>CM052441.1:17626685-17781783 GCA_028533085.1 Varecia variegata | reverse complement strand
CGGCACTGCTCCCACCTGCAGGCCGCTGCCTTGCCGGGGGTGCAAGGGGCATACAGAGGGGTCGAATCCTCTGGTTGCTCTTGCTGAAGTCCCCCAACTAATCACTCTACGCATTAGTCTCAACAGCCCCCTCTCACTGCATCTGCCAACCCAGAGCATGAAGTAACTCTTTTATAAATGCTTTTCCTGCACACTTCTTGACCATACATTTATTTTTCAGTTGATTTTGTTTTTCATCTTTAAGTTATTAAACATAGTTTCTGGTGCACAGAAGTATTCTGTTTTTCGTCTTCCAGGTAAGTTTTCGATTTATTCATTTACCTTGTATTTATAGGGTACTTCTAATGGGATGGTAGGAGAAAGCTACAGCATGTCACTATGCTTTCTACTTTTGGATGAGATTTTGTGATCTAGTAATGATTAATTTTTATAACAATTTTGTGTGTTGGCTATAGAGCTCTCCATAGATTTTTAAATAATTTCTTAGTTGAGTTATTAAAATCTTTTATAACTTTATTTTTTTCCCCTGTGGCTGACGGTTGAGGTCCCTGCCACCTCTTATCTCCATGTTCCCAGACAGATGAACAACCCCCCTCCAACCAGCCTCACAAAACCAGACTGAAAAACTCCACCCTCCTCAATCCTAGGCTTCCGGACAGACAGACAAACTGCCCCGCCACCTGCACAACCCATTGACTCAGTGACCTCAGGATTGTCAGGCTGCCAGGTCCTCGGTTGTCCAGCCGCACCTCCCATCCGCTACCACCCTCAAAATCTTTTATAACTTTACTTTTCTACTTGATCTGACAGTCTGAGAGAGACATTGTGTTAAGCGGAATAATGCCCCCCACAAAGGTATCTATGCCCTCATTCTCAGAACTGTGCTTGAAGTTATATGGCAAAGGGGAATTAAGGATGCTAATCAGATCTTTTAAAATAGGAAAATTGTCCCAGATTAGCCATGTGGGCCCAATGTCTTTACTGTCATTATTACTTCTAGGCTGGGCATTTGTTTTTGTTCTCTGATAGTTTTGTTCTTTTTTGCTATCATTTTAGTGATTGCTCTAGAAATTGCAACTTATATATCAATTTTTAAATTTACTACTTCTCAGTTACTGCTAACATCTTAGCACACTAGCTCCTTTACCCCTTTTCCTGCCTTGAATGTTATGGTTGTTATGCATTTAGTTCTACACATATTTTAAACTCTCTCGTACAGTTATTGTTTTGTATAATCAATTGTCATTTACAGTTACCCATGTATTTACCCACTCAGTAGTCTTCATTTCCTCCTGAATTTCCTTGTTTTAAAATGAGATCATTTTACTTTTGCCAGTGGAACTCCCTTTAGCATTTCAGTGTAGGCCTCCTGGCAACAAATTGTGCCAGTTTTGCTTTTTTTGTTTATTTTTTGCTTCTTTTTGTTTTTGTTGTTTGTTTAAAAATGTCGTTATTTCACTTGCATTTTTTAAGATTGTTTTTTATAGGTTGGTCTTTACTTTCTTTCAGTACTCTAAAGATAGCATTCCGTTGTCTTTTGTCTTTTATTGTTCCTAGCAAGAAGCCAGCTGCCAGTATTACTGTTGCTCTTTTGTAGATAATGTTTCTGTTTTCCTCTGGCAGATTTTAACATCTTCTCTGTCTCTGGTTCAGCAGTTTCATTCTGAGTTGCCTAGTCGTGGCTTTCTTTGTATTTATCCTGCTTGAGGGTTTGTTGAGCTTCTTAATCGGTGGGTTAAATGTATTTTATCTGCTTTAGAAAATTCCCAGCCATTACCGCTTTGAATATTGCTTCTTCTCTATTTCTTTCTCCTTGCCTTCTAAAACTCTAATTTTACATAGTAGACTTTCATGCTTGTCTTGTATATCTCTTACATGTATTATGCTTTTTTCTCATTTTTTTCTGTGCTTTACTTTTTGTACTTTCATTGCTGTGTTTCCACTTCACAGCTTGTATTCAGTAGTGTCCACTCTACTGTTAAACTCATACACTGAGTTTTTAAATTTAAATTTGAAATAATTTACATTGAAATAATTTTAAATTTATGCAAAAATTGTAGGAACAGAAGTGAACTCCCAAATTCATCCAGATTCCCCAGCTAATAGTTTCATATTTGCTCCATCTTTCTTTCTATAGATAGATAGATAGTATAGATATGGATAGACAGATATGTGTGTATATTCAAGTACATGACATCTTTTTTTGTGAACATTTTGGGAGTAAGCTGCAGTCCTTATGCCCTGTCACTCTAAAATATCCTCATTTCTATTCTTCCAAAAACACTATCCTACATATTAATCACCAAAACCTTCAAATCAGAAAATGAACATTGGTAAACAGTACCATCTGACCACAGTCCATTACTATCCAATCCACATTCCTTATTCAAATTTTGCCTATAGTCCCAACAATGTCTAATTTTTCCTTTTGATTCAGGATTCAATCCAGAATCATATTATATTTAATTGTCATATCTCTTCATTATCTGTCTGTAGCCCTTCCTCAGACTTTTCCTGTTTTTAAGACCTTGACAGCTTTAAAAGTACAGTCTTTTCATTCTGTTGGATTATCCTCATTTTAGATTCCTATTTTTCACTGGGCCATAACCTGTTATTATCATTTATTCTCATGTTCAAATTGCCCCACATTTGGCTAGTTGAATCCTTTTAAAACTGGTTCCTGTGTAATTTTGACATGTTGACTTCATTCTTTCAATATTCCTTTACTTTTTGGAACAATATAATGTTCCAGACTCATCTTGAAATTTCCCTACCCCAGTCTTTGAAGCAGCCATTTTTACAAGGGTCCTTGTTCCTTTTGATGGACATCAGTATACAGACATGGGGACATCTGCATACTTGGTATGCTAAGTGCTGCTGGGGTGTCATTGCACCTAGGCTCTCTCCACAGACAGAATTTTGAAATATATGCACATATTTGTGTATATGTACATATACATGCTCATATGCATCATAATTATCTATCTACCTACATGCCATAACAATAACAATGAGATTATAGTGCTAGTCAAATTTAATCCAATACCTTGGGTTTTTTTTTCTTTTCCCCTTTCCATATCTGTAAATCTCTTCTCCCATTGTGAGAAATCTGGCTTCCATTATCTTCAATCCTCCCTTACACAATCAATTTCCTGAAAATGCCAGGTGCTACCATGGCCAACTCATCACTACTGCCTTTATCTCCATGCAGGTCGTCACCTTTGAACTCTTCTCCCCACCAAATCCTTGGCTCTTTGATATAGCACTGCCTTCATGCTCCTACCCCCCACCACCTTGGATGCTGGGCATATTGCTGGCTGGGCACCCCTGCTACCTTCACCTTCACCTCTCTGGTGCTCTTCTGCTGGGCATATAGTTGTCTTCACATGTACCCCTTACACATGCTTCCCTGGACACCAGGCACACTACTGCCTCCACATGGCTCTCCCATATCTGGGGGCCACCATCTCTATGCCTCCCTCACTTTCTTGGCTGTTGGACACGCTGCTCTCTGTCAACCCCCTCTACTGCCATCTCAGCCATACATTGATTTCTTAACTTCAGATATTGTATTTTTCAGATTTAGAATGCCCAATTAGACCTTTTTTTATAGATTCCTTTTACTGGAAATTTTCCATTATTTCATCTATCTGGTCTCTAGTTTTCTTTATTTTCTTGATCACATAAATAAAAATTATTTGTAAGTCCTTGTTTGCTAATTATAATATCTTGATCACCTATAACCTTGTTTCTATTGTTTGTTTGTTTCTCTTGATTATTGGACAAATGAACTTGATCTTCCATGTCTAGTACTTTAAAAAATGCTAGACATTATGTATAATAAAATCATTCAGTGTCAGATGATATTGTCTTCCACCCACGAGGGGTTCGCTTTTTCTTCTGTTAGGCAGCTAGGATGGCAGTTGATCACCTCAGTCCAATCAGGGATCAATCTGAGTCACACCCTTGTTTCGGTTTTGGTAATTGTACCTCTGGTTCACTCCTGTTCTTATGGTGTAGCCCTCCAGGGTTTTCAAGTGAGGGCCTGGTGGGTCTTTGTCTCCCCAGACCTAAAAGATAACAGCAAGTTTTCGTTTAGCTCCTTCTTCCGCAGGCAGCTTAAAATTTAGCAGATGTCTTGAAGGGAAGACTGAGATGTGTTTGGGACACTATCCGGTCTTCTGTGAATACCACAATCTCTGTAGTTGCTTTCTGAGCGGTAGCCTGTAGCTTTGCTCAGAATCTGTAAATATCCCTACCTAAAAACTGCCCACAGATTGCCAGTGTCCATGCTCTACTACGTCTTATGCTTTTATATCTTGCCTCTGTTGTGTCTGGGACCACGGCCCCCCTTTCCAAAGTGGTTCTCTGCTTCTTTAACATCATGAAATTGAGGGGCATTTCACTTATTTCAGAAATTTGGGGGCTAATTTTTAGCCCCCATACAGTCTCAGAATTCAGTTAATGTCTTAGCCATGTGTTTGAGGTCTCTCACATCTTCAATGAGTCACTGAAACTGCAGATGACTGTTAAAAGATTTGTTAGTTTCTCACCACCCCCCCCCCCCACCTCTGGCTGCATCCTCTGCCTGGATTTAGCCTGTTCCATAGCGTGCACTGTGCACTCCTAACTGACAACGTTTTCCCCTTGGGACATCATCAGGTCACCACTGAAAAGTTCTCACTTCTCTGGAATTTTAATCCATTTAGTTCTTATTTTTAAAGCTCTCTGATTCCTTTATAAATACATAATTGACCTCGGTTTTTCCCGTTGTTGTTAGTGTGAGTGTTGGCCTGCCACAACTTACTACATCCTTTCTGGAAGCAGAAATTCTCTCTGATGCCCTTAACAGATTTTTAAAAAATATTTTGCACCACTTTGTAATTTATTCTTGATCCAAAACATGTTTGTCCACCATTGTTGGAAATAGAAGTCCTGGGACTGGTTTCTATACAGTTTCAGATCTTATTAAAAAAATGGTTTACACTGAATCTGGCAAATATAAATTATATTTGTGTGAATAAAAGATAAATGGTCACAGTGATTTTCATTGCAATTAGGGAAGTTGTATAGGTTCCCCATTCTAGCACTAAGTGTTGATAATAAAATCATACCTCCTCTGGGATTCTGCAGTATTTCA
This sequence comes from Varecia variegata, assembly GCA_028533085.1. Lineage (NCBI taxonomy): Eukaryota > Metazoa > Chordata > Mammalia > Primates > Lemuridae > Varecia > Varecia variegata. The sequence continues at coordinate 17,776,643 of CM052441.1, read as the reverse complement.
GCTCACTGCCTTTGAGCACTAACAAATATTATCAGCCCTTTTTTTCTCCTCTCTTTTCTTGTGTATCAAATAAGGCCACAAGATGTAATGCATGCTCTCTCATTGTCTCACAATTTTTTCACCTTTCACTTTCATTCAGTCACTTCATGTCAGCCATGTGCAAAACATAGAGATTCATCAGTGAAAAGAGCAGATAAACTCCTCATCTTTATGGAGATTATATTGTAGGAGGAGGAGACAAACAATAAACAAAAGCAATAACATGTTTCATAGTTCATCTATAATTCTACATGTTTACCTATTAGTCTTAATTAGGGCAGAGATGCCTAAGACAGAGATGTCTAATAAAATCCAAGCCCTGCAGTCAGTAAGAGACTTTGACAAGATCCCAAGAGTCAAGGATAGATGGGTGGGGGCTACCTACCCCAGTAGATGCAGGTGTAGTACTCAGCTCATTTATCTCTGCCGATAAAGTTCTTTCTCTATTCATTATAAAACTTAGATGGTTATAGTGTTAAATTGGGAAGGCTGAAAATGTTGTGATGCCCAGAAATAGGCAAAATGATTTCTTGTAGTCTGTATATCTTGGTTAAAAAAAAAAAGTATACCTTAGAGTTAGGTTACAGTTGCCATTTCACCCTCTTCTATGAGTCTATCCTATACAAGGATTTTAACATCTCCCCAGTTTCAGCTGGTTAGATAGATCAGTCTTTGTCTTTGTTGCCGGAATTTTCTGGGTTCCTGCTGGCCTATAAAATAGGAACTTCATCCCTCCTCAAAGTATGAGAAGGCAACTTACACCCTTCTTTCTATGTCCACTACTGTGGGTGAGGCGTGATTAATTGGTGAAAATGGGGGATGGGAAGCCTATTTTCAAATTATCTTTCAGATGAGTATTCTCACAAAATACCCACATTCTTCTCTTCTGCATAGTGTAAACTTACTGCGTCAAGCTCTGCCCCTGTAAGAGAGGTCTACAGTTTCACATAAGTATGTTCCTTTCTGCCAGAGGTCCAAGCAACACTCTCTAAACGATCTTTACCAGCAATAGAACTGACATTGATTCCGAGGTGGCTCAGCTGATTCAGAACCTGTAGACAAAAGGAGTGACTGGTCTCTCCAAAACATTCAATGTTGTTTTAAAAGCTACTCCAGAATTCCAAATGGCCACAACTTCCCAGTAGGGCTCTTGGCATTTGCGTTATTTAAAGCACTACCCTCTCTTGAAGAACTTATATATGTATTAGGAGAGAAAAGCCCATAAAAGGTAGGCATAACATGGTTTGATAAATAATGTAAGAAGGGGATACTTCAGAGGAGGCCGCCTGACTGGGTAGCTGTGGCACAGTGATGAGGATGAAGCTGGGGTAGGCGTCACTGACAGTCTGACAGAAGCAAAGACGATTGACGTGGACCTGGAGTTGAGTAGTACCTTTTGTTTTTGCTGAATGAGGAAGGGAGAAGGAGAAATGACTAGGGAGAAATAGTATTTTCTGGCCTCAAAGAGGTTATAAATTACTACCATAAAAATATTTTGAAAGGAAAGGAAGTAAAAAAAAAACCACCACACCATTGCTCTGAGAGTTCTTCGTGAAAATTGGGAATAAGTAGTATCAACATTGCCTTGAAGTCACAAACCATGTAAGCAAGAAGAACATGGAATAAAATATTTAAGGTATTGAAAGAAAAAACACACCAACCTAGGATTCAGTATACAGCAAAATTGTCCTTTGGATGTGAAGAGAAATAAAGCTTCTTAGATGAACAAAAATTGAGGAAGTTTGTTGCCAGTAGACTTTCTTTGCAAGAAATGTTAAAAGAAGTTCTTTGAAGAGAAGGAAAATTATATAGGTCAGAAACTAGGATCTAATTGAAGAAAGGAGGAGTGTCATAAAAAAATAAATAAAGGTAAAACAAAACCTTTTTTCTTTATTCTCAATTGATCTAACATATAATAGTTTATTCAAAATAATAACAATAATGTATTCGGTGATTATAGCTTATGGTTAAGTGAAATTATTTACAGAAATACTTTAAGAGATTAAAGGAAAGAATTGGAAATAATCTGTTATAAGGTACTTTCACTATCTGTGAAGCCACATAGTGCTACTTGAAAGTAGAATTGGATTATTTGCAAATGCATATTGCTAACCCTAGGACAATCTGTGAAAAAATTTTAAAAAGAAATATAATTGAAACAATAAGAGATGAGAAAAAATGGAATAATATAAAATACTCAAAATTAAGAAGTCAGAAAAACAGTGGAAGACAAAAAAGATCCAAAGAATAAGGGCAATGAATAGATACCATTTGCAAATAAGGTAGATATTAATTCAACTGTACAAATAGTGACTTTACACATGAATAGTCTAAATATACTCATTAAAAGACAGATACTGTCAGAGTAAATTACATTAAAAAAGACCCAGCTGTATTTTGCTCACATGAAACCCCACGTTAAATATAAAGATACAAATAAATTAATACAAAGGGATGGAGAAAAATATACCATGCTAACACTAATAAAAAGGGAGTTGGAGCAGCTGTATTAATCTCAGACAAAACTGACTTCAGAACAAGGTAAAGTATTAGGGATAAGGAGGAGTACTACCTAATGATAAAGGGGTCAATTCTCCAAGGAGACATAACGACCCTTAATGTATGTGCACCTAACAACATAGCATTAAAATACACAAGGCAAAATGTTACAGAATTGCTAGCAGAAATAAGTAAATCCACTATTTTAATTGGGGAATTCAACACCCCTCTATCACTAATAAACAGAACTAGTAGGTAGGAAATCAGTAATGGGATACTTGAACTGAACAGTACCATCAATCAACTAGATCTTATTGACATTTACAGGATACTTCATCCAGCAACAGCAGAATACAGTTTTCTTAAGCTCATACAGAACATTTGCCAAGATAGACCACATTCTGGGGCATAATGCACTCCTTAACAAATTTAAAAGAAGAGAAATCCTATGAAGTATGATCTCAGATCATAAAGGAATTAAACTAGAAACTAATAACAGGAAGATAGTTGGAAAATCCCCAAATATTTGGAGGTTAAACAATACACTTCTAAATAACAAATGGGTAGAAGAAATCTCAAAAGAAACTTAAAAAATATTTTAAACTACATAAAATGGAAATACAACTTATCAAAGTTTGTGGGATGCGGGGGAAGCAGTGCTTAGAGGGAAATTTATAGCATTGAAACATCATGTTAGGGAAGAAGAGAGACTTAAAATCAGTAACCTAAGCTTCCACCTTGGGAAACTAGAAAAAGAAGAGCAAGTAGGTAAGCAGAAGAAAACAAATAATAAAAATTAGTATTATTGAATAAAAATGAAATTGAAAACAGGGAAACAATAGAGGAAATCAATAAAACCAACAGCTGGTTCTTTAAAAAGGTCAATAAAATCAGTAAGCCTTTAGCCAGGCTAATCAAGAAAAAAAAGAGAGAAGACACAAGTTACTCATTTCAGAAATAAAAGAGGGGTCATCACTACTGATCCCAGAGACACTAAAAGAATAATAAAGGGATATCATGAATAACTCTATGCCCATGAATTTGATAGCCTAGATGAAATGGATGAACTCCTTGAAAGATACAGTCTACCAAAATTCATACAAGGAAAAATAGATAATCTGAAGAGGACTATATCTATTAAAGAAATTTAATAAATAATTAATAATTTTCTAAAACAGGAAGCACCAGGCAGGGAGGGATCACTTGTGAATTCTATGAAACATTTAAGGAAGCCATGACACCCATTCTCTACAATCTTGTCCAGAAAATAGAAGCAGAAGGAATACTTAACTCATTCTATGAGGGCAGCATTATTCTAATACCAAAACCAGACAAAGAGAATACAAGAAAGGAAAACTATAGAGCAAAATCTCTCATGAATACATCCAAATTCCTCAACAAATTATTAGCAAATTGAATCCAACAATATATAAAGAGAATTATACAACACGACCAAGTACAATTTATTCCAGGTGTGCAAAGCTTGTTCAACATTAAAAAATCAATTAATGTAATTCATCACATCAACAGGTGACAGAAGATAAATCGTATGATCATATCAATAGTTGCAGAAAAAGCAGTTGTCAAAATCCAACACCCACTCGTGATAAAGACTTTTAGCAAACTGGGAATACAGGGGAACTTCCTCTTTAATAAAGAACATCTTCAGAAAACAAAGAGAACATAATACTTAATGGTGAGAAACTAGATTCTCTCCTCCTAAGATCAACAACAAGACAATGATGTTTTCTCTCACCATTCCCATTCAATATTGTACTGGAAGTCTTAGTTAATTCAATAAGACAAGAAAGAAAATAAAAGGTATACATACCAGAAAGGAAGAAATAAAGCTGTTTTGGTTTACAGATACCATGATTGTTTATGTGGAAAACCCCAAAGAACTAACCAAAACCTCCTGGAACTAATAAACAATCAAAACAAGTTTGCAGGATACAAGTCTACCGTTTTGTTTTTTTGTAATAAAACATCAATAAATAGTTGGAATTTGAAAGTAAAAACAAAACACCATTTATATCAGCACCAAAGAAATGAAATACTTAGGTATAAGTCTAACAAAATATGTACAAGATCTATATGAGGAAAACTATAAAATTCTGATGAAAGAAATCAAAGAAAATCTAAATAAATGAAGAGATATTCAAGCTTATAGATAAGAAGATTCAATATTGTTAAGATGTCATATTTTCCCAATGTGACCTACAGATTGAATGCAGTCTTAGTCAAATACCAGCAAGTTATTTTGGAAAGCTATTTCAAAAGTTTATATGGGAAGGCAAAAGAACTGGAATAGCTAACACAAACAAAGCAAAGTTAGAGGATCGATATTACCTGACTTAAAACATACTATAAAGTTACAGTTATTAAGACAGTGTAGTATTAGAGAACAAATAGATAAATAGATCAATAGTACAGAAAAGAGAGTCCAGAAATAGACCCACATAAATATAGTCGACTGATGTTTTACAAAGGGGCAGAGGCAATACAATGGAGCAAAAACAGTCTTTTGAACAAATGATGCTGGAACAGCTGGACATCCACATAGTTAAAAAAATTAATCTAGACACAGCCCTACACCTTCACAAAAACTAACTCAAAGTGGACCATGGATCTAAACATAAAATGAAAAACTGAAACTGCTAGATGATAACATGAAAGTGAAAAAATTGAGGTGACCTAGGGTTTGGCAATGAGTTTCGAGATACAACACTAAAAGCATGATTCATGAAAAAAAATTGGTATATGAGACTTTGTTAAAACCTGTCACTTCTGCTCTGCAAAAGACACTGTTAAGAGAATGAAAAGCAAGCCACAGACTGGAAGAAAGTATTTGGAAAACATATCTGATAAAGGACTCATATAGAAAATATACAAAGAACTCTTAAAAGAACAGTAAGAAAACAACTCAATTTAAAAATGGGCAAAAGATCTCAATAGACACCTCACCAAGAAAAGTATACAGGTAGCAAATGAGCATAGAAGGTACTCTACATCATACGTCATTAGGAATTTCAAATTAAAACAACAATAACATACTGCTATACACCTATTGCAGTGGCTAAAATCCAACACTGACACCACCAAATGCTGTGAGGCTATGGAGCAACAGGAACTCTCATTTTTTTTCTCATGGGAATGCAAAACAGTACAGCCACTTTGGAAGATAGTGTGACAGTTTTTAACAAAGCTAAACATAGTCTTACCATATGATCTGGCAACTGTGCTTCCTGGTATTTTTCCAAATGAGTTGAAAACTGTCCACACAAAAACCTGCACATAAATACTTACTAATAATTGCCCAAACTTGGAAGCCATCAAGATAACTTTAAGTGAATGTATGAACAAACTGTGGTACATGCATACTACAGAATATTATCAACAACAAAAAGAAATGAGTTATCAAGTCACAAAAACAAAACAGAACAAAACCATACAGGAACCTTAAATGCATGTTGCTAAGTGAAAGAAGCCAGACTGAAAACTCTACGTACTAAATGATTGCAACTATATGACATTCTGGAAAAGATGACACTGTAAGACAGGAAAAAGATCAGTGGTTACCAGGGACTCAGAGAAAGGGAGGAAGAGATGAACAGACAAAGCACAGAGGATTTTTAGGGCAATGAAACCGTTCTGTAGGATACTGTAATGGTAAATACATGACATTGTACATTTGTTCAAACCCATAGAATGGCACAACACAAACAGGGAGCCTTAATGTAAACTATGAACTTTAGTTAGTGATAATGATTCAATATTGGCTCAATTGTAACAAATGTATCAAGATACTGATATTAAGGAAAACTGTGGGGGCAGGTTGGTGGGGATGGAGTATATGGGAACATGGAAACTTTCTGTAGTTTTTGCCCAATTTTCCTGTAAACTTAAAACTGCTCTAAAAATTAAAGTCTATTTGTTTAAATAAAAAGAAGAAAAGCAGAAGGTACCATAAGAAAAGTTTTAGACCCAGCTCTGCTGCCAACTAACACCGTGACTTCAGACAAGTCATTTAATTCTTTTGAGCTTCATTTTCACCATCTATAAAATAAAGGGCCTGAACTACGTGGTCTCTAAGTTGCCCTCCAAATAGAAAATTCTATCATTCTGTGGCTTTAAAGATGTCTGGCCTCTGATACATATTAAGGCAAAAGGAAAGAGTATTTTGAAAGAAAAAATAATTCATCAATTTAAGTAAAACTTAAAAGAACATCATTATAGAATTCCAGCAAACAAATGAAACTAAATATAATTCTGAGATGACTCTGGTGATCAAATGTAATTTATGTGGAAGGACTAATGAGGAAGTGAAGCATAAATAGGTATTGATGAATCATTCAGTTCGAGAAGATAGAGATCAAGTTTTCAAATGACAACTTCAGATGCCTCAGATGCCATGAAATTAAATGGCATGGCCAAACGACAAGAAGCTTGTCAAAACACGGGAAGTCTATGAAAACTATTATGAAATGCTTTGTGACTCTTGGATTTCTTATGGAGAATTTTCTCATCCTTAGGAATCAGACAATTAAGTCTACAGAGATGCTGAATTACAGACATTGTTTCTGCCTGAGTTGAATGGGAATTAGAACCTAGGATGTGATATGCACTGACTAGCAGCATTAAACAGCACTAATGATTAAGCAATAACAGCTTATAATGATTAAGAACCCAGAACACATGGGCTTCATACCCCAGCTCTGCCATTGGCAGGTTGTGTGACTTTGGGCAGTTAACCTGATTTACTCTGTTGCTCCATTTCTTCCTTTGTAAAATGGAGATAATAATAGTAACCACGCTCAGTGAGGATAAAATGAGTGAACATTTGTAAAGTGCTTAGCTCAGAGCCTGGCCCATAGTGTTACACGAGTGTTTGTTATATTATAAGATACATTAATTTGAATCCTGGTCTCCGTAGGACTAGTCCACTAGCACTTTTTAAAGGAGACCAGGAAATAAACCAAAATATCTCCTTGTACCATCATTTAGCGGCATGTAAGAGAACACCCTACTTCATTGGTTTAAACAAATAGAGGTTTTGTTTGTTTGTTTGTTTTTACATGACAAGAAGTCTGGAAGGAGGCTGAGGCTCACAGTGGCTCAGCAGGTTATTGAGGTGAGGCTAAATATCTCTGGGATTCTCTGTTCTTTTCCTCTTGCTTACAAGATGACTACTGCAGCGCCAGCCATCGTATACACAGTGAAGTAGACAAAATATGGAAAGAGAAGGGCTACACTTGTGACGTGTTTCTCAAAAGTTCTCCTGGCAGATTTTGACTTTACTCAGAACCACAGTTTGGCCCATTCACGTCACTGTATTCCATGTAACCTTCCAAATGTCCTCACGGATCTGAAAGTAATCTCATGGTTGTCAGGGATGTGAGCAGTTCACTTACTTTTTTGACAGATGAGTTTCTGAGAGGAATAGAAACTGGACGCTCAGCTTCTGGGGGATGAGGTGTTAGAACAGGCCTTCAATCCAACAGGACTGCTAGGGTAGCAGGTCTTCCCTTGGGTGAGGGAAGCGGGAGTCCTCTGGGCTCTCAGTTGGCCAGCTTCGCAGATAATTTAAATGGGCTTCTGGCACTTGGCAGGACTGCTTGATGCTGACATGTCTCATGGCAAATCACGTATCTCCTGAAAACAAAACAGTGGTGCTTAGTTTAATTTTGCCACACTCCTTTTTTGTGCTGGATGTTTATTACGATAGTTTCTAAAACTGACTTTCAACTAGCTCTGTGGATGACTAACACAGGGGACGATAAATGGACTGCAGACATTTCAGCTGCCCTTCATTTGGGGGAAAAAGTTACTTAATATGGTAAGAAGTAGCAACCCATCCCATGATTCCCACATTCCACGTTTCTGGGGTATTGCTTTTCGCAGAAGATACTAATTTCCCCAAAGTCTTGCCTTCTATGAACAAAGATCTGGGTCCAAAATTAGCGGCTTCACATAATCTCAAACTAGGGGAAATAAACTTTCCATCTTACATAAGAGACGGAATGCTCACTGACAACAGCCTCACCTGTGGATCGGCTATTTAGATGTGAAGGGCATCCCGGGGCAATCCCTGCTATTCAGGGGATGGTGGCTGTGCAACGATGCCCAAGGGATGAGATGCCACAGATGTCAATAAGATGACACCACAACTGCATTTAGTATAACATGAAAGTGCTTCCTAGATGGCAAAGTACATTACGTAAATACAGGCATTATTATAGAATTTCAGCCAGAGCTGGCCCTTGAGAGATAAGTAGACTTTCAAAAGATGGAGAAGGTGATATGAATAATTAGTGCCTAAGGGGCATGGAAGAGTAAACGTTGAGTTTTGGGGAAAAACAAGTTATTCCTATAATAATAGAATACAGGGCCGGGTGCGGTGGCTCACACCTGTAATCCTAGCACTCTGGGAGGCCGAGGCGGGTGGATCGCTCGAGGTCAGGAGTTTGAGGCCAGCCTGAGCAAGAGCGAGACCCCATCTCTACTGAAAATAGAAGGAGATTATATGGCCAACTAAAATATATATAGAAAAAATTAGCCGGGCATGGTGGCGCATGCCTGTAGTCCCAGCTACTCGGGAGGCTGAGGCAGTAGGATCGCTTGAGCCCAGGAGTTTGAGGTTGCTGTGAGCCAGGCTGACGCCACGGCACTCACTCTAGCCTGGGCAACAAAGCGAGACTGTCTCAAAAAAAAAAAAAAAGAATACATAATTATTTAAAATGATGCAGTTATGGAAGTTGAAAAAGTGGGTTAAGGGCAGCTAAACCATGGAAGATGTTGAACACCATGCTAAGGGAGTGAGATTTCCTGCAGGCCATGGGAAATTGCTGACCATTTTTGAGAAGATTGATGTGATCTGATCTATATTTTCAGGAAGATAATTCTGGTGGTAGTGGTAACAGTGACATGGAAATGCAAGTGGGGAGGCAGGAAGACCAGTTACGGAGCTAATTCAATAAGGCAACAGTAGTAGAGATAGAGACAAAGGTTCAAATCTGAGAAATGCTGCAGAGAACGAAGTACTGGAATTTTACTGTTGATGGGAAGTTGTGGTAGAAACTTCTAGTTGTCTCTCAATATCTGTTTTCTCCCTTGCATTAGTCTGTTTGGGCCGCCCTAACAAAGTACCACAAACTGGGTGGCTGAAACAACAGCAATTTATCATCTCACAATTCTAGGAGCTCTAAGTCTGAAATCAAGGTGTTGGCAGGGTTAGATCCTAGCTTTTAGTGACAGCTGGCCATCCTTGGCATTCCTTGGCTTGTCATCACTCCAATCTCTGCCTGTCTTCCATGGCATTCAATCTGGGTGTCTCTGTCTTCTTATAAGGACACCAGTCATACTGTATAAGGGTCCCACCCTACTTTAGTATGACATAATCTTAAATGAACTAATTACATCTGCAATGTCCCTATTTCCAAGTGAGGTCACTTTCTTGGGTACTGGGGGTTAGAACTTTAACACATCCTTTGGGGGGACACAATTCAATCCATAACATCTCTCTTCCCTTGCTAATGGAGTCCAGATTTGGGGCTGGGCACGTGGCTGCCCAGAATGGAGGTGCTTCTCCTGCTGTGGCCACGTGGCTGAATTGTCAGCTAAGGAGGTATAGGTAGAAGTGTTAGGCAGCAGCTTCTTCTGCAACCTTCCTTAAGGGATGGTGGATGTGTGCCCTTTTGCCTGCTTTCATGTTTTCCTCCATCCTGCTTCAAGAAATAGGGTTGTCAACTCCAGGCAGACTAGTCTTAACTCTCACAGATGAGAAGGAGGGATTGAGTAGGATTCCGAGCTGGCTTGCCAGGGTTCTGTGGACACCCTGGGTGAGATAACAGGGTGCTCTTTCAAAAGGATAATCCACAAGTCCTGACCTGTAGCACATGAGCTGATCCTAGCACAAAGGTCTGTCTGCCTCATTTATTTATTTACATATTTTTTTCATCACAATTTTAAAAAATTTGAATTGACATGCCTTTACTAAAGAGTGGTATTTGCTCTAGTTTTTCATAGACCCAATCATGCCCTGTTACATACCTTACATATAGCTTTACTTAATTATGATCTCTGAAGAATTTGAGTTTAAGACTTCTAAAATATCCTTTAACTATTCAACACTTATTTAGAATAAAGGCTGAAGGTCTCTATTCCAGAAGGATCTAGAAGGATCAGAGAAGAAAGATTCCCTGGTAGTGGTAGTCTGCCTCTTTGCTACCCGGAGAAATTGGGTTCTAAACTGCTAAACACTCCACTCAACAAGACAAAAACTCTGCAATTACTCTGACACCCATTTGGGGGAAGAAATTTCAAGAAACCATTTACTGTCACCCTAGAATGCCTTAAGATGTCTCTCTCACTAGTTACCACCATGTACCCATATAGCTTATAAAAACATTTCTTCTAGTATCACATCATTTTACCTGAGAATAATTCTTGTAAGTATATTGCCTTCCATTTGCTATGCTTCCAGGGATATTTTAGCACCATTAAGAGACTGGCACCCCCAGGACATCTGGCTCTGTCCTGACATTTCTAACACTTTCTAACACTGCAGACCGGTGCTGTTTCCAGAGATTAGGAACACTGGAGAGGGGGCAGTTTTTGAGAAGGAAATAATGAGTATAATGAGTGCACATAGAACTAAAAACACCAGTGACCCATTCATGTGGGTCGTTTAGAGCAGGAAGGCCACATCATACATCCTAAAGAGGGACTGTCAGAAGAAGTGGGCTTAAACATGAGTCTTGTTGGATGTGCTGGGTTTGGATATTTCCACATGGAGAGAGAGCATTCCAAGCAGGATGAGGAACTTTGGCAAATACACCGTCTCCACTAGGGAGTAAGGGAGATGTTTTAGATCTGTATGAGACGTATGAGATCTATAAATGACTCATGAACTAATCTAGGCTCTACTTTTTCTTTTTTCTTTTCTTTTCTCTCTTCTCTTCTGTCTTTCCTCCCTGCCCTGCCTCCCTCCCTCACTTTCCTTCTTTCTTTTTTTTTTTTTTTTGACAGGGTCTCACTCTGTTGCCCTGGCTAGAATGCATAATAGCTCACTGCAATCTCAAACTCTTGGGTTTGAGTGATCCTTGTGCCTCAGTTTCTCAAGTAGCTGGGACTGCAGTCATATGCCACTATACCTGGCTAATTTTTCTATTTTTTGTGAGGACAGGGATCTCACTCTTGCTCAGGCTGGTCTCAAACTCCTGGCCTAAAACAATCCTCCTGCCTTGGCCTCCCAAAGTGCTAGGATTACACCTGTGAGCCACTGTGTCTGGCTGGACATTACTTTTTCTAAAGCTTTTCATTGATCTTCCATAGAATCCTTGATGTTTAGAGATCTCATAATTTAATAAAGTTCTCTATTAGCAAATAGGGTCCATTTTTAAACCAGTGAAAAACCGTTACAGCCTGCAACATCAATACAACCACTAGCAGCAGCTGCTCATTTGGCCTGTAAAAACCAACTATTCCTGGTTAATAGCAAAAAACCCAAAAACCAAAAAACAAAAAAACTGGTTAATCAAATGCATTGGCATTGCATTTTCTATCTAAAGCAACTGAATTTTTAAAAGCTAGAAAGAGCATTACTTGTAAGAAAAAAGAGTAATTTTTACCTACTTCTTTCACTTAATCTTTCCCAACTGCCTTCCAAGGCAAAAGAACTCTCCTTGGCACCCCAGTTCACACAAACACACATGAACAAAAATACACATTAGGTTATAAAAGTGTGGTTTGGTAATTGGTTTTGAGTTCCAAATCATCCTTAAAAAGTAGCTTTCTCAATTCAAAATATGGACATTACAGCGTATTTATTGTGGTGAAAACCTGTAAACAAACTAATATCCAAAAACAGGGAAAACTTTAAGCAAAATATATGTCCATATGATGTTAGGCTATGTGATCATTACATATGATTTTTACGAAGACTTTTAAATCATAAGAGAAAATTCTTAAGGCAAAAAAAAAAATCTGTGTGATGCAAATTGTTGTACAGTTATGTTACAAGCAGCTAAGCAAAGTATGTATTATGAAAAGACTGGCAAGAATATGCTAAAATGTTCAGTATTTTCTTTGGGTGGTGAGAATAGAGATAATTTTCACTTTAAAAAACTTTCCTATTTTAATATTGTAAATATGATACTTTTATAAGGAACCTCTAAGGGGTCTGTCCTGTAATACTGAGAGGATTTTTCCCATGCCCAAGCCTCTCAAAGGGACATACCTCCACTTTCACGCTCGAGGTGCAGATAAACAGGAAGGGAGAAAAATAGTTTGTCCAAATATATTGATCTTATTAGAAAATGCTTACCTAATATAAACGTAGAACCAAAGGAATTGTGTAAATATTGAATATTGTAACGATATGCATAAACATTCTTTCTTCTGATATTTTAAGCAAAGACCAATAGTTGCATGAAGTTGGCTTCTAGGAATACAACATAAGAGACACAGGAGTGCCTGTCATTTCCAATATGAGCAGGTATTATCATCACCAGCCATCACCAGTATGTCAGACATGCTCCCCCATCAAAAAAAAAAAAAAAAAAAAAGAAAAGGAAAAAGAAGATTATATCAGTTTTTAGAAGTATTTAAGGAAGAGTCTTCAGCCTGTACACAGTCTAAGTGTAAGAAGTATTATAATAATCAAAGAATATTAATATAACTAGAAGCTAAAACAGGGTCTTATAATCTTCCCTTGGTATTTCTTATGTTTACTGGTATGCATGAGATGTAATAGGATAAGGCTTTTCTCTTCCATTTCCATTAATTGTGCAGTAGAATAAAAATGCTGAAAAATGACATGCAAATATTCCTTCCACACAACGAAAACCAGTATTCTCTAAATCAAATATGGAATCATGTAGATAATTACAAGTGAATAATGTATTATAGTTCATAAAAAAGAGATAACCTACTGAGTGAAGTTTTAAGAGCAATACCCCATTGTATTATTTATACTGTAAAAATATAATTTGTGCATAGATTAATATTTTTTCATAAAGAACACCTGTATAACAGGACTGAGATTGTTAGATATAGTCTAAAAAGCAGAGAGAACAAACCTGGACATGTTAATAAATAGTTATCAAGAAGTTTCAAAAATTGTGGACTGACATGCTCATAGATTAGTATTTGGGTCAAGGTTTATGCAAATGTTTCTTTTTTTTAAACACAAAACTATCTCATCATGGTTAGCAAATCAAAAAATAAAAGCAAATCCATTAGAATAGATTCAAAACACTTCTTTGAGTATTACAGGTATTTATTTTAAAAGAAACTGACCACAGGAATAAATTTTAATGAATTTATGAAAATATTATTTTGTATTAGTGGGAACAGCGAATCTTATTAATGATTTTCTAAAATGTAAAGTGGGAAGGGCATGTCAAACTCTGAAAGTATCACATTAACTCATAAAACTTTATTAAGGCTTAGTAAGATAGATAGCTCTTCAAAAGATCTACTACTGTTTTTGCAATCTCATAACCATGTAGCATGGACACAATGAAAAAAAAGGTAGACACAACTTTTACATGAAGATATATGAATCATCAATAATAAATAGTTTTACTCTAGTATAATCTTCTTGTGACATCAGTTAGTATTAGCATAATTATGCCAATTTAAAAAATCTAGTGGGTCTATTTATTTTGGTGTAAAGCTTGATTGGAAAGATTCAGGGAAACATCCATAGTTTGCTACTTTCTCTTTACCTCTAACTATGCTTTCTCTGCCAGTTCTCACTCCACATCCTCTGACTCAGAGACTATTTGGAGGGGACACCTGTTTTAAATGGATCCACAGGAAATACCTATGTTGTCTTTTCATAATCTGCCCATGCATCTGGTTGGTTGAAATGTGATCATGATTAAAAAAAATGCTGCCCACAGACTGATGCAACTTCAATGTGACAACATTTACTGGAAGGCAGAGGGAATACAGTTTATATTTACTTTTCTTCCATTAAGTCTGGGACTGTAGTATAGGAAAAAAAAAAAATAAGTAAAAGGGCAAAACCAGTTTAACCCCCAAAAGATTAGTGTTAACATTGCACACATAGTGGTTTTACATTCAAACTCAGAATGATTTGTTTTTAAGCTGAATGCAATCTTACAGCCGCAACAATTATCTGACACTATTTTCTTTATAGCTTTTTATGTGTAAACCTCTTGTCCAAAGTTCATATATCTTATGTTATATAGATTTGATATTATAAACCTCTTATAGAAAAGTACAGGATAGCCTATCCACTGAAAAAGTTTACAAGGGAGTTTGATAATGATTAACGGTCGTCTGTCAACACTAAAACCCCTACCGGGTCCAAAATAATGCAAGTCACTCCGGGCGCCCCGAGCGCGGATTTACACCCCAAGTTCACACCTCCACCCGGTCCCTCCGCTCGGAGTACCCCTCTGGGCCAACAGCAACTACCCCAGGGAGGTCCGCCGCCAGTGCCCGGTGGAACATTTGTCCCCCTGTGGGGTCTTCTCCTTCAGTCCAGGTTCCCCGCCCCCTGGCCCTGGGCTGTGCAGCCTCCCGGAGCGACAAGCACTTCCACAGTCGGAGGCCGCCCGCCCACTCCCGTGACACCCCAGAGGGCGCCCCCGGCCGGGTCTCTCGGGGGGACCCCGCGACCGCAGGAGCAGAATGACGAAGGTGACGAAAGAGATGACGCCACGCCGCCCGCCTGGCCGCGGCCGGGCGCCCACAAACGCCGCCCCGCCCGCTCGGGTCGCCCGCGCGCTCGCGGCCGCGTCAGTCCCGCGGGACGCGCGCCCAACCACAGCCCCCGCCCCGCGCCGGCCGCGCCAGGGTTCCCACGGCGACCGCCCCCGCGCGCCCGCCGCCTGGCGCCCTCCTCCGCACTGCCCAGCCTGCCCAGGCCTCTCGCGAACATGGCGCTTGTCCCCTCCCAGGTGCTGCGGGTGGCCATCCTGCTGTCCTACTGCTCTATCCTGTGTAACTACAAGGCCATCGAAATGCCCTCGCATCAGACCTACGGAGGGAGCTGGAAGTTCCTGACGTTCATTGATCTGGTAAGGCCGTACCCTCCCCTCTCCCTGTCCTCCCGCACCGGTGCCTGTGTGTGTTTGCGGGTGCGCGAGTACTTTCGCGCGTGCGCGTCTCCAGCACCCACCCTTGTCTTCACCTCTTCCCCAGTGGTTGCGTCTAAAGGCCTGGCTGCTCCCGCAGGGGCGCCCTCTGAACCACCCACGGTTACCTGGTAGCTGGGGCACGAATGGAGGTGGGGCGCAGCCAGGTGGTGGGCTATTTGGAGGGGGACACAGACTGCTTCCAAGAGACGACACGGGAAGATTCTTCACCTAACAAAAGCATCAGACGATCTTGATCACGAATGGCCTGAGACCCACCCATTCGCTCTCAAGGTGCTTTCGAGAGCACCCATCGCGGGATAAACTTGCTCCAACAGAAGGAAACCGGGTATTGGCTAGTTATTTGGAGCTTCACCTGAAAAGACTCAAATCCTCCTCAGAAGGGAGAGAAAACACCTAATAAAGCTGTCTTCTTTGTATCTGTTTTTTGCCCTTTGTCAGTAATTTACTTCCAACTTTTTCCCCTGAAACATTAGGGGAAGAGAATTTCAAAATACATTTCCAATGTGTACACCTTTCTCTGCCTTCCCATGTAAAAGTTTGCAAGTTTGCATAAGCAGCTCCTCTGTTGGCACAATTTGATAGTCTTGACAGGTGCAGGTTATTGTTATTTTTATTTTTAAAGCTTATATACTTCTGACACTAAAAGAGTCCCCACAGAGAATCAAAACATGGCACAAGGCCCAATAACGACGTGGGTGGACCTAGGAATTTCAGGGTGAAAGGTGACTAAGATGAGGGTGTAACACACACTGCAGGATTATCAGGAAGAGGGTTAAAACAAAAGCAATGAAGTTCTAGAGGAACCTGTTACAGAAAACGTAGAACCAATTCCAAGATTATATACAAAGTTGGCTACGCCAGCAAGATTATAATCTCTTTTTTTGACCCTCCATTTCGATGAAGAGAACTTGATACCTGTTTTAAGGTATTTCCAATGGCATAGGATGCCTCAAAGAAATCCAATCAGAGGCTGTAGTTTAGAAATACCACCTTGTTATTTGCATTATATTAAATATTTTCAGAGAGGAATTTAAATTCTTTTCCCAGCAGTCTCCAAACTGTGCACGTACCCTTAGGCACACAAGACTTCCCAGGGCATAGAGCGTTGCAAGGGTTTCAAATTTCAGACCCTCCACTTCCAACTCTTTTTTGAAACTAATCTGCCTCTGAACATGCATGATGCCTGCCAGTTCTCCTTTCTTATTCCCCATTCATCCACATGAGGAGCACATGACAAGGCTCTGTACTGTGTTTTTCATTCTGTTCCTTTTAGCATTTAGAAGATAGATGGCTGTCACCAGGACTATCTTCATACTTGATTGAAAAACGGAGTTGTTTTGACAGAAAGTCTTACTGGGTTGATTGGCTTGTCAATGAGGATTGACTTTGCCAGTTATGTTATGTAGCAGACACTTTCCATAGATTGAATGAGCTAAATCTGCAGCCCTGAGGTTCTGATACATATGTATATAAAGCAAGTATACCATATACAGAGC
Source organism: Varecia variegata (assembly GCA_028533085.1). Lineage (NCBI taxonomy): Eukaryota > Metazoa > Chordata > Mammalia > Primates > Lemuridae > Varecia > Varecia variegata. The sequence goes on along the minus strand of CM052441.1, from coordinate 17,759,476 downwards.
TTCACAAAGCATGTCCCTCTTTTTACAAGTGTTTAAACTTGTGTTAAAGATGTTTAGATGTTATTTAAAAATATGTGCATATCTTTTGAGAATTCCTGTAGGGGCTATGTGAGCAAAACTCCTTTTGGATTACTGCCTCACACCATTCCTAAATCAGATCTCACTTAGAGCTGGCCCATTTTAGAGTTGTCAAGTAGTGCTGAGCTAAAATACTGATAGAGCTGCCACCAGAGCCATAGGTATCATAAACAGCTCTCAGTAGCACCCTTGCAGAAGGTGCTATATTTTGGGAGCAGAGGGTGGGGTCAGGTGAGGGGGTAGAAACTGAGGGTGCTGGTTAATCTGAGAGAGATTTGACTGTTTCTCACATTCGCACTGCTTACTGCATGTTAAAAAACAAGGCTCACAGAAAGAATATACCTCTCATAACCTTTGTATGACATTAAACTGTAGTAGAGTCAGTTTGATATGCTTGTCATACGGTTTATATTTTAGCATTCGATAATTAGACTTGCTTATTTTATATAACACTAATCACCATAAATATACTTTTTTTCTATCCCAGAATTCAGACAATATATTCAAATTGGAAACTTTTACTTTGTTTCATATTTAGTTCCAGTATGTATAGGGCTGGCCTTAAGCCAATGGTTCAAACTTTTTTTACTCTGTGGCTCTTGATTGAAATATAATAATTATCTCTAACCAAGAGTTCCTTTGAGAGAGTATGTCTAAAATATATTCATAAGAACAGTCATGCAAAGTGTTATTCTTTTTATTATTCAAGATTTAGAGTCCTTAGAGTTTAAGCATTGCACAGCTGTTAAAACAACCAACCTGTCAATCCTCAGTAATGGCATGAAAAGATTAGGCTACTATAATTTAGCCATTTAACTTTTCATTTTTTATGTTAAAAAAACTAGTAAACTTTATTACCTAGTGCCTTGTACAATTTTAACAATTCTAGGTTTATTGGAGTAATTTTGGAAGAGGGCTTAGCTTCTCAAAATTTTAATGAGAAGGCCCTTTTTTTTAGCCAGCTTGCATTGCAAGGAGTCAGGGCATTTATCCTGATGGCCACAGTTGGATTCCACGTTCCATGGCATCAGTTTACCAGGATATGAGTCAGGAATTTCAGGCTACGCGTATCCGGGAGCATATGGTTATGTGGTAGTGGCCATTCCAGCTGTGTTCTCTTTAGATAGGAGAGTCATTCCAATAGAATCAGAGCTCATGGTCAAAATCTGAAATGCGGATTGTTGCTACCATTAATCTAATACTGTTATTTCCCAATGGCTCCTTTCCTAGCAATGAAAAACTGTAAGAGAACTAAAGTGCTTTTGGAAAATTCAAGTTAGTAAACAGAGAAGGAACACTGGCTTGGTATGAATAATGGGCCTCCAAAGATGTCTACATCCTAATGCCTGTAACCTGTGAATATGTTAGGTTACATGGCAAAGGGGAATTAAGGTTGCTAATCAACTGACTTTAAAATAGGGAGATTATCCTGGATTATCCAGGTGGGCCCAGTATAATTACAAGGGTCCTTAAAAGTGGAATAAGGAAACAAGAAGAGAAGAGACAGCTGGGGGAACATAGAACTAGGGAGGATAGTCACTGCGAGATGCAACAGTGCTGGCTGTGAAGACCCAGCAGGGGCACAAGCCAAGGAATGTGGGAGGTGTCTCGAAGCTGGATATCTCTAGAGTTTTAAAGTTCTAAAGTCTAGAACTTTCCTCCTAGAGTTTCTAGAAGGAATACAGCCCTTTGACACCTTGATTTTAGCCTGGTAAGACCTCTTTTGGACTTGTGACCTCCAGAATTGTAAAATAATAAATTTGTATTGTTTAAGCCACTAAATTTATGATAATTTGTCACTGCAGGAATAGAAGACAAGTGCACTTGACTTTAAAGCCTCTGACCTAGAAAAAAAACTTAAATGTTTTTGTACTTATATGAAATAAGTGCAGTGATTCAGCTAGTCTTTTATATATAATTGATAACTGGTTAATTTTAGCTTTAACCAAAATATAGGTTTTGCCTACTTCCTCCATGAAACTGTGCAGAGGAGACACACATATGTGTAACAATGGGCAATATGAGAATCTATAAAGACTGAACACCATTGGAAAACTAGGTCTTTCCTTTACTCTGAAGTATTTCAGAAAATATCGTTATGTAACATGCCAGGCCAGGAGAAGGAATACTCTTAACTGGAGACAAGTTGGAAAGAAAGAAAATTTAAACTGACAGATGTTCAAATATTTCCTTATTCAATATCACAGCTGATGAATTTTCTTTAAATGATGCAGATTAATTTACTTATTCAATAGCTAAATGATAATTCTCCAAGTTACATAATAATGGCCCCCAAAGATAATAAAAAAAGAACCAGCAGAATAAAACCAGCATAAATAAATTAAAAGAAAAAGGCAACTGTATTTTGAGGCCTCAGAGTAGTGTTTGGAGTATGATAGGTATTTAGTCAATGTTTGTATAAATGGAAACTTTCTGTTGCCAGATTTTTAATGAGTATTCTTTTCTTGTTCCTACCAAAACATACAAGATAATAGCAATTAAAAAAATACATCAACCAAACCTGCATTCATGTTCAGGTGTATAGGGCAGACTGTCTAACATATTAGTCAGAATCAACTTCTTTGAAAACCATGAACTGGATATCTATTATTAAAACTTAAATTAATATTGATATTGTATTTAAGACTTCTTGATTTTTAAAGATTGAAACAGAGATCTGGCTAGCCCATTTGCTCTAGTTTGTGGTACTCACTGTTTTGAGAGTCATGATTTCTTAGGGTTCTATCATACTCGTTATTCCTCCTGCCCTGACTTTTCATTCATGCATTGGCAGAATGTTGCTGTTTAGGCCCTGCCTACTCAGAGTATGAGCTGAGAACTAGCAGGATCCACTTTTTCCGGGAGCCTGTTAGGAATGTGGCATCTCCAGCTCCACCCTAGACCTTCTGAATCAGAATCTGCATTTTCATAAGACCATTAGATGATTGCTACATACATTATAGTTTGATAAGTGCTGCTCTAGGCCACACTGTTTTTGTTTTGTACTTTAATATGGAACAGCTGTGGGACCCAGCCCTCATATGCTGATTCTGCCTCCTTTCAAAACATACTTAAGGTGACTTTCACTATGACCTAATTAAAACCATATAAAAAATTACAACTTGAAAATAAAAGAAAGTGAAAGATAACGTATCAGACATCAGAAATGAGTTAGTTATTGCAATTGAGAAACAAATTTAGATAATCTTCAGGGCAACTAAGGCAAAAAAGAATGCACTGCATTATCCCTAGTGCTGGAATAAAGGAAGCATAACAATTTATCCGGAAAAATAAAGTTCTTTCCAGGTACTGACCTTTCAAGGTTATTTATTACCAAGATCCTCATATAAAGAACATTGGGTAGCAAAGTAGATAATGCCTTTGATTGGTTTTTAGCAGAATATATAGAAATATTCTTATAGTTGATGTTTCTTATATGATGGTTTTATGAAAGCCAAAGGCATGGTCTTGTATTTTGGCTGGGTGAAGGCATTTTTGTAGAGGTTTAAGGTAATATAATCTAGGTAATTTTTTTTTTGTTATCTAAATCCGAATTGCAAAAGAATTTAAGAAAACCACAGAGGGAGGAGGATAAATAAAAGCTCAGATGTGGAAAAGCTTGGAGTGTTCAAAAAGCAGGAAATGGTCAAGTATACCTGGAGGATACAATTTTTGCTTTTAGACATGCTGAGAATTTTTGACATTTGAAAAAATGTTAGAGGCAAAATAAACTGCATAAGTATACTAAATTTTGCATTTGAGTTATTCTTATAATTACTTACATGTAATAAAATATATTCTTGATGCTAGTTCATGGCTTAATTTTAAATAGGAAATAAAATATCCTGAGAAGAGATTCTGTATGTTATTACATAACTAGGGTACTTAGTTTTGCCAGTCAAAGCCACACAGTGCCATGTGAAGGTTCACTGAGTACTCAGGGAACAAAATTAGGTGCATTTTTATTTGTTTTTTTAGTTTTTGGCTTTTTTTGGATATTATACAAAAAAGGGTGAAACTGCAAATTTTTCCTCCAGGAAACTCAGACTTGACCCTAAAATGTGCACATAAAGTTGAAGGATTAAATAATGTTTTTTCTTAACCTCAGGGAAGAATTGTGAGAATAATACTTTACATAGAATCTTCTTCACCTTCTTTGCAAGTGTTTCTTTTGGATCAGACATAAAATAGAGGCCTGGTTTTGTTGGAGTGGGGGAAATAGTTGATGATATAATCACCCATTCCCTCTCTTAGTTGCAAATGCAAATTACAGAAAGTCATCTGACCACTGGTTGAGGTCACTTCTTTTCTCATCCCTGTCATTCCCCCGTGTCTGGTATAACATTGAGCAAAACTGGTAACTGCTCTTGGGGGTTTTCATTTGTTTCTCTGTGTTCCCTTGAAGTGTCACATGTGTCTGCGGAAGCATGAACAATAGTACAGTTTTCCACATTGAATCAGATGCTCATGTGATCCAAGCATGCTTGAAAAAATCTGACTGCTTAGGATTCTATAAAAACATAGCTTTCTTTTGTGCAGCCTATGGCTGGACAGTTAAAGGGCCCAGTTCTCACCTGTAGGGTAGTCCCCTCTGAGTGCAGTGGGAACAGAGCTCTCTTTGAAAGTGAGTCACCCCTTGATCAGATCCATCATGGAATGGAACAAGATATGGGGTGGAAGCATGGAATTCTAAAAAGTCAGACAATACACTTAGCCTCTCTGTATTGACTTATATTTAGACCTGCAAGGCTGTATTATAATTTCAAAATTTAATTTCAAAAGCAATATGTAGTCATTATAGAAAATTTGTACAATACAGGAAATCATAGGGAGGAAAATATATCCCATATTAATTCTCCCTAATTTTCCTTTCATCTTAGCATTTTGGCGCTTCAAGATGGTATTTATTTTGAAACTTTATGCACACACAGAAACACACGGAGAGAGACTACATTATAAATGTGTATACATATATGTATGTGTGTGTGTTAGATTTCAGAAAAAATCATCTTCTTTATAAAAATTATTTTTAAATTACAGATATTATTCAAAGATACCAATATTAGCATTTTGATATTTTCTTTTTTAGTCATATATGTACTTTTTTTTAAAAACAAAAGTTTAATATATACATATGGTTTTTTATAAATTTATTTAAAATTCATGTACACCAAAATTTAATCTTTGTGTTATATAGTTCTATAAGTTTTGACAGATGCATAGAATTGTGTAACTACCACCACAATCACCTAAAAACATTCCATTGTATTGCCTCTTTATAGTCAATCCTCAGGAACTTTTCCCCTATGTTCTTTTTCAGGAGTTTTATAGTTTCTGATCTTACATTTAGGTCTGTTATTCATTTTGAGTTGATTTTTGTGTGTGGTATAAGATAAGGATCCAATTTCATTCTTTTGCATGAGAAAATCAAGTTTTCCCAGCATCATTTACTGAAGAGATTATCCTTTCCCTGTTGTGTCCTCTCAGTGGCTTCATCAAAAATTAGTTGACTGTATATGTTTGGATTTATTTCTGGGCTTCCTGTTCTGTTCCATTGCTCTATGTGTCTGTCTGTATGCAGGTACCATAATATTTTATTACTATAACTTTGTAATACAATTTTAAATCAGGAAGTGTAATGATTTTTGACTATCAAATCAGTTTTGCATTTCTAGGGTGAATGCTACTTGATTATGGTATGTTATTCTTTTTATATATTGCTGAATTTGATTTGCTAATATGTTGTTGAGATTTTTTATCTGTTCATGAGGAATATTTATCATTAGTTTTCTGTTTGTTTGTATGTTTCTGTCTTTGGTATTAGGGTGTGCTGGCTTCATTCCTCTTCAATGTTCTAGAAGAGATTAAGTAGAATTGGTATCATTTCTTCTAGAAACGTTTGGTAAAATTTACCAGGGAAAACTACTGAGCTTAGAGTTTTCTTTGTTGGAAAGTTTCAACCGCAAATTCAGTTTGGTTGATTTCAAGATATAGGGCTATTAAGGTTATCAATTGTTTTTTATTGAGATTTGGTAGTTTGTGTCTTTCAAATAATTAGTCCATTTCATCTTTCAGTATTCCCTTCTTATCTCTCTCTTGTCTGTAGGGTCTATAGTGATAACCATATTTCATTCCTGATATTGGTAATTTGTGTCTTATCTCTTTTTTCTTCATGAGTCTGGCTAGGAGCTTCTCAACTTTTTATTGATTTTTTTCAAAGATCAGATTTGGTTTTGTTTTTTGGGCTATTGTGATTGTTTTCAATGTCATTGATTTCTGTTTTTAACCTTTATTAATTTTTTCCTTCTGTTTATTTTGAGTTTATTTTGCTCATCTTTTACTGATTTCTTAATGTAGAAACTTAGATGATTAATTTATTAATTTGAGGCCTTTCTTCTTTCCTATAGAAGCATTTAATGCTATAAATTTGCCTCTAAGCATTATGGTAGCTGCATCTTACAAGTTTTAATACATTTTATTTTCACTGTCATTCAATTCAAAGCTTTTGTTTTGTTTTGTTTTTGAGACAGGGTCTCACCCTTTTGCCTGGGGTAATGTGCAGTGGTGTCATCATAGTCCACTTTGTTCACTGCAACCTCCAATGCCCGGGCTCCAGCAATCCTCCTGCCTTAGCCTCCTGAGTAGCTGAGACTATAGGCACATACCACCACACCTAGCTAATTTTTTTTTTTTTTTGGTAGAAATGGGGTCTTACTATGTTGCTCAGGCTGGTCTCAAACTCTTGGCCTCAAGCAATCTTCCTGCCTCGGCCTCCCAAAGTTCTGGGACTAGTGGTAAGGCACCATGCCCAGCCCAAAGTATTTTTTTAAAATTTCCTGTGAGTCTTTCTATTTTACAATGGGTTATTTAGATATTTGTTGTTTATACATTTTTGACATATCCTAAATATCTTTGTGTGATTTACTTCTAATTACATTATGATCAGAGATCATTCTTTGCATTATTTAAGTTTTAAATTTGTTAAATGTGGTTTTATGGCTCAGAATATGGGCAATTATGTTGACTATTCCATGTGCACTTGAAATATGTGTTCTGCTATTATTGGGTAGAGTGGTTCTTAAACATCCATTACATAAAGTTCGTTGTTAGTGTTGTTCAGGTCTTCTATATACTTGCTGATTTTCTGTCTACTTGCTCTCTTATTAACTGAGAAAGGAGCAGTGAAGTATCTAAGTAAAATTGCAGGTTTGTCTAATTCATTTCAGTTTTATCAATTCTTACATCATATATTTTAGAACATCCACATGGTTAAATGCATGCACATTTGAGAATGCTACATATCTTGGTGAATGCCCTTTTTTTAATTATAAAATGTCCTTCATTTTCCTTGCTAAATAATTCCTTGTTCCAATGTCTGTTTTGTCTAATATTATTATACCTTCTCCAGCTTTCTTTTTGATTAGTGTTTGTGTGCTGTATCTTTTTTCATCCTTTTAACTTATCTATATTAATATATTTAAAGTGGATTTTCTTGTAAATAACATATAGTTGAGTCATATTTTTGAAATTTAATTTGATAATCTCTATCCTTTAATAGGTACCATTTATATTTAATGTGATTATTAAAATGGTTGGATTTAGGTGTACTACTTTATTATTTGTATTCTATTTGTTACCCTGTTTTGTTCTTCCATTACCATTTTCTGCCTTCTTCTGGATTATTTGAATATTTTTTAGTATTTCATTTTAATTTATGTATTGGCTATTTGTATATACCTCTTTGAATTACTATTTCAGTAGTTGTTTTAGGGATTACCATATACATAACTAGCTTTACATGATCTACTTGGAATGAATAGTTTACCATTTCAAGTAAAACATACAAGCCTTGTCACTTTATCCTCCCACTTTATGTGATAGTCATTTTTTATTATATCTACATAACTGGAAAACCCCATAGATAATGTTATCATTTTTGCTATTAATAGTAAAATATTTTAAAGAACTTAGTAGAATAAAATAGTCTATTATATTTACCCAGATAGTCACCATTTCTGTTCCTCTATTTTCAGTTGTTATGTTCATATTTCCCTCTGGTATCATTTCACTTCAGCTCGAGAATTTATCTTAGCATTTCATCAAGAGAAGGTCTGCTGGCAACAAATTCTCTTAGTTTTCCCTTCATCTGAGAATACCTTTGTTTTTCCTGTATTCCTGAAGGATATTTTTGCTGGATGAAAAGTTCTGGTTAAAAGTTCTTTTCTTTCATCACTTGAAAGATGTGCCACTCTCATCTGGCCTCTATGATTTCTCATGAAAAACCGGTAATCATTTAAACCATTGCTTTCCTGAATGTAATGTGTTGTTTTTCTTTGGTTGCCTTTAAGATTTTTTTCCTTATTTTTGGTTTTCAGGAGTCTGATTATGATGTGTCTGAGCATGGTTTTATGAGTTTATCTTGATGGGGATTTGCTGAGCTTCTCAAATCTGCAATTTTATATCTTTCACTCAATTTAAGAAGTTTTCAGCCATGATTTTTTCAAACATTCCTTCTGTCAGACCTTTTGATTATTGTCTCACAGGTTCCTGAGGACTTGTTCATTTTTTCAGTCTTTTTTTCTTCTGTTCTTTAGGCTGTGTAATTTCTATTGCTATATCTTCAAATTCACTGACTCTTCCCACTGTCACCTACATATTGCTACTGAGCCCATCCAGTGAATTTCTAAATTTCAGATATTGCATATTTCAGTTCAAAAATGTCCCTCTGGTTCCACTTTATAATAATTATTTCTCAGCAATCGGTTTCTATCTTTCATTCATTTCAACACTGTTTACCTTTAGAGGACTGTTAAAGAGCTTCCCTAAAGTCTGCCTAATAATTCCAACATATGGGCCATTTGGGGCTTGGCATCTATTCATTGTCTTTTTCCTTTAATATTGGTCCAATTTTCCTGGCTCTTTGTATGTCAAGTTATTTTGGATTATACTGTGAGCATTTTGAATGTTATGTGGCAAGGCTCTGGGTCCTGCTAAAATTCTATGGAGAATGTTGATTTTGTTTGTTTGTATTAGCAGGCAGTCAACCAGATCACGTTCGGCCTTCATGTGCTGTCTCATGGAGGTTCTGATGTCAGTAGAATTTTCAAAGGTTTTACTATGTTGTTGGGTCTCACTGGAGCTTGCACTGCACAGGGGTTAGCCTGGACCTTGGTCATAGGTTTATGTGGTAGTTCAGTTCTTGATGCCTCTGCTGTGCTTCTCTAGGTCTGTTCTGTGCATGCCCAGGACTTTGTCAGTGCATACACAAAATTATGGGTTGCCCTTTTTCAGCCCTTCTATCTGTGATTTCTTTCATAATCTCCAGCTCTCAGATGTCTGTTTTCTTGGTTCCTCCGTCCAGAAAGATGGAGTCCTCTCAGAGTTCTAGCTCCCTATGCTGTCATGCAGTCACACATTGGAGATGCCTTCACAGTGAGGCAGCAAGAGAAAAGAAAGAGAAAGAGAGAAATAAAAAACATACTTACTCTCCGCTTTTCACAAAACAGGGCCTCTTTTTTTTTTCCAGTTCCTCTGGCCAGAGAGATGGGTTTTCTTGGGGTTTTAGATACCCATGCTAAGGGAAAAATGGGGAGGGGACACAATCTCTAGCACATAGAAGGCTTTTTCCCATCCCTTTGGCTGGAAAGAAGGGGCTTCTTCTGGAGTTTCTGCTGTCAGTGATTCCTGCACAATTAACTCTAGGATTCAGCCTGCACTCAGGTCAAATCCTGGGGGGAAAGGAGAATAAAAATCCATAGACTTCACCCTTATGGGTCCTTATTAATTTTCATTTAGTTCCCAATGCACCTGGCATTGTGTACTTTCCAAAGCCTTCAGGTAGTTGTTTTTTGTATTCTGTTCAGAGTTTTTAGTTGTAATCAGTGGGAATGACAGTGTATAGTTAGCTCACTCCATTTTGGCTGGCACCAGAAATAGCCTACATATGGTTTTAATACCTGTTTTTTTTCCACTTAAAATATTTTATAAACATTTTTCCATGCCATTATACATTCTTTCATAACATCATTTTTAATAATGGCATATTTCTTCATATGTGTGTTTATATTGATTGTCTTAGTGAATATAAGAATAAATAAATCTTTACATAGTGTAATTATTTTCTTAGGATACATTCTTAGAGGCAGAATTGCTCTACTAGAGTCTTTAAGAGAATATCTTAACTTTAAATCAGTTTACACTCCCTTCAGTACTTGGAGTACTGATTTCTCTATATTCCTGCTAACACAATAGCATACAAGAGAGTAGAATCGATAGAATAATAATGCCAATGATCACCCAAGGTGCTTAAATCTCACAATTTCCTGTCCAGTAGATTCACTGCAAATCTTTCACCACAAATCTCATAAATGTAAGTGACTAGTTGTCTTTGACTCTATGTTTATAAAACTCAGTGGTTTTAGGCACGCTTGGTTTGGACTCATAAATACTTGAGTCAAACATAAATCTTCAAGGGCCTAGAGCATCCTAATTAGGATAGAATAGAAAGAGAGAAAGAATGAAGAGAGCAAGAATGGTTTTCTATGTACAGCAATCATGGGTCTGTTCATGCATTCCATTTATCTTGCATTAAAATTGTACTTTAACATCATCATGAGTGATTTATTAGGTCCAGTTGGAAAAGTTGGACCTCTTGCCTACTCAAGCATTTCGTTACTCAGAGCATCTCCTGAGTTGACCCTTGAACAATGTGGAGGTTGGGGTACTGACTCCCCATACATTTGAAAATCCATGTATAATTTTTGACTTTTGAAAAACTTAACTACTAATATCTACTGTTGCCTGGAAGCCTAGTGATAACATAAACAGTTGATTGGCACATATTTTATATGTCATATGTATCATATACTGTATTCTTTCAATAAAGTAAGCTGGAGAAAAGACAATGTTATTAAGGAAATCAAAAGGAAGAGAAAAATATCTTTGCTATTCATTAAGTGGAAGTGGATCACCATAAAGGTCTTCATCCTTGTTGTCTTCATGAGTAGGCTGAGGAGGAGGAGGAGAAAGAGGAGTTGGTCTTGCTATCTCAGATATGGCAGAGGTGGAAAAAGTGGAAGAGGTGGAGGAGGTAGAAGAGGAGGCAGGCACATTCAGTGTAACTATTATTGAAAAAAGTCTATGCGTTCAAACCTGTGTTGTTCAGAGGTCAGCTGTACAATTTTCCATTTCAACTGCCTCATTTCCATCAGTCTACGAACATGGTTTTCTATCTCTCATCTTAAATAAAACAAAACAAAATAAAATTTGTCTGTGTGATGAATCTCCTAGTGCCACCCTATTTCTCTGGTTCTATTTTCAGCGAAACTCCTTGACAGAGTCTATATTTCTGGTTTCCATTTTCTCTTGCCCCATTCTTTCTTACACGCACTCTACTCCACTGAAGGAGCACTAATCAAGGTTGTCAGTGACAACCATTGTCAACAAATATAATGGCCAATTCTGAGTCCTTATTTCACTTAAATTCTCAGGAATGTTTCATCCAGACAGTCATGTTCTTTCTTGAAAAACTTTCTTTAAACTTGGCTCTGGGAAACAGCACTCTCCTGGTTTTACTCTGATCTCTCTTGCTGTTTTCCTGTTTCTTCTTAGTCTCCTTGCTGGTTTCTCTTCCTCTTTTTAACCTCTCAGTGTTGAACTTTCCACAAATCAGTTCTATACACTCTTCCCCTTTTATTTATATTCACTCCCTTGGAGAGCTCACCTAGCATCATGGCTTTCAATACATTCCATGAGCTGATGGTTTCCCAAATTTGTATCTTGTGCTTCTCTTTCTTGAGTTCTATAGTCCTATATCCAACTGCCTGTTTTTCAAACTTCTGTTCAAAAACATTTTTTTATTTTATCTCCCAAACCCACTTCTACCCCATTGCTCTTTATCTGAACAAGTGTCAGAATCATCCAAGACTGCTGTGTTGTGCAACTCCAGGGTGCATTGTTCTTATGGATTAATTGAATTTTTGTTAGCATATTCTGTGCATTTTTCCCAATGGGTATCTCATTTATTTGAATTGGACTGAAAAATGCAAACAATTTAGCAACTGTATCTGAAAATGTCAATCTATCTGGGCAGTTACTATACTAATTACATGATGAAAATGATCAGCTGATATTCCTGTGTTTAAGAAATATCCAAAGATCAAGAACAGTCTTTATAATGGCCAAAGCACATAATTAAAAAAAAAATAACCAGATTCAGATCTTGGAGAAATTTTAATGAAGAGTTTTTGATTTAAAAAAAATGTTTTCACTTAGCCTTTAGGACAGTAACCACAGAGTATTTTTTGATTCTACCAAAGATGGCCCCATTTGTTTTGATTAAAAAGTGGTAAATAGCAGCTCTTTTTATTAGCTGCTACTACTGCAGAAAGCTTCATTAGGTTTTCAGCCAGGAATATTGCAAAGATCAAAGAGCTCTCAAAGGAATTTCTATCTAACTGTTAATATAGGTGCTCTCTCTGCGTAAGCTAAGTTTGTTATGCTCTCTTCCATAGAGTATACCATATTCTAAGCAAGAGAAGGGTTTTTAAAAAGTTAATCGTAGAATAAATAATAAACATAAAATAGTTTGTGTGATAATGTTGTAAGTATTAAGGGCCATTATGAAATTAATTTTAACTCTCGCTGCTTTCCATATTGTCCTTTTCCCAGCCCATAATTTTACCTCCTAGAAATAGGCACTATCCAGGATTTTGTGTTTATCATCCTCCTCCCTCTTTTTAATAGTTTGTACCCCTAAACAAAATATTGTGTTGGTTAGTTTTGCTTGATTCAGGCCTTCATAAAAATGGTATCATTATGAAGGCTTTTTCTTTATCCAAATAGAAATAGCACGTTTAAGCAGGGTAAGCTTAGCAGTACAATGGCCCATTGTGATATTGTTTACATGCTTATGTTTTTTATTGCCTGTAGTACTATGTAATTTGGTCGTGCAACTGATTAGCCAGTTAAGAATTGGAAGGATGATATGTAAATGTTAGCATCCAGCTGACAGAATGATTTATTAGAAGCGTATATTTGTGGAATTTCACCTGCTTTGTTATTTGGGAGGCCCAGTGCCAAACCTAAACATAAGTGTCAGTGGCAGACCTGTGGCCAGCTGTTTAAGAAAATTCAGCCACAGTTGAATTCTATTCAAGTTCAATTTTGTTTGCTTGCTAGTGGTGTCATGCTGATTTTAGAATCTATTTACCTTTTCTGTATCTTCGCTCAGCATTGTTGATTTCAGTGTGCATGGATGTAAACCATGGATCCTGGTGCCACCCACTGACTGCGCTGGCTTAGCTTTTGCCCTGCTTATGCTAGTACTGTCTGTTCTTCCAATGTCAATGTTTCTACTCCATTCCTCTGCCAAATAGACCCTCTGAACCATAAGATTTACATGAAGAAGCCTTTCCTTTGCTCTTACAAAACTCTGCGTAGCTCATTGACTTCGGTTGTTTCCTTTGATTTCAGAGATAGGTGGCATTTTGTTTTCATTAAAAATATTCTTTTGATTTCACTATTTTGTCTTAATGTGATTTGGATGGAAAATGTGACCAATAATGTTTATGAAGAAAGCAGAAAAAAGAAGGAACTGACATTTGGCCGTATCTTTAAGCTACAACATAAAAAAGCATTCACTTACTTTAGGAAATAACAGGAGTCATTGTTATAAAAATGTGTTAGTTAAAGCTTCCTAAGTCTAAAAGGGCTCCTCTGATGTTCTGATCTGTCTTTATTCCCTTTATTTTAAAAGGCAAGCAATACGCATATAGTACCCCCATAAAGATTTTATAAGATGTTAATGGAGAAAAGAGAATAATATGGTCACACTTAAAGTTTACTTTCTTACGTAATTAATGTAAGCTCACTGTTCAAGCTTTATCATCTTTGTATGCATGCCTGAGAGGGTATTTTCTCATAATTCTTTTTATATATACTGATGTTAAACTGCTTTAAATGACCAGTGTAGGTAAGTTTATTAAAATGAGATGTTAGGTTGCTGGCTTTCATTCTTCAAGATTCTGCTTTGGGTGAATAAGGTGAGAACATGAGATATTGAGGTGTCAAATACAAGTAGCGTCTAGGAGACCACTGAACTCAATGCTCAAAAATATCCTGGAGAGTGCAGTCCATTCATTAAAGTATAAGTAGCCTGCAAGGATGGTACACACCAATTATTCAAAACATTGTGTAAATTATACTAATTAGGTAATCACTTTGTTTTCCTTCTACCATTTTAGCGTAAATTCCAAGGAATAATTGGTTGGAGGAAAGAGGGATAAGGTAGAATGCACAGGGAGAGGAATACATGCTTAAGGGCCTGGATTCCTTCTATGAAAGGTGAGTTGGAGCAGGCAGAGATGTGGAGGAGGGGAGGGAGGTGAAAACTGTCAGGACACCAGCAGGGGTAGAGACAGAATGGCCTATCAGACAAGACACCTTAGAAACCACCTATTGTGACTCCTCAATTAATATCCAAGAAAACATTTTCAGCCAGCAGGACTTAAAACATCCAGGAGATATTAAATGGAAATACCATCATTTCAGAGCCTCTTAGGGTATTTTTTTAAGATCATAGACAGTACATACCCCATGAGAGATTATATTAATTTTCCTATTGTATTCATTTTAACATCTAAAAAATATTCCAGATAAAATAATAGTGGTTGATATTGTTTTTCATCCCCTTAATACACCTTTAGATTTTGTTACAGTTAACAGATACCTGACTTAATAAAATACAAAAGTTAGTTAAGAGCAGAGACAGATGTAGACATGTTAAAGTAGTCATGTATTTCTTCATCAAAGCCAAAACCAAACTAAAACAAAGAAGCCAACAAAACTCCATACACTGGATTGCCACTTGATTTTATTTTTTATATTATTCCAGAGTCCTGAAGATTTGTGTACACATTAGGCATAGATATCTAGCATACATATGTATCTTAGGAAATAGGCATTTCCTAAGCCATCACTGGAGAATCTGTTTTTCCAGAAAGTGTCACTGAATTATACATTTAAAACCAGCACAAAGGCAATGGAAAGACAGCCATTTGTATTACTTGACTTATTTACTCAATAAACACTTTCTGAATACTTACTATATGCCACTCTGCTAGTTATGCTAATACAATGACAAGTAACACACGGCCCCCGCCTTCAAAAATATTGAGGTTTAATGGAGGTGTCAGACCCAAACATTTATAAACAGCATAGAAGTATAGTGAAAGAGATATGTACAGGCTATTACAAATGATTAAAAACTCCACCCTACCAATCATTGTTGGATCCTAAGGTAACATCGATTAGCTAAATTAAGTCTGCCCACATTGGGAGCCATGCTGCTTTGTGGCCTGTATATATCCATTCTGCCTTTGCCCTGGTGAAGTCAATGGCTGTATTTAGAAGGATACAGTTTTAGCTCGTTGAGGTCATTTATAGCATTGACAGGGTAGATGTGATAGAGAAGTTTTCTAAAATGAGCTACTTAGCGTCCTTCTTCCTGATAAGTTCTAACCCAAAATTGTTCACTAAAGGAGCATTGCCTCGGCCTTGGAAGAGGCTTAGTTACTAGCCAAGATTCTTATTACTAGCTGAGTAGAAAATACTTGCCCTATCAAGATAATTTGCCTTCATTTTCTGCTCTAAATGGAAGAAAACTGACGGGGTTTCTGACTGCCACTGCCGCTGCTGGTGGTGATAGCGGTGGGGATGACGGGAAGAGATTTCTGTTTTTATTTTAGCCAACCACAGAGGTGTTCCCCGGAAGTCACGTGATTAGCAAATGTGGAGGTGAGGGTTGGTCTCCACTGGTTTCTGAGGAACCTTCTTGGTTGCCTTTCTAGCGTATCCTTAGGACCTTTTTATGTAAGAGTCTTACACTTGATCATTCTGTGAAAACAGAAATGGTATAAAGATTACAGAAAACACTGAAAAGTCACAGTGCTTACAACCTATTATGTAAAGGTCTCTGCCTTATGTTCCCCCAGTCCCTTCATAGTAAATGAAAGACTCTGCCTCTCTTTTCGTTCCGAGGGCGTAGCTTCCTTCTGACCTCATTTTAGCGGAGGGATTCTTTTCTCCGCGAGAGAACCTCTTTCCGGCCTGAAGGCGCCATCTCTGCAGAAGGATAATGGCAGTTTGTCTCAACAGGGAATTTTGTAGTTCTGAAGACCTCTGAGTATATGACACTTGGTTCCCTAACGGCTTCTTAGCCTTTCCCAGGTATGAGCTCTTCTGTTTTTGTTTGTATTTTTTAGTGCAAGATAAGAGAAAACATAGAAACTATAGAATATCCGGAGTGTGTCCAAGAGCTATAGCTAGTAGGCCCAGAATTGAATCACCAAAGTGGGGCTTGTCTGTGCTGGGTAGAAAAGATCATATTAGAAATTTAGCTCAGCTCAGGTCAAAATCTCACCGTGCCTTGTGGCTCATTGCCACATTTCTATGTTTTTATAAAATTTTGTGTAAAGTAAGAGCAACATGGTACAGACCAGCGAGAACATGGCAGAGTACTCAGAGTGTGGCCAAGCGAGGATCATATAAGTGGTTAATGGAGTGTCCCAGGCCAAGAAAGCCAGATAGATCAAAGACCAAAAGAGAACACGTGAGACAACACCACGGCCAGGAGATCCGAAGCAGCGTGTGAAGGGAAAAGGGAGACCCTGCGCAGCACTCAGAGGGTTGTGAGTAATCTGCAAGATGAGGCTACTGAGGAGCCCATGAGGCGTGGGAAATAGGGTATAGGCCTTCCGAGAAAAACACATCAGGAAGTTCAGAAATCCATTGTGTATTGTAATTATAATATCACTCCCATCCTTAAGTCTCAAATATTTGTCTAGGAGTATGATAGCTGGAATGCTTTTCTCAAGCTGACTATAAACACTATGAAGTGTAGGTTTTACTGTGAAAAAAGTGTCGAATGATATCAATATTTCTCCCACGGCTCCAGAAAAAAATGTGTCCACAAGCACAGTCTTATCCTTGAATTGGCAATACAAGCGAAGTGATCATTTTATGTAGGGGAACATATTGCTAAGTTCTCAGATTTGTCTTTTGGCCACTTTGAGTAGTCTGGGTTCCGACACGGGCTTTGCGTTGGAGGTTAATACAAGACAAGGCCCCTCACACAGCCACTGTGCACACTCGGTCGCAGTAGCACATGTTCCTTGAGATTTTAGTTCTGCGGGCAGCCAGCTTCCAAACAGGGCAGATGGCAGGCACAGGGGGACTGACTTTTGGAAACAGATGGCCATTAAGGACATGGTGGCTTTTCCACAAGGATACACAGAGGTCTGGTGAATTGTTATAGTGAGTTTGAGTGCCTTTCCCCTCTGTTCTCACTCCCGTCTGTGTTATTATGGATGAATTGTGTCCCTCTAAAATTCGTATGTTGAGGTCCTAACTCCCAGTACCTCAAAATGTAACTTTACTTGGAAATAAGGTAATTTCAGATGTTATTAGTTGAGGTCCTAACTCCCAGTACCCCAAAATGTAACTTTACTAGGAAATAAGGTAATTTCAGATGTTATTAGTTAAGTTCAGATGAGGTTATGCTGGAGTAGGGTGGGCCCTGAATCCAGTATGACTGGTGTCCTTATAAAAAGGAGAAACATGTGCACAGGGAGAACACCACGTGAAGGTGAAGGCAAGATAGGAGTGATGCTTCTACAAGCGACAGAACACTGAAAATTGCCGGCAGACCACCAGAGGAAAGGCATGGCATGTCGGTTCTCCCCCACAGCCTATCCTGCAGACACCTTGATCTTGGACTTCTAGCTTCCCAAACTATGACACAATAATTTCTATTGTTTTAACTATCTAGTTTGTGGTGCTTTGTTGCAGTAGCCCTAGCAGATGAATGATTATCTGTGTTTCTTGCCTGTTTCTTCTAGTTCACTCTGCATTCATTGAGGTCAGGGACTATGTCCTGGTCATTTCCAAATCCTCATCATGTAGAGCATTCCTAGCATATTTAGGGGGCCTCCCTGAAATACTTACTAAATAAAACAAGTAGACAGGTTGATTTCTACCAATAAACATTTGGTTATCTCTCACTAGGAAAGCATACTATTCTCACAATTCTTAAATTCACTCCAGTTTAGTAACTTTGTCCCTGGCTTAGGTTCAGGGTGGCTTCCCTTGCATCTTAGTCCATTTGGGCTGCTGTAACAAAACATCATGGGCTGGATGGCTTACAAACAACAGAGATTTATTTCTCATAGTTCCTTGGGTCTGAGAAGTCCAAGATCAATGTGCCAGCAGTTTCCATGCCTGATGAGAGCTGGCTTCCTGGTTCATGGATGGTGGAAGCAGGGAAGGATCTCTTCAGGCCTCTTTTATAAGGACACTAAAACCATTTATGAGAATTCCACCTAATCACTTCCCAAAGCCCCACTTATAAATACCCTCACATTGGGGATTGGATTGAAACATACAAATTTTGGGGGGACACAAACCTTCCAACTAGAGTACCTTGATTAATTCTTCACCTCCCCAGACCCTGCCAATGCTTCTCCTTCAGGTATTTCTGTTTTTAATAAGTTAAACATAATATTTTCATAGTATCTACAGGTAAGTGAAATTTTTATACTGTACCACTGTTGTAGGAGAGCCTTTGTTTAAAAAAAATCTATGTAGGTAGTATCAAGCATTGGATTAAGATTTTCTTGAGGGAGAAAATGAAATTTTTTATTGACATGCAAATAAAGTGTAGGGTTAATTTTAATATAAAGATACCTACTCATTGTAGAGATATGTCTTGAGTAAATAAAGAATATAAGTGGACAATTTATTTAGACTGAGCAAAGTGATAACGTATCCAAAATACATTGCCATGGATGCAGACATCTGTCTTCTAGATTGTGGAAGGTAGCTGTATAAAATTGTGGTGATATGTGAGTTAACTGGGATATTTTTAAACTATAAGTGAAAATGTAGGTTCTTAAGAGTGAACGAGAAAACTTTTTTCCATAAATGCAAGCAACAAAAATATACCAACTGGCTATATCTGGAAACTTCAGCATCTATTTACTTGAGTTTTAACCTTGTACCAAGAGGTGAGAGGCAGAGGGGAAGGAGGTCGACTGGCCACTCAGAAGGGAATGGAGTGACACAGAGGACATGGGAAAGGGGAGGACTCTGGGTCACAGGTGGAAGGGATATACCCTGTAATATTTTTCTGAGCCCCCAAGTGAGAAGTCATTTCAGAAAGCCTGGAGATCAACTAAAATATTCTTATACGGTGATAACTTGGAAACATTTTAAACTTCATTTCTCTTATGTGTTACATTTTCTGTGGTTTCTTGTGGTTTGTTTGGTTGTATTTCTCCTAAAAGAAGGAAACAAAGAACAAATACTACTGTCAAATTCCTGGTCCAGTTAAATATATGATAGCGTGGTTTTACGTAAGACTTTCTCTGAAAACTTATTAGCTCGAATTACCGTTGTTTTAACTTGACTTATATGTTTTGCTCAAAAGTTTAGACCTGTCGAAATGGCTGCACAAAAGCTTTGATGCTGAATTGCATCTCTCAATTGGCAGTTAAGTAAATAGTACTGTCGGAATATAGCAGAAATCGTACCCTATGTGACCAGAGGTGACTGCAGACTTTACTGCGTTTGTTTACTTGCACAAGCACACTGTAACAGAGCGTGAATTAGAGGCACTAGACTCAAACCTGTTTAAAAAACACTTCAGATTTAATCTACTAAAAATGGTAAGAGAAAATTTTTCTTTGAGGTTTCTTGCTACGTAGCATTTAAGAAAAATTACTGAATTTAAGACAGTATCTTGACAAACCTAAAAGTAAATGAAAAGACTTGATAGGAAAATATCTTCTGACCATGGCAGTCAAATGTTTGTGGTGTCTATTTGATAGTGCAATAAGTGAAATAGAATGCCTTACTTTTCCTTTTCCCTGATCTAACCTCTGTTTCTAGGAATAAAAAACAGAAGGGCAGTTTGGAGCTCAGAGAATTCTCACTTAACAACTTCAGCTGGGATGAGGCCCAGAATCTGGCTCTGGTGTATAAAATTACACTTTTAACTGTATGTGAGGATATTAACACTTGCCTTTGCCAGTTTCTAACTGACACATATATGTGGGATGCACATAGGTATTTAACTTTGTAAGATATTTATTGTTTTGAAATGTTATTAGAAATACCTTTTAAACCTCTGGCCTGTAGGTGTATTAGTGTGGAATAATATGATTCCACGTACTTGACTCCATGGTTCTATGTCTCATTTGTTTGTTTGTTTATTATCAAGGAATAACAGACATACTGGGAAGTACATGGATCTTATATGAGTAGGTCAATCAGTTTTTTCAAAGGGAACACATCTGTGTAACCACCACCCACATCCGCATATCAAAGATTGCCAGTACTTCAGAAGCTGCCCTGTCCCCTCCATGTCATTACCCCCTCAAAGGTAACCACTGTTCTGACTTCTGTCACTATGGATTAGTGCTTCCCATTCTTGAGTCCTACAGAAATTCCACAGAAACTCCTACAGACTTCTATAGAAATCATGTAGCATGCACTGTTTTTTCTCTAGCTTCTCTTTGCTTCTGTGACGTTCATCCATGTGGGTGCATGGAGCAGTCATTTGTTCCTTTTTGTTGCTGTAGAATATTCCATTTTGTGTATTTTAAAATTTACTTTCCATTCTATTGCCAATGCACCTTGGGGTTCGAGTTTTTAGCTATCAGTAATAACACTTCTATGAACACGCTTATATGTTTTTGGTACATGTGTATATGCATTTCTACCTAAGAGAGAATTTCTGTGTTATAGGGTACACATATGTTCAGCTTAGTAGACACTGCCAAGCAGTTTTCCAAAGTGGCTTTAACAATTGACAGTCCTGACAGCAGTGTTTAAGAGTTACGTTTATCTTAGATCCTAACCAGTGCTTTGTAGTGTCAATGTTTTTTTTCTGATTTATTTTATTTTTTTAAATTTCAGCTATTCTGGTGGGTGTGCAAGTAGCATTTTGTAGTGGTTTTAATGTGGATTTCTCTGATCATTAATATTGTTAAACATTTTTATTTATTGACCATTTGGATGTTGGTCTTTTTAATGAAGTGCATGTTAAAGTCTTTTGTCATTTTTAAAATTTGGGTGGTATTTCTTTTACTTTCTGGCTTGTAAAAGGCTATTTTTTTTTAAATATGAGTTTGTTTTCAGTTATATACATTAAAAATATATTTTCTTTCTTAATGGCTTATTTTCCCTCTTTATGGTATCTTTTGACCAATTAAAGTTCTTGCTTTCAATGAAGACCAACTTATTCTTCCATTCCATTACTGTGCTGTTGGGTTTCTTTGTCCTTTGAAGAAATATTCTGATCCAAGATCATGAAGATATTCTCCTCTGCTCTCTTCTAGAAGCTTTGTCTTCTAAAAGCTTTGCCTTTGCCTTTCACATCGATCTGGGAATGATTTTCGTGTATAGTATGAGGCAGAAGTCAGGGGTCCTTTTTCTCATGTGGTTATACATTCTTTCTCCCCTGGCAGCTTTGCCATAAGTGAGATGACCATTTATATGTGGGTCTGTTTGGACTCTGCACTGCTCCACTGGTCTGTTTCCCTGTCCTTGCACCAATACCACACCCTTTTAATTACTATTACTATAACTGTAAGTTAAATCTTGATAACTAGTAGTATAAGTCCTCCAACTTTGTTCTTCAAGATTATTCTTTTCTATTCTTGGCCTTTTGCATTTCCATTTAATTTTAGAATCAAATTCTTGCCAAATTTCACATAAAAAATTTTAGGTTATTAATTGGGATAACTATTAATCTCTAATCAATCTAGAGAGAATTGACATTTTCAGTATGGTACCTTCCAGGAGCATAAGATGTGTCTCCGTTTCTTTAGGTCTTCTTTAATCTTATCCCAGTAAAGTTGTGTGTTTTTCTTTATGGAAGTCTTGCACATCTTTCACTAGCTTTATTCCTAGTTATGTGCCCTCTTTTTAGTAGAGAGTTGCTTCTAGTTTGTATGGAAGCAAAGTCTTCCTTTAGAGTCACACCTTTCAACAAAATATTACAGAGAAACTATTTTGAAACTGAAGAGAGGAAGTGCCCTTGCACCCTGAAGAGGAGGTGTAGGGTTTTTTTGGTTGTTGGTTTGAGGTAGGTGAGATGCAGTATGTCTTGTCCAGATGGAATCTTTGGAATATCCTTAAAAGTAGCAGATGTGTGTGGGAAGAATGACAGAGTATATTGAGAAGCAGACTTACTTAATGCCTTGGGTAATTGCATAGTTGAATGAAGAAACCAAGATATATTTTAAGTATCTGAAATACATTTGTTGATGCAAAACAAATGACCATTCTAACCATAGATTATATCCTGGATTTACCTTCTTTAATCTTTGATTTGCCATCCCCAATCCATGGGATTAAAAGTATTAAAATGAATTGTTGAGGTAACTGAGTAAGGGTTGTTTTTTTTTTTTTTTTAGATTTACTGTCAAGTAAAATTTCCCATTAAGTTAAGAAAATCTTCAAAATTTAATAACTCATGCATGAGTCAGTGAGAGCATACTATGTAAGGGTTGAAGTCTCTTGGAATTGCTTCTGGTTACTACTCTATTTTTCTTCCCTTTCCCAATAATGCTTTGGGAAAGAATATTTCTTACTTGCTAACTCCAGAGTCTCACTTTGGATTCACTTCTCACACTATTCCCTGACTCCTAACGTCATTGAAACTATCCTCATCCTTAAGACACAAAGACCTCATAGTTGCCAGATTCAGTGAAAAGTTTTCATGTCTCCAAGTTCTTTTTGACATTTGAGGTTATTGAAATACTACTCCTCCATGAAACTCTTCTTCATGGCTTCCTTGGCGTTTGTTCTCCTCTCCTGGTCGTCTCCCTACCTCTCTGACTCTTTGTCAGGCCGTTTTCCAGGCTCTCTTCATTCCATAAATGTTGGTATTGCACATGGCCTGCTTTAGACCCGTGGTTTTCTCATTGTGAATTCTCCTTCTGGTAGAACTTGCTCACTCTCGTGGCTTCACTGACCATCAGTCTTCTGATGTTTTCAGAGGTTAGCACTGAAATATCCTACACTACGAACACATGTGTTCAACCACCGTTGCACCTCCCCATTTACATACCCCAGAGACACTTTAAACTTGACATGTCACAAAAAGAAAACATCTTGACGTGCTCTGCACACCTTGGCGAATGGCACCTTTTCACTGGGCCTGAAACCTGGAAATGGTTATTGCCTCTTCTTTCTCATCTGTCCGTGTCCAGTGACAACACCCTGGCGAGTCTTCCTCCTTCAT
Organism: Varecia variegata; assembly: GCA_028533085.1. NCBI lineage: Eukaryota > Metazoa > Chordata > Mammalia > Primates > Lemuridae > Varecia > Varecia variegata. The sequence continues at coordinate 17,736,093 of CM052441.1, read as the reverse complement.
ATCCTTCCTGTCTCTGCAGTCTAGGTCCTCTTCTCTGTATTTACTGCCTTTTTTCCTGTTCGCACGTAACCTCACACCTGGCTTAACACCTAGTTAAACAGCATCCTGGCTGGACTGTCTGCCTTCAGTATTGTTATCCCCCAATCCAATATCTGCTCTTAGGATCCCTCTAAAACTTGCTACTTCTCTATTTCAAATTCTACCACTGCAGTTCTTTCTTTCCCTCTGTGTCTTCTCCTCATGAATGCTCTATCTCTGCCCGGAACAGTCACCCCCATCCCTCACCCTTCGTCTGTGGACTCCCTCTTACTCTCCAAAACTCAACTCGGTTATGATATGCTCTAGGGGAAACCTCTTTGCATTGCCCCGCCCACGCCAGTCCGGATTACATTACATTGTGTTATATGTGTTTCTTTATCCCACTCTGAACTTCTTTGAAGGCAAAGAATGTGTCTTTCATGCTTGCATCCTCCCTTTGCAGGTGCTTTTAGAAATGGGCACTGTGTTAAGCTCTGGGCTTGCAAAGATGAACAACACATCATCTCTGTCCGTGAGGCTCTCGCAGTGCAGAAGTGAAACAGAAACATCAACAGATAGTTACTGTGCAATTTCACGAGTGCCACATGACAGGCATTTTTAAAACATGACAGAAGGAGCACCTGATTCTGGGTGTGAGCGAGTTCTGTTTCACGTATACAAGGATCCTTAGAGAGCGATGGATGGAGAAAGAATCCTCAGAGTGAAGATCATCTCCAGGAAAACTCCTGGCAACCCCAACAACCAGTTCTACTAGTTGATCTCCAGAGATTGTTCACTCAGATCTCCAGATATAGAGAACTGCATGGGAACTAAAAAATTAATGAATAGGACCTGAACATGTAAATAAACATCTTATGATTGGGTGAGAGAGATATAAGCATTAAACCATAGTTTAGGGTGTTTAGCAGAGACTCAAAAGAATCGTATTTTCTATGCCTAGAAGCTGCCTGACAACATCCTAACCCTGATTGAGATTGAAATCTACCCTGACATAGTCTGAAAATGTTTGCCTTTATAGTGAATAAAAAGAACGTAAAGCCTTGCAAAGTTTAATCTAGTTTTTTTTTTTTCAGATACAATTTTAAAACATTATTTTAGATTTTTTTTCCTCCAAAGCTGATTCAATAAGTATGTCCCTTATGCTGTGAAACATACTGGAACACGTTTTCGACATGGTAGGTTTTTCTAAGGACAGAAAAATACTGTAACTATTTTCTTAACCTAATCTGATTACAAACAATTCCAAACCTAACAACTAACCCAAATGTGTAGGTAATTGCTTCAACCATTTCATGGCCCTGAATAGCTGGAAAGTTAGTAAGAAAAGTATATTTTCAAGCTGAGCTATCAAAACACATACCCATTTTCAAAAATCTTACAGGGGTAAATGATTTAATACTTGGTTTTGTTTTGTTTTGGTTTTGATTTTCTCCTGAAAAACACTATGACTTTTTAAAACAATGCTAGATAATTCCTAAGGGAAAATGTTGCAAGAATTTTTCACTTAATGAGTTTATTGCCTTAGCTTGCTGTTTTATTTACATGTTTTCAACAAGTTCTCAGTGTGAAGAATATCTCTGATTCCACTCTAAAACAGATGGGGAAAAAATGGCATCAAGGTGGAAGTGGTGGCAGGAAAAGAAAGAGAATATGAGCAATGTGAGGCCAGCACTATTTTTATTTTATTAACAATTAGACATAGTGAATTACAATTTGAATAAAATGTTCAGGTTGTAAGTGGGTATTTTTCCCCTTGAAAATGTCAGTTGAACTAAAATAAAATGTTCAAGGGATGTCAACTTACAGGTACTCGATCCCTAGAACTTAGGATCCTGGCTTATCATATACTATTATAGTATCATGATGATCAATTATTTGGAGTATTCTGGCTAAACACTTTTTTTAGACCATTATTTCTTTTTAGGCATGTTTTAATAAATGTGACATCCTGCTATATGTAATATGCTTTTCTGTGCTGCCACTTTTTCATTTGTGAAAAGGAGCTATTGGAATCCCTAATAAATGAGATGAGTTAGTAGTAACAGACCCACCCAGCACAGTGCCTGGCACACAGTCAGCCTTCAGGGAGGGTTTGTTGTCACAGTTACTTTTTACATTTTGTTATATATCATAAGCATTTTCTCAGATTGTTAACCATCATCTAAAAACATGTCTTATGTAAATATAACAATTCACTGTTTCCTCAAGCATAATAAATAATGTCATTTTGGTCAGTTCAGCAATCTCCAGATTTTCAATAGTATAAACTCCACTGAACTGAGCATTCTTGTGCAGAAGTCTTTGTGACCAAGTAAGATACATTTCTAAAATAGAATTATTGGGTCAAAATGTTTACAATAAATATTTTAAAGACTTGATTCATGTCTGAATCCCATCCCTTACATATTGTACCCATTTGAAAGTATCCCTTTCTATTATGATATTTAACTAAGAACTAAGTCAATGTGAAAGAATGTGGAAAAAGATGATGGGGGGCTGGAAGTTTCAGAGACAGAGAATATTCATATTTATTTATACCATTTATTTATACCAACAGAGACAAAACAAATATGTTTGATATCTATAATTTCTCATGTTTAAATGAAGCCTTTTGTGTGATGTTAAGATGCCTGATTCCTATACTGATACAGGAATATACAAAAGCTTGAGGAAATCACTCTACCTCTCTTAGTTACAGACTCACAATTTGTAAAATAGTGATGCCATACCTATATTGTATGGCATCTTTGGAAGTTAAATAGATTGTGTTTGAAAAGCACCAAACAAAGGTCTTGGCACCTAGTAAGCACCTGTAGTTGATCACAGCATTATTGACCATGGGCATAATTTTTGCTACAGAGCCGGCTTTCAGTCTTCTTCAGTTTATTTCATCTGTAGATTCATAAAGTAGTAGAGTTCCCATCAGGTGTACTGGCTGCTCCATGAATGAGCAGAGAGCAGAATTCCATGATAACGTTCAGCTGTACTGTCAATGATGGTCCTGTTTAGAGTTAACTTGGTATGATTTTATGCCTTGATTTAGTCTACATTCAGCCCCTACTTTGTTCCAGGCACCGAACCAAGAATTGGTGATACAGGAATGAATAAAATGTAATCTTTGTCCTTGATGGGCTCACAATCTAGACAGGAAGTGGTTACCATCTATTCTGGGTGAAATTCTTCTTCTCTTTATGTTTTGTGAACATTCCTTTCTGCTGTTTCTGTTAGACATGAACTGGTAGGTACTGGGGGTGAGAGTGAGTAATGATAAAGCCAGGCCTAGCCCCTAAGATGGTAAGAATGTGGTATGTAGTTAATTGGCATGCCATGGTAGAAAGAGAATGGGCTTTTGGTCAGATTCACCTTGGTCAACATTCAGACTTTGAAACATACTTGTGGGATGACTTTGAGTGAGGCAGTCCCCTGTGTTCTAGGCAAGAAAATGAAGAGTTAAAAATGCAATTATTCATTCATCCATTTGGCAAATATTTATTGAGTGCCTGGGATTCAACAGAAAATAAAATATACAAAAATCGCTGCCCTCATAGAGTATAGATTCTAGTAGGGTGAAGACATAAAAACTGCTCTTGTGAAATTAAAAACTGGCAGTGGAAAGGAGCTAGAAAGTGTCAAGAAGGAGAGGTTGCAATTTTACAGAGAGTGGCAGGGAAGGCCTCACTGCAAACTGATGTTTGAATGAAGAGCTGAAGGAAGTGAGGGAGTGATTCAAGGAAACACCCCCAACCCCAGGAGATCAATGGGACAGGAACAGAGTGTGTTTTCTTGGGAGACAGGGTGTGGCAGGAGACAGAGAAGGGCCTGTGGGACCTGTTGTTAAGGACGCTGGCTTTTACTGATCATAAGCTAGGAAGGCTTTGAAGGAGTGTGAGCAGAGTGATGGGAGGTTATGCCAACAGTGCAGGGAGCTAGCAGTAGATGTGGTGCAAAGGGTCAGATTCTGGAGATGACTTTTTTCTTTTATTGAGACATCATATTTTACGTAATTATGGGTATATTCATCAGTTTTGTGTTGCTATAAAGGAATACCTGAGGCTGAGTAATTTATAAAGAAAAGAGGTTTATTTGGGTCACAGTTCTGCAGACTGTACAAGAGGCATGGTGCTGGCATCTGCTTCCGGTGAGGGTTTCAGGGCGCTTCCAATCAAGGTGAAAGGGGGAGGGGAGCAGGCGTGTCACATAGCAAGAGAAGGAGCAAGAGAGAGAAGAGGGGGTGCCAGGCTCTTTTAAACAACCAGTTCTTGTGTGAACTAATAGAGCGAGAACTCACTCATTACCCCGGGGAGGGCACCAAGCCATTCCTGAGGGATCCACCCCGATGACCTAAATGCCTCCCACTCAGCCCTACCTCCGACATTGGAGATCAAATTTCAACATGAGATTTGGAGGGGACAAACATCCAAACTATATCAACGGGGTACATATGAGTGTTTCTTAAATGCATTGAATATGTAATGATCAAGTCAGAGTATTTGGGGTATCCATCACCTTGATTATCATTTTTATGTGTTAGTATCATTTCCAGTCCTCTCTTCTAGTTCCTTTGAAATATACATAATATTGTTGCTAAATATAGTCACCCTATTGTGTGTACCCATTAGATAACCTTTCCTCATCTTCCCCTCCACCCATATACCCTTCCCAGTCTCTGGTATCTATCATTCTATTCTCTATGTCCATGAGATCATTTTTAGCTCCCTCATATGAGTGAGAACATGAAATATTTTCCTTTCTGTGCCTGGCTTATGCCACTTAACATAATGACCTCCAGTTCCATATTGCTGCAAGTGACATGATTTCATTCTTTTTTTATGGCCGAATAGTATTCTGTTGTGTATATACACAACAGTTTCTTTATCCATTCATCCGTTGATGGACACTTAGGTTGATTCCGTATCTTTCCATACGGAATCCATAACGCTTCCATAACGCTGTTATGAATAGCGTTGCTATAGACATGCGAGTGCAGGTATCCCTTTGATTTACCAGTTTCTTTTCTGTAGATTATTTTTTAGGGTAGAGCCAGCAGGATCTGCTGGTGAATGGCATTAGCAGGGTTTGGGGCTGCATCACTGTAAAACCTGAGGTGCTGTCAGTTGAGATGAAGATGACTATAGGAGGAGCAGATTTGTGAGGGAACATGCGGATCAGTTTTGGATCTGTTAGGTCTGAGATGCCAATTTGACATTCAAATGCAGACCTCGAGTAAGTAGTTGGAGTTCAAGGTTAAAGATGTAAATGTGGGTATCGTTATACTAGAGATAGTATCCAAAGTCAGGAGACGGGATCAGATCTGTAAGGTGATGATTACAGCTAGAAAAGAGATGAGGTCCAATGACTGAGCACTGTGGTAAACTACCAGTTAGATGATGCTTATAACTATTATGGATTTTTGTAAAAATGTGGTATATCATGACTTTTGGTGGAAAAGTTGACGGGGGTACATTTCAGATATAGCCTTTACCATGTTCACTGTGGCCACTGCCAAAACTTTGTATCTTTTTACTAAATACTATCTTCATGAACTGAAAGATTTAAGATACTTTCCTATCAGGGATTGATTCAGACACAAAATAATTTGGGTACCACTGCAGCAGGTTATATGCAGCTCTGCTTCACAACAGTATTTAAACAGACATGGTGATCTTGGCCTTTGAGTTTACTACATACAAATTCATTGATAAAGAAAGGCACAAAAGGAATGTAGGTCCACAGAGATTAAAATATTACTAAAATGAACATATACATTATGCACAAACTTTTAACATGATGGTAAAAAAAAAAAAAACACCCGTGGATTGGACTTAAGGCATGGGCCAGTATTTCTCGGTTTCAGAAAGACGTGTTTCAGAAAATAGTTTGATCAGCCATTCTATTAGCAATCACTTATGTGTAGAGAGCTTTTCCACTGTATTTATTCAATCAACAGAAATTAGTTTCGTGTTTCAGAAAATAGTTTGATCAGCCATTCTATTAGCAATCACTTATGTGTAGAGAGCTTTTCCATTGTATTTATTCAATCAACAGAAATTAGTTTAGTAGCATAACCCAAAGACTTATTTATGTTGCCTTATGATTGATAGTGTTTATAAGTAAATAAATCAGAAGATCCTATTAAGAGTTTTACAACAAAGAGGGCCTTGAGTGACCTAAATTAAAAAACTCCTATACAGTGCCAAACAACTCCTATACAGAGCTTCTGGAGAGTGTCCCAAAGAAAAAATTTTCATAGTACCTAGTGTCTTTATCACTTACTAACAAATTTACAGATTATGTCTGGGAGCAATCTGGCAATCTACCTGGCAGACCTAGATTTTTGCCCATATATGTTCAGTTTAAGTAACAAACACATCATAATTCTCGCAATGCATCTCTTTAAATTAGCGATTTTTAATGGCTAAGCAATTCAAAAGTATAATACTTTTCAAAGTATGCCACCCTTTCAAGAGGTATCCATCTATGGGGTAATACTTGGATAAGTGGAATAAAATCCACTTCTGAGTTGTGTATAACAAATACTAGTCCAAGAGTGCACAGGCAGCTTGTACTGATTGTAATAGATGCATACTTTGGAAGGGAATGGCGCCTAAGTGCTAGGGCTTCCTCTGCACCAGAGGCAAGGTGGGCTTTACAAAACTGCAGAACCTTCTCTGGAGACAGAGAGAACAGTTATGTGTTTGCAGTAGCTCATGGACACTTCAGACTCAGTTATGTAAGGGGCTTATCCCTACATCCAGTGTTTCAGGTTTTGGGCTTCTTCCTGGATAAAGGATCTTGGCAAGAAGCATTGGTCCCTGTCTGTAACCCCTATTCAGTGCACAGCATAACAAAACATAATGCCACTAAAAAGAAAGGCTTTTCTAATTCTGTGTTTGAGGAGATTTCATTCAGGGTATTTTGAAGCCACAAAAGAACAGCTGGGCTTTGTATATCTACTGAGACATTCTGTCCTGGACACAGCATCAATAATGGATTTTTTTTTAATAACAGAGGTAGATGTTGTATGTGCCACATGTAAGGTTCTTCATAGACTATCTGTAAATTTGGCAGAATTTGAAGAACACCTTTAGATAATATTTTCGATTCAGCTCTAGCATCCAATGTCAGTTATGATAGAAAAGATGGGTAGAGTTACTCTTATTTGCCCACTATATTCTCAGCGACATGATTTCTGCCAGCATTTACCAGTTTGAAATGTCAACCTTCAGCTGCTACATTCTGATCAAGTTGAACATATCATGTTGTATATATATATCATATATATATATATTTTTCAAAGCATCTGAGCACATTACAACTTTCCAGTACATAAAGCTGCTCTCCCAAAGATCATTTATATTCCTTTCTTTTCTTTAGTTTCCTCTCTCCCTTCCTTCCTCCCTCTCTTCCTTCTATCTTTCCTTCTTTCTTTACCTGTAGGCAAAATTGCCTTAAGTATGTCACTGTTAGCTATCTGGAGAAGCTATTAAAACCATTTGCCAGCCATAAACATGAAAAAATGCTCAATGTCACTAATCATCAGGGAAATGAAAATTAAAACTACAGTGAGATATCACCTTACCCAAGTCATCATGGCTTTTATTAAAAAGTCCAAAAATAATATATGCTGGCATGGATGCAGAGAGAAAGGAACACTTATACGCTGTTGGTGGGAGTGCAAATTAGTACAACCTCTATGAAAAACAGTATGGAGATTCCTCAAAGAACTAAAAGTAGACCTACCATTTGATCCAGCAATCCCACTGCTGGATATCTACGCAAAGGAAATGAAGTCATTTTATCAAAAAGACACCTGTACTCAAATGTTTATTGCAGCACAATTCACAATTTCAAAGATGTGGAATCAACCCAGATGCCCATGGATTCATTAGTAGATTAACAAAATGGGATTCATGAGTAGATTAAAAAAATGAGAAGATTAGCACCATGGAATACTACTCAGTCATGAAGAAGGATGACTTAATGCCTTTTGCAATAATTTGGATGGAACTGGAGACCACCATCCTAAATGAAGTGTCTAAAGAATGGAAAAAAAACACCACATGTGCTCACTATTAAATTGGAACTAACTGATGAGCACAAAGATGCATAGAGGGAAGTAAAACTCATTGGAAATCAAGCAGGGGTCAGGGAGAAGGAGGGGATGGGTGACAGGCACACTTTTAACCCTGACTCAAGCATTAAAAAAATGATCTATGTGCCCCAAAATATTTGCACCGCCATAATACTTTGAAATAAAAATAAAAAAATAAAACCATTTCCCACGAATAATTCCAATGTGTGTCTGGTTAGCAGCCAGGGCTCTCTGGCAACTGGTAGAAAGGTCCACTTACTCAAGTCCTAACCACTCATAAATCATAAGTATTTGATTTTTTTACTGGTGAAATCTTGTGATAATCATTTCAAATAATGTTACTGTTAATGATTCTGATTTTTTAAAGATTTTTTAGGAAAATCTTCTTTGGAATCACTTAGATATTTATAAACATCTTTTTATAAAATTTAGTATGCCATACCAAGTTTTACATCAACTTGTTTTTCCTAGCTATCTTTAAAATTTAATGTAAATTTTAGTATGCATTCCAATTTCTAACAAACAGCAGATAATTTTTGTTTATTTTATTTATTATTCTGGTGGAAATTATTGATAGTTTTCAAAATTAATGTACCTTATAAAGCAACATAAATTATGTATTTTCTGCATTCTGAGTTCTTAGAGCTCTTAATGTTATTTCTTCCTGAATTTAGACTTTTAAATTTTATTTGACTTTTTGATGAGTGGATATTGAATTAGTTTCTCTTAGGAAAATTTTTCAGATGCATATTGCTTTCAGAAGAAGAAATGTATGTTTTTATTACCACCTGTTGGAACTTCTCTAGAGGATTTTGGATTTGTCCTCTTTTTTTCCATCCACAACAAAAGTGATGAGACCAGCTGTATCCTTTTATGGGGTACATTCATCAAAAAAATTTTTATTATTCTGTCCATGTATGACTTTAACTATTGAGTCTATATTTGAAAAGGTTTCATTTAGGATATTTTGGAGTCACAAAAGAGAAGTTGGGCTTTGTGTATTTCCTGAAACATCCTGTCCTGGGCTCAGTGTCAATAATGGATTTTTCTTAGCATTTAAACATACACCTTGTATGTTTATGAGAATAGAAATGTGGCAAAATCAAAAGGAGATGTTTTACTTTAATGTAAGTGAACAGAAATATGCCATTGTCTATATTTCTATTGATGCAAGATACTCAGTTACTAGTCATTGATTTGTAAACATACATTTTATAGTTACATACTTAATTGATAGTTTATAAAATCTATATTTTTAGAACCTATATTTCTTTGTATTTTGATTTAAATTTCTCTTAACTTCATTTTGCCCCATAATTTACAATAACATAATTGGTACATGATATTCATTCTTCATAGTTGTTTTTTCTCCTCAACTTTGCTAACTTTTATCTGATCCACCGGGAGCTTACTGCCATGGCCACCCCTAGATCTCCTTGTCATTGAGGATGGTTGGCCTCTAGCTCCTTCTGAGACCACAGCCTCCCTGTCCTTCTGTTGGTTTCCTCCCATCAGACTTGTGACCTGCCCCAGCGCTCTGTTCTCTCCCTGTCCCCACTTCATGCGTCCTTCTAACCATTCTAAGCCCCATGATCTATCCCTAATTATCATCTCCTGACACCCTCACTGCCCCAGTGTCCTGCTCGGCTTGCCTTGCAGGCCCGCAGACCCACTACTTTCCATTTGCCTTCCCTATAACGGAGGCACTGAGCACTATTGGAAAAACAATAACGTTAACAGTGCAGGTCAGTGGAAATACAGCTCTGCGGTCTCCTTCCTCGTGGGGCCTCCGCATTTCCTGGCCATCCTTCTATCAGTTCCACGTCGGGTCCCGTCCCACTCCACTCAGCTGTCTTCACCACCGTTATTACTTCTGTAATTGGTAAATGTGTGTTAACACTACATCCCAGGTGTGTGCTGAGCTCTAGGGATAGCATACTGAACTAAAACGAAATCCTACCCTCATGTACCTGCGTGAGAGCCAGACACTTATAAACTGGCAGCACTAATGAGGATTTCATTACACTTGAATCAAGTGATAAAAAACAAAAGGTGGCCCGAGACTGTGTATTGGACTAGGGTAGTCTGGACTCTAATGTGGCTGGCTATACGTAGGGTTTCTCTGCTATTATCATTGCCTTGCTTTTCATTATAGTTTACCATATGTGGATTCCTGGGTTAATATTATAGGTTTTTTCATTTCTTTTAGAACTTTATTTTAAAAGGTATCATACTTTTTCAGTCTTTTATAGCTTGCTTTTATTGTTCAACATTATGCTTGTGCAATTCATTCATGTTGATACTTGTTACTTGAGGCAATTTATTTTCACTGCTATATATTATTCTTTTAATACCTTTCCTTATCTGTGGTTGAGAATGTGCACATTTGGGTTGTTTTCTTCTTGTTTTCATTGCAGACGATTCTGATATGAACAAGAAAGATGTGGTAAAGATTGGTTAATTTTCAATATCCAGATAAACTTTAGTTTTGGCCATTCACTTCAGCTTTCTCTATCTAACACAATTATCACATATTATTAATAGTAACAAATTAGACCACTTTGAATGTCCTACCATATTTAAAATATTAGGATAATGTCTTCATAGGTTTTCCTGATCTACTACCTATGGAAGAGGATAGAAAATAATTAAATGGCCAAAAGTTAGCAGATAGGATTCAGACTGCCAGTCTGAATAATTACATAAAATGTTCATCAATGATTCTTCTGCATTACGTAAGAATAACTGAAGTGGTGTCAGCAGTGCTACTAAAAATCAGTGCAGTCATGGTGAATTAGATGAGATCACATGTATCGTCTGTCAGCTCCAAATCACCCTGCAACACCTGCTCTTCCATAGCGGACTGGCCTTTAGGAGCATTTCTCCTTCACGGTGAGGCCGATGCCGAGCTTTCTCAGTAGAAGGTGTTGAAGGGACGCTGCAAGAGAAAGGGGCTTCTCTTACAGGTTCCAGCTGCTGCCCCGCTGGTCAGTGGTACAGGTGTGAGGACATCCAGTATTGCTCTGCCCCAGCCACAGGCAGGGACACATGCAGTTCCTCAGTGACGTCACAGCCCCACTCTGATCTGGTCACCTCCCTGCATCCTTCCAGCAAGGACACCACATGCTCCAGGTCTCCAGCCCACAGTGTCCCTGAACTCTGTCCAGGCATGTGCTCATCAGCAGTGACTCACCTGCACCTGGGACAGCTGTTTCCTGCTTGCCCTGTGGCTGTGGACCAGAGCTTGCCCAGGTGACCCAGAGAACTTCTCTGCCATCCAGCACACTGCATCTCATCTTCTCCAGTGGGTTCTGAAGGCCATCCTTGGGGAGGGAGACCTCTTCCAAGCTTTGCTTTTCTTGGGTGTCTCCCTGAGCTTCAGGGTACCCTGTAGAGTTCTCTTTACATCTTATTTAGGTTTCAAATTGATCTAGCCCTTTCACTAATGATTGTTTTTGGCACTTAAGTCATCTTCTGCGGAGGTAAATTGTCACCATGAGTAAAAATCTAGTGGGATAAAATACATTTTACAATGTTAGACAATTTAATGCATTTTAGAACAGATTTGTGGTATTAAAGCTGCAATAGCTCTTTCTCTCAATAGTTAGTCATCACTATTACTGTGCTTAAATCTAGACATCAGATATTTAGCAATTATAGATGTTAGGCACTTCTAAGCATACTCACACTTGCAGTGTAGTGCATAATCATTTAGTAGTCTGCATTAGTAATTCGCTAAATGCTTTGTACATAGTAATCAGTATTTGTTAAATAAATCAATGGTATGTTTAATTCAGTGTTCAAAAAAAGTTCATGTTAATATTAATAGTTTAAAAACCTTTAAGCTTACAAAATTTCTGAGTAGCTCATAGTAGCTGTGTAGGTCCCACCCACGGAGCTGGGGAGGCACAGTCAGCACACAGTCAATAGAAAATAGAATTTTCTATTACTCTTTGCAGATTAGAATGGAGTCTCTGGAAAGGTCCCTGCTGTACTCTCATCGGGTTGTCGATGGAACATAACATGATTGTACCCATTACTTTGTGAAGTGTATCCAGTGCCTTCTTTAGATCACTGTTCTTGCTACTTACACACTGAAAGCAATTATGTGATACTGTAACGAATTACATCGACAAGCTTTCCTTCCCAAAGCCGCTTATCTAAGTACATTATTTCTGATGGAAAAGCTTGTTTTTCTTTCTTTCTGTCTGAATGGATTGCTTGCCAGTGGTGACTTACGGCTTATTTCATTGATTTTCAGTCATGAGAGGGAGCAGTATGAGGTAAATGTCTGTGCACAGGGACAGGGATTTTAAATCACATTCTGCAGATCACGCACTTGATGATGCAGTTAGTCTATCTCCTCGAAAATGTTTGTGGTGAACGTTCCTTGGAAAAGCTTGGGCTTAAAGCACATAACTTACATGACAGATTTAGAAAAATAGAGCTACGTCCATTAGAGCGAGAGGTCCCTATTGGCTGGCCAGGCCCATTCCCTCCAAGGGTAGTAGAGGGTAATCCACCAGGCAGTGCGTCTGATGGGCACAGTCTCAGTGGATGAGGGAGGCAGAGAGAGCCTGTGGTCCTTTTCAGCGCATTGATTTCTCTGTGGAGTAGCATTCAAGCGTGCCACTGATCACCAAAGCCAAGTAACTGATGATGGACTCCCCTGGCTGTAGAATTGCTACAGGATGTTCAGATGTTTCAGGCAAGGAAGGCGCTGGAAACAAAGGCAAAGGAAATCCTTGCAGAGTTCACTCGTTTGATTTCATACTGCGTCACTGGCTCATGGTGCTGAATTACCCTTGGCATTCACTCTTGATCTTGATAACAGGGAGAAGGAATTATGCACTATTAAAAAGTAAGATATTTGTGAAATGGAGGGGAGTCCCTTGAAGATGGTGTTTTATGGTACTGCTATTTTATGGCTCTGATATTCTTTTCACAAGTTATTTAACTGCTTCAGTCAAATTTAGTTTTCACCAAACACAGATACTGCCATAGGTTGTTTTCCAGCAAGAACTGCATTGAAAGTTTTATGAACTGAAAACAAAATAACTTTTTCTGCTCTAAAGTAACTCATATGTGATATAGGTGAGATACAGGAAGGTCTTGAGCTCACAATACTTCCCCAAATGTGTTACTTACTTTTCTGCTTATGAGAAATTACTCTCTCTGATTCTCTCGCTCCCATGTATGTTGTATGTATATATATCATATGTATATCCAGATAGATAGGATGGATCTATCTATTCTGCTATTCTGTGGATTACATATATCTTTATTAAACATCATGTAATACTGTATGTTCTGTAGTTAGGAAAGAGACTAGGTAGATTTTTCATTACTTCTTTATCATTTCCCCTTTAAATAATGCTCTTAGCCTCATATGGGGACACCCCTAGCCTTTCTGCATGACACCGATAAATCTCACTGCCTCCTTCCCATCTGTTCTCTCCACTTTTCCTTCACTCCATGGTCCATGTCACCCCAGTTTCCATTCCTAGCCTTCTCAGGGTCCCATCTTCTTGTTTCTTCTCTCTTCTGTGTCTAAAATCAACTTGAAAATATGCGCAATTGACAAGACAGATATTGTGCTCTTTCATTAATTTTATGAAAGTATAACGTACTCATAATGTACAATACCATGGGATACCAGTCACTGAAAATCGTATGCCTAAAGGTCAAAACAGCTGTATTTTGGTCTTTTAAAATTCATAAAAATAATGATTCCATTTCTTACTTAATGTGCTGCTCTTCCTACTTTGGTACATTCTTGTGTCTTGCCTGAGTTTAATCAGTTAGGTAGAAATGTACAAATTACACACTAATTAAAGTAATGGCATAACTTGACATATAGATTATAGCTTTGGTACAATTAAAAATTTAATGGAGGATATTGAAGTTGATACAATGGAATGAAATAAAACCTATTCTGGATAAGCTATATTATATATGTTAAGGTATAAATGGTGGAAGTCTAATGAATTTTTCCTATAGTACAGAGAATTGTAAGAGTTTAGTGCACTCCAGAGAAGAAAAGAAAAAAATATTAAATTAATTTAATCAAAACCAGTTATTTCTTAAAAAAGATAAATATATGAATGGAATTTGGTACAATTCCATACTTGTGAAAATGAACTCTAAATCTAAAATGACTCAGTAAATAAGCTATAATTTCCTGACAGGGAGAGTTGAGGAGATGGGGAAAAGATGTAGAAGGAATTAAACAGTAGAAAACATTCTAGAGGAACACTGAGTGACTCCAAAATATCCTGGGAATTTTTTTTTTCATTCTGAACTATTCCTATTTATATTTCTTGGAGAGATGTGATACATTTGACCACTTCATTTCTCCATGTGATGTAAAATAATAAGAGCAACCAGCCTGGTGAGAACTCTAAGCCAGATGGTATATGTGTGTGTCATGCTGAGTTGATGGTTTGGAAGTGCCAGCTCTGCAGAATGGCTGGGGCCGAATAATACTTCAAGGTAATCCTGCTTAAGATCCACTTGTGCATCTCTTATAACTTTTACATTTTTAACAGTTAATTTAATGAATTTGAAGTTGCAGTGGATGGCAGGATACATGGAGGCAGTAGAAAAACACACATAAAATCTCTCTAATGGGATTTGTTAACTGTCAGCTCAAATCAAACTCTAATAAAGTGGCAGAATTCTAAAGTGGCTTAATAGTATTGGCAAACTGCTACTTAAATAAGCAAATAACCAAAAGTGAGTTTATGCTTCTCTCCAGGGAGCAATAAACAGTTTCATAGTTTTTAGAGATTGTCTTTTGAGTATTAATCAATGTGAGTTAAAGAAACAATAACAAAACCCCAAAATTCCTTGTCTGTCTCATTATGTGTAGAAGAAACTAGGAGAAAATCTTTTTGTGGTACCTCCCTTCCCTGACCTCCGTGTACTCTCTTTGGGGGAGTCTTCCAGAGCAGTTCAGGTGCGGTGGGGCCACACTGTAGTTGCAAGCGGACGAGAGCTAAGGTCTACAGAGAGTGACAGAGTAGCCACCAGGTGACCGTGAGTGCTCTGCTGTGTTAGATGACACCATTGGATAAGAAGAAGATGAATCCACTACAGAAAATCTAAGACTTCATTTGTACATACTGTTAATCATACAAATTTTATGAAGTGTTTGGGTCATTGCATATATATTTACAGAAATAGTTTTATTTTTCTCCTCACACAGAATAGGATATTTTGTCCTCCCCCCCTTTTTTTTTTCCATTTTAAGGTTTCCTCCTATTCCTATTTCTTTCTTTTTGAATCTTCATAAAAGCATGTTTCCCAAGAATCAGTGTATTACTTATTTATATAAAAAACATTGCTTGAGGAATTTAGCACCATGTTAAATCAGTTTCTTCTTCCTCTATTTTGAAGGTCTGATATCAGGTGCATACATATTTAAGATCATTATGCCTTCTTGATGAATTGACCATTTTATCATTATGAAATGTTTATTTTTGGTAATATTTCTTATATAGAAACCTACTTTTTGATATTAGTATAGCTACTTCAGCTTTCTTGTGATTACTGTTTGCATTCATTTACTTTTAATCAACTATATTTATAATTACATGCTTGTTTTGGTTTATCGGTTTTGGTTTTCTAAATCTAATCTGACAATCTACCTTTTCATCAGAGGGCTTAAACCATTTATCTTTAATGTAATTATAGACATTTTGGAGTTTTACTCTGATTTCTTATTGTTTTCTCTTTGTCCTATCTGTTCTTTTTTCCTTTTCCCCAGTTTCTGACGTCTTTTGGTTTAATTTAATATTGTTAGTATTTCATTTTATTTCCACTATTGGCTTATTAGCTGTGATAGAATTTCTAAAATGGCCCCTGAAGGTGTCCTACTCTAATCCTGGAAACCTGTGAATATAATGTGATATAATTCCTTTGATTATATTATGATACATGGCACAGTCGACCTTAAGAAAGGAACACTGTCCAGGTGGACCTGCTCTTATCACATGAGCCTTAAAGAAAGAGAGCTTTTTCATGCCAATGACAGGTGAGAAAAGCAGAAAGGAAAGTCAGAGAGGGCCAAAGCATAAGAAGGATTCAACGTTCTCTTGCTGGCTTTGAAGATGGAAGGGGCCATGTTGAGAGCAGACACAAGGAGCTGAGAGTGACCCTGGCCAACAACCAATAAAGAAACATGAATCTCAGTCTTATGGTCTCAATGGACTAGATTCTACCAACAATCTCAATGAGTTGGAACTAGATCTTTTCCTTGAGACTCAAATAAGAGCCCAGCTTGGCCAACACATTAATTTGGTGTTGTGGTACCCTGAGCATAGAACCCAGAGTAATCCACCTGGGCTTCTGACTTAAAAAACTGCGAAGTGATAAATTGTTGTTGACCTATGGTTTATAACATGCATCTTTAACTTATCACAGTCTGCTGCCACATATTAATATTATACAATTTTATGTATAACGTAAGAACCTTACAACTGTGTACCTTCCACGCTTTCTTTCTTTCTTGTCCTTTGTGGTATTGTTGTCATAAATTTTACTTCTAAATATTCTTTTTAAAAATTATTCATTTATTTAGAGACAGGGTCTCGCTGTGTCATCCAGGCTGTAGTTCGGTGGCCCAATCATAGCTCACTGCAGCTTCAAACTTCTGGGCTCAAGGTATCCTCCCACCTCAGCCTCCCACTTAGCTAGGACTACAGGCATGCACCACCATGCCTGTCTAAGTTTTAAATATTCTTAAAACCTCACAGTATAATTATATTTTTCTTTAAATCATCAATTATCTTTAATAAATTTTAAAATTAGAAAAATAAAAATATTTTATGTTTATCCACATATCCACATTATCCACAATTTACTATTTCTCAGCAATTGTCATTGCTTTGTGTAGATTTGACATTATATTGACATCATTTCTTTATTCCTTTAACATTTCTTGTAGTGAAAGTACTGACAATGAATTCTATCAGCTTCTATTTGAAAAAGTGCTTCACCTTTGACAGGTTTTTCTCCCTTATGTGACTTTAAAGATGTCATTCCATTGTTTTCTGTCCTGGATTATTTTATACGAGAAACGTGTGTTAATTCTTATCTTTATTTTTGTACATGTGGTATGTCTTTTTTCTTCAAGTGGCTTTTGAAATTTTCCCTTCATCACAGATTTTCAGAAATTTCAGTACAGGTTACCATGGTTTGGTTCTCTTTGTGTATATTCCACTATTGAGCTTCTTGGATCTGTAGGCTCACAGTTTTCAGAAAATTTAGAAAACCTTCAGCTATTATTTCTTCAAATATTTTTTCTACCTGACCACGCCCCTGTCCTTTGGGGCTTGAATACACATGTATTATATTGCTTGATATATTTTCACAGTTCAATGAAGTTCTACTAATTTTTAAAATCTTTTTTCTTCCTATGATTAATTTTGGAAAGCTTCTTTGTCTATGCATTCAGTTTTTTAATCTTTTTCTTTGCTGGTCTAATCTGCTATTATTCCAATATAGTGACTTTTAAATTCAGATAATATAGTTTTCACTTTTAAATGTTTAGTTTGGTTCTTTTTAATGTCTTATTTCTCTCATCATTTTCATCTTTCTTTAACTTTTTGAACTTATTTAATTGAGTTATTTAATTAATAACTGCTAATTCCAATATTTCTATAATTTCTGAATCTGTTTTTAATTGAATGGTTTTCTCTTGGTTAAGGATATTTTCCTACTTCTTAGCATGTTTAAGAATTTTTTATTGGATGTTGGACATTGTGTGCTGTGTTTCTAAATGTCTGGATTTTGTTGTTTTCCTTTAAAGAATGTAGAATTTTGATTTTGTAAGCATTTAAATTACTTGTAGATCAGCTTGATTTTTTTTAGTCTTGTTTTAAGTATTGTTGGGGTGGATCTGTATTACCCTTTATTGCAGGGCTATTTTAGTGCCACTATTTAGTCATGAAACTTCCTGGGTCTCTGCTGAATGCCTGTTGTAGTTAACAAGGCCTCTCCTATTTCATTGGTCAGAAATTGAATACCTCCCTACCCTAAGTGAGCTCTGAGAATTGTTTAGCCTACATCTTGTGGTAAGTAGAATTTTACGATGACCCCCAAAGACACTCACCTTTGTATAGTTGCCTCCCATTAAGTTTGGGAAGAACCTCTGAATGTGATCATTCCTGTGATTACATTACTTTATATGGCAAAAGGAAGGTTATCTAAGGTGGGCCTGACTTCATCTGGTGAGCTCTTTAAAAAAAGAGATTTCTCTGGCTAGAGAATAAAATGTCTAATTTCTGAAAAAGTTGACTCATATATTTAGTCTAAATATCTAGTTGTTTATAGTGGGAAGGCAAGTCTGGTACTATACCATGGAGTTTTTAAGTGAACAGTGGTAGTGAATTCACTTGCTTTGGAAGGTATTACAATAGCTTTAACTAGAACCTTCTTCCTACCATCAAGTTTACTTGTTTCCCAGGCTGAATAAACAAATTGATGGTATCCAGATATTTATGCTTCATAATTACCAATATTCTATTTCCTTTGCCTGTAAATAAAAATCCTGCAGAATTTTTACATGTAATACAATCACTAGGCTTTTGGACCTTACCAAATACTGCTGTTGTTAGCCAATCTTTAAAACTAGGGGATACTGGTTTGGAAGGAAAAGATTTGAAAGAGGCTATCTAACTATTATATATCCCCAAAGTATAAAAACTACTCTTTTTAAAATTTTATTATGTTATTTGGAAATATTTCATATTAATGAAGTACAGAGAGAATAATACCGTAAACTTTAATATGCCCATAACCAACTTAAGAACTAAAATAGTATCAATACAGTTGAGGCCCTTGTGTCCTTCCCCCAGTCTCTCTCCAGAGGTACCTGCAAGCAGTATTATTAATTCCTGTGCATTTCTTCATGTTTTACTTTATATACCTGCATTCTTAAATTTATCTTTGCATTTTTTGAAATTTATTTTAATGATGTCAAAAATACCATTCTTTTCTGGTTTCCTCTTTTTGGTTTAATGCTTTGTTGTGAAAGTTAAAATTGTATATGTGCTTAGAGTTCCATTGTATGAATATAGCACAATTATTTATACAGCCAACTATTAAGAAACATATAGATTGTTTCAACTTTTTTGAAGCCATGGATGCTGAAATGTGACTAGTATGTGACTAGTATGACTAGTATGCACATGTAGTGGCAGTTTTTCACTCCAAGGTTCGGCGGCGAAGGAACACATAGTGTTTAGAAAGAAGGGGAGAGACAAAAGTCTAAAGGTGCAAATGGCCTCCTCAGCCAAAGTCTTTCTTGTATTTACTACCAAGGATATGTTTAAGAAGTCAGGGAGTAAACAAGGATGCGGAAACTTAAGCAAGCATAGCTCTTTGCAGGTAAGGAACAAGATGTGTAGATATCAGCTAATAATTCTCAGAACAAAGAATTTAGCTGGAGGACAAAGGTCTGGGCCGTTTGCTAACTTCTTTAATGACATCCGTACACGTCATCTTTTTTCAGCTGACCTTTGCACACAGCAGACAAGCAGCTTTGGGTAGGCGTTTTCGCCTGTCCCTTCATTCACTCTGCTCACATTCTTTCCATCCATCCATCCATCCTTTCTTCTAGCCCAGCCCCGACAATACATGTATGAGTTTCCGTAGGGAATACCCTTTATAGTTAAGTCACTAAGCAAATACATTTTTAAATTACTACAGACCATCCACAACTTACAATGGTTTCACTTAAGATTTTTCAGCTACGATGATGTGAAAGCAATATGCATTCAGTAGAAGCCATACTTCAAGTACCCATACAATCATTCTGTTTTTTGCTTTCAGTGCAATATTCAATAGTTTACATGATATAAACACTTTATTATAAAATAGGCTTTGTGTTAGTTGATTTTGCCCAATTGTAGGCTAACATAAGTGTTCTGAGCACATTTTAGGTAGCCTGGGCTAAGCTATCAAGTTCAGTATGTTCAGTGTATTAAATGCATATTTTCAATTTGCAATGGGTTTATCTGGACATAACCCCATTGTAAGTCGAGGAGCATGTGTAGATATCATCAATTGTTCTTCAAAGTGGTTGTCCAGATTTGCATTCCCACCATAAGCTTTCAGGTTGTTGTACATCTTTGTAACACTTAATATTGTCAGAATTAAATTGTAAATAATTATACTGGTGAGAAATGCTATTTCACTGTGGTCTCAATTTGCATTTTTCTGGTTATTGGTCACGTAGGACACCTTTAATATGTTCACTAGCAAGATTGGCATGTAGATTATTATTCCTCAGTATGATCACTCCAATTTCTCAAACTCTATTACAGCTGACATAGAGATCCAAGCATCTGATGTTCTAAGTTACGATATAGAAAATTTTCCAAAGTATGAAATTATTCCCTGAGTCATTTAAGTTATTTCTGGTTATCAAAATATGATTCTTGCCAACACTTTTAATGTGTCATTCTCAGTTGTGGCAGTCTCTCAGTTTCTCCCACTCTGGTTTTTCTGGCTGTAGAAAGAATGACAATAAACCTTAAGTCATTGATGCTAAAGACAGGCTAAGTTAGGAGGAAACAATAGAACATTATTCTAACTAAGA
The DNA here is from genome assembly GCA_028533085.1 of Varecia variegata. Lineage (NCBI taxonomy): Eukaryota > Metazoa > Chordata > Mammalia > Primates > Lemuridae > Varecia > Varecia variegata. The sequence goes on along the minus strand of CM052441.1, from coordinate 17,715,358 downwards.
CTGACTAATATTAGCAAGATTTGAGGAACTCTAAAAAAGTCTAAGTTAACAATTCAAGCGTTCTAGTGCTGCGCTAAGGGATGGAATCATGTACTTTTTACGATCTTTCTTCCCTTGTGAGGAACCTATCCACAGAGTTCTCCGACTCTTTCCACTGCCAATGTGCAAACTTCCCCAAAAATACTTGTTATGTTTTCTAAAGAGGCAATGAGTAAAATTGTATCTTTTACAAACATATCATCAGTGAATTATTTCCAGTAGAGGAAGCCACAAAATCCCCCCCGAATCTATCTTTGATGCTAAGTGGGTATGACTTTGAGCCCAGGGGATACATTTTCTGCCCTTTCCATAATTTGAGTTATAATTTGCTGAGCTGTATTGCAATATTCTGCCTGCACTGTTCTCCCCCTGTGATAGTCCAAGGAAAACATAGCTTATGTCAGTGATTCAATTTGTAATAGATTTGGGGAGATACAACCAGTAGCCTTTTTGGGCAAAATGGTGTGGGTATCTATGTTCATATTACTTTGGAAAGGTTTTATTTCATAAATATTGAAAACCAAGGAGGAGGTCATTTGGTTCAACAGAAAATTGCTCTGCATCAGAGTCTTGACTATTTTGTTGAGTTGATTTCTTTATGACTTGAGGACCAGCTTTCTACCATTTCCTTTGGTGGAAAAATGTCTAACTCTTAAAGAGATTAAAGCCTAGGAAAGGTTTCTTCACATTCAGACTGCATTGTCTTGTTTGTTGTTCAGACTACCCTCACCCTTTTGTTTTCACTTCTTAGATGTTTAGCAAACCTCACTCGTGAATATAACCAGACCACAGACATGATGCTTTAAAATAATGGACATGCTAGTTTGATAACTGATATTGCTTTCTCTTGGGCCTATTTAGACATGTGTGTGCATGCATGTTTTGCACTTGTCCTGAGGTGAGTGAAATTGGAAGTAGTCTTTTCAAGATGAATTTTCTCACCTATAACAGCAAGTTGCAAATGTCTTACTCTTTTCTATTTGTGGGACCAGCTCTTTAAATGTGCTGCTGGTCCTTTCTTACCACGTGCCGTGCTGCAAACGTGCAGTGCTTTTGCTGTTCCACAGCTCGGATCTCTTCAGATCTTACTGACTGATGCCGGCTGTTGTGTCCCCACAGGTTATCCAGGCTGTCTTTTTTGGCATCTGCGTGCTGACAGATCTTTCCAGTCTTCTGACCAGAGGGAGTGGGAACCAAGAGCAAGAGAGGCAACTCAAGAAGCTCATCTCTCTCCGCGACTGGATGTTAGCTGTGTTGGCATTTCCTGTGGGGATTGTGAGTATGGTATAGAATGTATTTAGCCACAAAAGAAACTTGGGTTTTATTTCAGAGTTCTAAGAGGAAAAAAAAAGGCCTCATTATAGGAGGTTTCTGGATTAGTTTGCTAGTGCTGCCAGTACCACAGACTGGGTGGCTCAAGCAGCAGAAATGTATTTTCTCACAGTTCTGGAGGCTGGAAGGCCAAGATCAAGGTGCCAGCAGAGTTGTTTTCTTCTGAGTCCACTCCCCTTGGCTTGCAGATGGGCGCCTTCTCCTTAAGTCCTCACGTGGCCTTTTCTCTGTGCCACCGTGCCTCTGGTGTCACTTCTCCTTCTTACACGGTTACCAATCCTGTGGGATTAGAGCCCCACCCTTATGACCTCATTTAACCTTAATTACCTCTTTAAAGACCCTGTCTTCAAGTACAGTCACATGCTGAGGTTCTGGGGGTTAGGACTTCTGCATATGAACTTTGTGGGGGACACAGTTCAGCCTGTAACTGTTTCTCAAGCAGCCCAAACTTGAAACGTATGGTCCTTAAATGGACCATTCTAGTAGTGTTGAGAGAGGAAATCAGTATTACCTCATGCTTCTCCACTTACCCGACTGTGCCATTAGCTCATATCACTTAAGTAAATGCCGCTTAATGTTTAGGTCTGTTCTGGCTTCATTGATTTTCGTTGTTTTCAGTTACATTCCCTCCACAGCTCAACTTCCTTCACAAGTCTGTTAATTTTCCATCGTCTGCATATAAACCATGTTCCTTTAAAGGCCCTCTGAGACTCTATAGATTTTAAACTGTGTGTAGCCAGGAGAGGGATGAGAGAACTCTTATCTATCTCAAATTTGAGGATAAGTAAGAGTGTGTTACTTAATTCAAATTTATACCTTTTGTGTGCCAGCTGATTTCTGGGAAAAACAAAAGCCCCAGTGATATGGGCTAACACATAAACCAAGTCCAAGGTCCATTGTAGGAAGAGTCAGAAAGTTGTTCATAAATCCTTCCAGTGGCTCTGTGCCAGGTGTGTAGGTGGCAGAGGCCCCTACATGCTACTCTAAGACCCAGATTGTCACTGAATTGCTTTTTCTGTGTGCTGAGTTGTGTTTTCTTGGGTGAAATAGCCCTTAGCTCTAGAGAGCAACACAGGGCCAGGGGAGCATTATAACCTGGTCACGCTTCTCTTCTCATTCCTTCATCCTTGTCTTCTGAAAACCTAAGTAAATGGGTGCTCAGATTGAAGCCATCTAGCAAATCTTTCAAATTCTATTGATTAACATAACAGAGTTAAATGCTTTACATATCATTTAATATTTCCTTCTTTGGACTTGCCTTATACAATTCAATCAGTTGGATTTCCAACTGATATCCACAGTAGCCTTTTAATCAGAACAGTCATCTAAGAAAAAATTCCTATTGCATAAAGTGTAAAGATATACCTTCTGCATAAAAGAATTATCTAGAAAAGCTAAGTCTATGTGTGTGTATAATTTTTTTTTACTCCATACTCCCTTACAATTTCTATAGGAGCGTCATTACCTCTGGAAGTTCTCATTAACTAGAAAGAATACAATAGTAATGCAGTAAAAGAAAAAAAAAGTAAATAGGAATACAAGATTAGCATGCTTTTTCTTAGCTCTACCTTTCCTGTTATGTGGTGTCAAATTATGCCCTTACATGGAAATTCCAGTTATGTTGTAAATCTTGCCACCCTCCTTAAAGACTCATTGCATATGCCTTTTGGGTATAAATTCATAGAAGAAATGAGGAATCAGAGATGTGCAACCCGCTGATTTCTCTAACTCATTTTTTCTTGCCCACTAATATTTTATAGTCAACTATTTCCATTTTCATAATCTTCCCAGTTATTCTGAGTCACTTTCCCCTTTATAGTCACTAGCCTTTTATTTCTTGTGAACTTTTTGAAGTTACTCTCAAAGAAAGTTACATTTCTTCCCCCCATATATTAAGAAGAATCTTGGTCAATATTCTCTGGAAATCACTTTATGTTTTCCACTGTTTCTCCTGTTTCTATCTTACTCTGTCATTTGACTTTTTGTACCTATTATATTTACCCAATTTCCCACCACGTTTCTCATTCTAATACACAGAAATTCATTTTGAGGCCAAAAAAAAAAAAAATCCCTGATTAATGGCTTCTCACCAGACTCTATTAATTTTATTGCAAAGTCGTATTTACAAATGATACAAACATGCCTCTGTGTAAGCATTTTAATCCCCAATTTTTTCTTCATCAAACATTTTGTGATTTTTCACCTTTCTTTCTTTAAGGTTATTTCCCAACTTTCCTTTCTAATGTGCCTATGTCTTTGCTGTGACTTCAGAGACCTCCCCCTGTCCCTTCTGTTCCTTTCTCCATTTTTCCCAGCAGCTCAGAAGGGTCTAGAATCCCACTGTAGTTTTATTTCTTATAACTTAAGGCTTTCTTCCATAGTAAAACAGGAACCCTCCCTGGAGTAATCCCAGGAGGAATCACTTGAAGAGGCCTCATTTTTACTCTTCTTGTGGCTCCTGGCCTGGAAGGGAGATGCCCAGCCTGGAGGGCTGATTACAGCAGACCGATGGAAATGCAATAATATAACAGTATTATTATTATACCTGTAGGAATCTGAAGCATAGAAATGCTTGTCATGTGTGCAAATGATTAATGATAACATTTATAAGTAAACACCCTTTACCATTTTGCTTGATGCAGTCAAAATCATAAATGGCAAAACACTCAGCACCTTCCCTGTGCCAGGGGAGCACTGGGCGTGGCTCGAGCATCCTCAGGTGGAAAGTGCAGAGCTGGGCTCTGAAGCCCCTGTGGTCCCCTGAGGCCAGTCGGGCTCTGCCACCCTGACTGCTGGGGACTGCCAACCTTGCAGAGTGTGTCCCTTGCTGCTATCTACTGGCTTCTTCTGCCTCACACTTTTGTTTGTCAATCAGAAGTTTCCTGGGAAAGCAAAGTTACTTTTTGCTTCATGGTGCAGGCAAACTGGCAATGGCTGGGCATGAAAAGGGAGCCAAGAGAAGCAGCTGAATTTATCACCTCTGCTCAAATTTTCCTGAGGAGACCTCTTGGCCCCTGAGCTTCTCCTGGTGCTCCCATTAGCTTGCCCTCTCTTTCTCTCTCTCTCTCTCTCTCTCCAACTGCAACTGTGGCAGCACAAGAGACACGGGTGGGTTATCTAGGATTTGCATTTTCTACAATAATGCTTCCTCCAGTAACGAGGTTAATTGAGAGTTGACAGTAATTGCTTTATGTGAGGATGAAACACTAAATATCATTTTGTGACCGACCCATGGACCTAATGCATCTACTTCATGGTTTCTCTTTATCTCAAGGATATATAAAAATAATGAAACATTCGAATCAAAGATACTTGGAGTAAAGTTTTGTTTCAGTGTAACCTTGAAGAAATCAGACAGCATTGCTGGAGTGAGCATGGCATGTATCATCCTGATTCGTGTAGATTCCCATAAATGCAAAGCTGGCCTTGATTAGTAACGCTAATGGCCGGAAACCACCACCACTCCCAAAGCCTTGCAACTCATTTTGCAGGGATAACCCATGGGAGGCTCTTCTTACCATGTGTAGTTTATTTCTGAACCCTGTCACCCTTTTAAAGAAGCATTACAAATAATTCTATGACATTATGTGGTCTGGAAGCACTGAAGTTTATTAGGAGCAATCAAACCAAGAATGTCTTTTGTCTCCTGTGAGTTTGTTGACTTTGGTGCTGGCAGATACCGTTATAGTTAAGACACTACTCTTAGGCTTTTAACCAAAAAAAAAAAAAGAAGAAGAAGAATCTTATGAGTATGAAAGTGTTCCTCTCAGAAACCCTGTATTTCCAACTGCTATCCACAGTAGCCTTTTAATAAAAAAGAACAATTATGCTTTTTTTATTAATTCAGGTCTATATATCCTACTCATTTGTCACTGCTCAGGTTGAATAATGGACGTAATCAAACCTCATCACCTCCCCAGTCCACTTCTGTCCTGTTATTGCTTTGGTTGCTCTAGCCCAGCTGCTGCCCTGGAGCATCCCAGTGTGAAGATGAAGATGTCCCTCTCTGAGTGGCCTGAGGAGGCCCTGGGGGTTTGGCTCTGTTTTCACCCGGGGTGGGTGTCAGGATCAAACTAGCACATGCCTATGTAAACTTTCCTGGAATTTGGCCTTTGTATCTGATTTTAGTCTCAAAGCTATTTGTTAAGTAATCATTTCTGGTGTTATAATCATGTCTTATAGAGACTTGGAGAAGATTTTATATGTACCAACCTATTCTAGAATCCTTTAAAACCTGTGTTTACTTGTAATGGGGACTATATGGTATTAATACCTGCTTCCTTAGGAAATGTATGGAAAATGGAATTTAAAATCTCAAATGCAAACTCAAAGAAAAAGTTTTGAAAACAATTAAAAATTGTTTTCAAAAAGTGATTCCCAAAAGTCTCCATTTATTGACATGCTAGCTAATTCTAAGCTAAGCTATCTTTAGGAAAAATTTTGAGATGCATATAAATTTAGATTGTCATACCCCTACAATTTAAAAAACATTATTTTCATTACTAATTTTTAAATGAAAGAGATTGGCTTAAATGGAAAACAAGCATATTAATTAATATTAATGACTGATATTAATGTCTATTAATGTAACACATAAAGGAAGGAAATTTAATTCTATTTGAGATTGTAAATAAAAGAAAATGCCTTTCCTTCTCTTTTGATATTAAGGGGATTTTTTTTTAAGTACATTGTTTACTTTATTCTAAAAACACTGGATTTAACGTAAAAATGCACTTAATATCCACTGATCCTCTCTTTATTAAATTTTTACAGATACCTGAAGTCAAACTCTCTTCTATTTTCTTTAAGCCTTAGCTGATGTTTTAAGTTTCTTTAAATGCCCTTTTCCTTTCTTTTCTTCTGTGAAGTTAAAAATACAATATCGGCTAGGTTATATTTTATGGTAAAACCCAGTTCACTTCTGGTGGAGTCAATCAAATGGTTGCCCTCTGCACTGAAATGAGGAACGTTGCCTAAGAGGGCAACGGTGAGATGAGCTGGGTTGCCTAAGAGGGAAGGTTCACAGATGAGGATTCATTCAAGCTCGGTAAGGACAAAGAGCCATATTTTCTCTTTCCCAGGAGAAAGACTCAGAAACTGTAATTCCCTAACCTACATGAGTGGTCTAACAATTTTTTAGTAGCCTTTTCAAAAGACTAAGGACATAATATGACTAGGTGGATAGACCTGATAGGCAACCAGGTCGCGTCTCAGCCATCTTATGTGTTTTTCTCTCCTAAATGAGAACCAAAGATTTTCTGCCTACCTGACCTGTTTCATTTGTACACGTTCATGCTAACTCAAAGTAGTCAATGAGTTTGTGCCAACTCATTCTTGATGCTTGCAAAACAGATTTTTTAAACATAACAAATAATCACACTTTAACAAAATTTTACTGTAGGTGCCCACTTTAAAACACATTACAGGGAAAATCACACATTTATATCCAGACTATTCAAAGGATAGATGTCTAGCCAAGTCAATAATTATTTGTGGGTTCTGGGAACCTACTGTGTCGCAAGTTCTGAGTGCCAGGAGCCAGGGTAGTGCTGGCTAAGAATTGACCTTGTCCCTCAAGGGTTTCACAGTCGAGGAAGGGTGACTTTGTAAGGTATATCAACAAGTAAATTAAAATAGGGCATGATGAGTGTAACAAGACTTTTGTCTAAAGTCCAGAGAAGTAACCCCAAAGAGGATTAATTTTAGTGGGTAGGAGGTCCTGGAAGTCTTCTCAGAAATGATATCTGAGCTCTGTTTTAAAGAATGACTAAGAACTTACTAGATGTATAGGTTAACGATGCTTTCAGCTGTAAGTAGCAGAATACCCCCAGATATCCACCTGGCTCATATTTTCTCTTCATTTGAGCCTCTGTTCAGATGATCCCAGCAGAGCTGCTGTGACTGGTCTAGGTAAATTAGCCTCCCCTCATTCTCTATTCTCTTACCTTGTTTTATTTTCTCCATATGATTAGCACTACCTGACACATGATATGTTGATTCTTTTATTTGTGCAGTGTCTGTCTTCTCTGACTTGCTTCATACTTCGTGAGGCCAGGGAGATTGTGTGTTCCATTTACTGCTGTATCCCAGGCATCGGGAGCAACGTGTAAATAATTCAGTATTAGTTGAGTGTAATCCATCCAACCGTGGCTTAAGCAATAAAGATATTTAACATCTCACAAAACAAGAAGCTTGTAGAGAGGTAGTTTCCAGGTGGTTTTGAGACTTGGGCATTTCCTATTCTATTTTCTACTCTTCTGTCTTCAGAGTATCACCTTTTTGCCCTTGAACTTGCCACCTAAGCTCTTACAGGGATTGATGAAGCGCCAAGCATTGCATCCCTTGCGACTATGTTCAAAGCAAGAAGAGAAAGACGCTCTTGAGGGAGCCCTCCCCAAGTGTCTGTCTCTTCATCAGGCAAACACATCATTCCTAGAAGCTCCACCTGCAGATTTTCTTTTAGTTCTCATTAGTTAGAACCATCACATGGCTAGAACTAGCTGATGGGAGGTCGGGAAAGCAAGTAGAAGCAGAAGGAAGTGAGGTTACCATGAGGGATTAGACTGAGGATGGTTTATCCTTAGGGGCTGGGCACATTGCTACCCAAACAAAAATCAGGACTTTCAAGAAATACTTTAGGTAACAAATTTCAAGAATAATAATAAAATGTAAAGTAAGTAAAAACTAATAGCATTTTAGGTAATTTATTTTTTGTTTATGTCAAAGTGAAAAATACATACAGTAAAGCTGATGAGACTAATCATAGATGTTTTCTTTTGTAGCCAAGAAAGGTGTATTTTCCATTCATTCTCTATCAATACCATTTTTAGTACATGTTCACCAGTATTGTAAACAACTATCTAAATCTGTCGTTTGAAGAAGTCCTTCTCAAAGAAAGTCAGATTTTTTTACAGATTTTTTACACAACTGACTACATGGCTCATGTTTAGTTTCTGAAATCTGTACAAAATTTGTCAGAGGTGGCCCTTGCTTTAGATCACCAAATCAGAGATGCGGACAACCGAGCTCAACAAGTAAAAGCTTCCTTCAACACCCACCCCCAAATTATAGACAATTATCATGCCCTGCATATTATTTCAGAGTTCCTACTCTCTCTGGCAAAAAGATCACCCAAATATCTCAGAAAATGAAGATACCTTCTTCCCATATTTATATTCAGAAGTAAAATATATATTTGATCTTGAGGTCAAGAAAAAGTAGACTTGATCTTCAGTAACATTAATAATGTGTGCATATTATAGAATAGATATATGATTCCTGTCCTCAATAATATCACCCCCAAAACAAGATCTTATATATGTGCTTGGTTTGGGGACCAGGGACAAGATGCAATATTGTTGATTTAAAAAAAAAAAGAAAGGAAAAAAAGAAAAAAGAAATGCTATTCATTTTTCTTCTTCTTTCTCTGCATCTCTCCCTCCCTCCCCCTGCCCCCATCCACCCCCATCTCTCCTCCTTCTCTTTCTCTTTCTCTCCCCCCTCCGTCTCTGTCTTTCTCTCTCTGCCCCCTTCTCCCTCCCTCTCTCCCTCTCTCTCTTTCCTTTTACCACATCCCTCCACCCCATCTCTTTCTGTGTAGAAAAAGAAACAATGATTTGCTGTGTGGGTGTTCCTGAAATTGCTACAGTCTCCGTGGGTGGTTCGAGGTAACTCTTACCTGCTTTATCTGGATCAAAGTGTGCTGTGTTACATCAGCTGATATAAAAAGTAATTTCCCCCAAGGAAGGAAAGGAGCTAGTGGACTTTCCACCTACTCAAAATTTATTAACTTTTCATTGTTCCCATGTGATTACCATGCTAATGATTTGCTTATTTTACCACAAATAGCCAGTCCTGGATAGGACTTTAATTCACCATGCCTTTTTCTAACTCTCTTTGGGAACAAAGCTTGAGCCATGATTCTGACTATAGGGAGTGTGACTCAAGCTCAGGTGGGAAGGTGGGGAGATGTGGAGATGGGAGATGCTGAGGAGAGGGAGAGGGTAGTCCCGGTTCATAAGTAGCCCTGCCAACCCAGCTCACTGACTTCTAAGCTCCTCTGAAGAGCACATCTTCTGGAAGTTTCCCTCTAGAGAGTGTCCGTTTAGGTTAGGTCTGTACTTAGGTGGGTTTGGTAACACTACGAACATAGTGTTACCAAAAGTTCAGTACTTGTCCCTGCAGCCGAACAAAGAGCAAGGACAGGCAGTTTGAGGAAAAGCCATAGTCTTAACCATAGTCCTCCCTTTAGGCAGAAATACAGAGCTTCGAAAGGGGATTTTCAGCTTCAGGCTGTTGCTGTTTAACTGTGGTTGGTGGTCCTGGTCGACCTTATCTCCGGTGAAGATCATCCCATGACCCTGGCCTGGAATAGACAATTCTGTTGAGCCATCTCCTGTGGTTTAGAACAAAGAACAAAGAACACTCCTCTGCCCATCTGATTACAGGCCTCGGGCAGGAATGCAGATTTTAATTCCTCAGAAAGGGTAAAAGGTGTTAAAGAGACAACTCGTAAAACATTTTGCCCTTTTTCAGGCCCTTTCTTCTGTTACATATTCCCCACTGGCCATTTTTCTCTTCCATATCCATGGGAGGATGGACAAATAGTCATTGAGCTACTTCCTGCTGAATTGGGGTGATGTTTCAGATGGAAGGTTTGTACTTATGCCATTTCTCTTTCTGTTTTGTACAAAAATACAGCAGATTACCAGGTGAGAAAGGGCATAAGCAACAACTACAACTGCAAGGATTGACAAGATGAAATGGAGGATACCTAACAAGAGCGATTTTACCCTGCTTGGTGTCTAAGACACTGTGGGTCCTCACTGTCACCTTGCACAGAATGTCTGATACAGGGCTGAGCAAGAAAGAAATATGGGACCTCTGAGTATAGGGGTGTTAGTCACACCCTGTAGGTGATCCGAGAGACTGGCTGCTGCAAATTAAATTATATACGGGAATACTTGTACTGAATGAGTTCAGGATGGCAAACCCAGAATCGAGACAGATCAACAGAAGAGGCGATAGTTTGGGAAATCCTCACTAAGGAGTTGTCTCTCCATCATATAGACAGAAAAATAATCAAAGAAAGGTTAGCAAGAATATCAGTATTTTCACTTTTCCTTCTTCTTAAACAGATACTTTAGATCGCCTAAAGCCTGGCTCATCCTCTGGGGGCTTGGGTGCTCTGGTATGATGGACTCAAGGTTTTACTCCGGACAGTTTCAATAAGGTGTGAGTTGATAGAGGCACTTCATGGGGTCTCTTCCACTCCTCTGCTTTCAACTGGGGTGGGGACCTGAAAGAGACAAACTCATGTATAGTGGTTAGTATTTGATATATTGCTTTATTCTCTTCTCTTTGCCTATGGTTATATTACCATACTTACCTTGGGGTGCTAGGAAGGGTCTCTCATAAGCCATTTCAAAGGAGCTTAACTTAAGAAGCTCCTGCTTGCCCTTATCTGGAGGAGGGCAAGCAAAAACAAGACCCTATTCCACTTTAGGTGGGTTTCCTGCATCAATTTTGCTCTAGTTTTTTTTAAAGTACGATTCATTTTCTCCATTTTTTCCCATAGGTTCAGGTCTCTAGGATGCATACAATTTCCCTTCTAGATATAGAACTTTGCTTAATTGTTGAGTTACCTCCAACCTAAAGGAGGGTCCATTATCGTTCTATAGAGGAAGGGAGCCCATGCCTCGGAATGAGTTCCTTTAGAAGGATTCTGGTAACTTCAGATGGTCTCTCCATTCTGGTAGGATAATCCTTTACCCAGCCTGAAAAGGTACCTACTAATACAGGAAAGTATTCAAATGAATTCAATTTGCCAATCATCGAAAGGATATGTCCTCACATGTTGGGTTCCTTGTTCAGCAGGTAGCTTTTCTGTCTTTGGATTGTTTTGAGTACATAAAGGGCAACTCTCAGTTATTTGTCAAACGGGGTCCTCTTAAATGAGGTCCCACCTAATCCATTAAGGCATCACACCCATAGTGTGTGCATTCATGTAGGTGCCTCATAAGGGGCCGAACCAAAGCTTTGTGTAGAAGAATGAGTCCATGAGAATTCTGTCTCCACTTAGCTGTGTCATCTTAAGTGTTAAAGCCCCAGTCTTTAGTTTTAAAGAGGGTTTATATATCTAAATCTAGCTGGCATATCAAGGCCCCAAGGAACAGATCACCTTTAGTGGCCTCCTTAGTAGCTCTGCCAGTGGCCTGATTTCTTTTTGCAACATAAATGTCTCCCCTTTTGGTGACCAGGACAGTGCATGATGGCCATCTGCTTGGGCTCAGCCATGACCTGTATCAGGCCCATTGTTTCAGTGACATACTTAGTATCCTTATTTCCTGCCGCAAGGAGCCCTCTTTCCTTCCAAATGGCACTGTAAGCATGCAAGATAATAATGGTGTTCCCTGGGGTCAGGGTCGGGATGGGGGTGGTATTACAATAGAAAACACAGCACTGAGTTGACAAAAGAAAATGGCCACAGACTTCACTAATATAGTAACATTTTTGGCAGAATATTCAGAAATGCTATCTGCACCCCCTCCCTCAATTAGCTCAGAGTTGTAAAGAAGACACCACGTACCCTGGGCCTCTGCTATTGCCTCTGGTTTTGGTTTCGAACCTGTAAATGAGCAGTTCCACCTGCACATACTGAGACTTCTCACCATCTCCCCTCCAGTGGGGGAAAACCCACAAACAACCAAAGAGCCTGAAAAATCTAATAAGAGCATTTTTTTTTTCTTGAGACAGGGTCTCACTCTGTTGCCTGGGCTAGAGTGCAGTGGCCTCATCATAGCTCACTGCAACCTCAAACTCCTGGGCTCAAGCCATACTCCTGCCTCAGGCTCCCAAGTAGCTGGGACTACAAGCGAGTGCTGCCACATCCAGCTGATTTTTTAATATTTTTTAGAGATAGGGTCTTGCTGTGTTGCCCAGGCTAGTCCCAAACTCTTGGTCTCAAGTGATCCTCTCACCTCGGCCTTCAAAAGTGCTGGAATTACAGGCATGAGCCACTGTGCCCATCCAAGTACTAAGTTTTATTATGTGCTTGCTATGGGCCAGACACTGTGTTAAGGGCTTTACTTGAATAATTTATTTAATCCTCAAAGCCCCTTCAGGTAGGAGTTTCCATCATTCTCACTTCACAGAAGATGCTTCTGTTTTACAATTTTACAGCTCACCTTTCTGAGGTCATGCAGCTAGTAAATGGGGCTAGTAAAGCAACCAGGATTTGAGCCCAAATACTCCAACTAACAGAGTACTTGCTCTTAGCAATTACAGTCATGTGCCGTATAATGACTTTTCAGTCAACAATAGACCATATATACAGCAGTGGTCCCATAAGATTATAATACTGTATTTTTGCTGTACCTTTTTTGTGTTTAGATATGTATAGCTACACAGATATTTACCATTGTGTTACTGTTGCCTACAATTTTCAATATAGTAACACGCTGTATAGGTGTGTAGCCTAGGAGCAATGGGCCATACCACATAGCCTAGATATGCAGTAGGCTATGTGGTCTAGGTTTGTGTAAGTACACTATTATGATGCTCACACGACAAAATCTCCTAATGATGTGTTTCTCAGAACATATCCCTGTCGTTAATGATGCATGACTGTACCCAAAACTTTTCAACAAACTAACCTAATTTGGCTTTCCATTACTCGCCTGATAGACATTTCAGCTACGTACCTAAAGTCTGAGCTGATCAAAATTTCTAATTTTGGAGAATGTATCAAAATAAGTGAGGGAATGGTGCAGAATCCGGATAAAAAATAACTGCTTTATCTTTTTCCTTGAGGTGGTTTAACAAAAGACTTTGTTCATTTGTGATTTTTGTTGCTTCCCTTTGATGTATGATTCACATTATATAGGCAATGGTTTTATATGGTTTTATAGGCCAGTTTGCAAAGTACAAGTTTTGACAAGAAAAGAAAATCTTTCCTGCTTCTCATTTTAACAATTGCATATATATTTAATCTACCACATTTTGCCAATGTGCTTGTTTTTAATAGGTAAAAATAAGGTTTTATCAGTCGAATTAGTGACATTTTAAAAGTGGTTGCTAAATGTATCCAATATCATCTGTAAATCATATCTGGGCTTCCAAGAAGGCATAGTTTGTAACTACACAATTGCAAAAGAATATTTTTGGCAAGAAATGGCCCAATGCATTCCACACGAGCACCAGTATTCTAGCAAACAAACTATGCCTACTCAGTGAACTATTTTACCGTGAATTCCCAAAAGTCATTTTGTGCTGCTTTATCAAGAGCAAGTTTTCAGTCAAATCTGCTTTTCTTTTTAAATTTGTAATTGATACCTTCACTTATTTTTGACAGGGATTTGAGGTGGTATAAGTCAAATCAATTACTCAGGCAAGATACCCTAGCATCCTGGGCCTCCATCTTGTTCAGTGAAGGCCTCCTGCAATTAATCTTGCCTTTTTGGTAAATGCCTTCTGTATTACGATATAAGAAAAATGGAGGAAATTCCATATGCTTTTTATCTTGAAAATGACAGGAAGCCGGGAAAACAGGCAGAAATTTTCGATAGACCATCTGACAAATTCAGTTAACATGTATTGAGTGCTCCGCGCCAGTCACTATGTTAACCACTATCACACGATTTCACTGACTGTAGGAGGGGATCTTACCTAGTAATCAAGAGGCATTAGGCAGCAGGAAGTCATTCATCCCTACAGATTGTGACGCTGGGAAAAAGACTTCGGCCCCTTGAGGCGGCATGCTACAGGCTGTAGCAGCCAGTTCTTACTCTGTCTCTGCCCTATCTGGAGAAAATGCCTGCCAGATGGGACCTGGCCAGTAATGTTTGATAAATGACACTGGTGCTTGAAGAGTGTCAAGCAAAAAGGGTAGAAAGGGAGGAGAAAGGAAGAAAAGCTCTAAGGAGAGAAAAATCACCCCTAGGAAGTAGATTTTCTTTGGATCCCCTGGTTCTTTTCATAGATCAGCATCAAAACAGATGTTTCTCCTCAATCTTGGCATCTTCCTGAGCTGCTGATCCTCAAAGTAATTAGTTTAGTATGACCTCCTGTCTCTTAATTGATGAGAAGGGTTCTTGCACCACAAAAAAAAAAAAAAAAAAAAAAAAAACCATTATTAGTCAGCAGTTCTAGAGGGGTCCTCAGCAGATGACAACGAATTCAGGTGGACCAAATGCCAAGGAAAAAAAATCCTTAAGTGCCGTCCCGGAGATAGACGGCTGATGTGTGGGCAGCATACATGCATCTTTGAGCCATTTTGGTTCCAAAGACGACCATTTGCTTGCTAACTCCTTCCACTTTATTTGTACAGCATAGATCATCATAGAAAAATTTAAAAGGCAGAAACAAAAGTCCACACAAATTTCCACAATGAGCATTTATTACTTTTATAATAAGAAAACCCCACAGAGAAGTGTTAGAAAAGCCCTCATACAACTAGTCACATTGAGAAGTCAATCATAATTGTGTTTGCAAATGTGCTCCCATATAGAGATGTTCATGATCTATATTTAAATGGCAGTTTGTTCATAGAGGAAAAAAGAAGGAACATTGATATGTTGTTGAAATGATACCAAGAAACAAATGCACCAACCTCTCCAAAAGTTTTTTCCCATTGCAAACTATGTATATAACTTACTACATATTTTCCCAGTTGATTTATGCATATAATCTAAAGCAAACAAAACACAGAAAATCTTATCCTTCCTTCTCTCCCAGCCCCATAGCAATTCAAAAGCAGGGGGGTAGCCATTTGTGGGTGTCCCAGTGTGCTGGGATAGTACTCAAATGTCCTTGTAGCCCAGGACCAAAACCCATACACTCAATTTTGTTAGTCTATTTTGAGATGATCCTTCTCTCAGTAAATGAATTCCATGCCGACTAAATGATTATAGGCTAAAGTTTAAGTCCAAAAGATAAGAAGTTTATGATGAGAAAAAATTGTCAGGCAGACTAAAAATGTCAGACTGCCCAAGCTCTCCCTACAAGTAAAATAACTTTGAAGAATCCAAAGGGAGGTAGAAGATTTCTGGATGAACTTGAAAACAAGGCAAGGAGTGGCAATTGGATTGTTTTAGTGGCAGGTGGTCAAATTATTGTTATCTGATGCATCCTTTTGCACTATAGGGATTGACTTGCTAGGTAGCCCAGAATGCTTTCTTGGGTACCTAGGGGACCCTCTCCTGTATACAAAGCTGGAGATACATTTTTGCTCTTTAATACCCATAAGGCTACTCACTAGTATGATCACTTTTCTTCCGTTAGCATATCTTTCTTGAACAGGCTGCATTTCACTGGAGCAGACTTCACCTTCCACTGTTACAATAGTATTCTGTCACTCTACTATTACACCCAAGACACTGAGTGTAGGCACTCAATGACACATAGCCATCTGACATAGGATGCTTCTACAAAAAGATGATCTAATTTATTAACTTTTATTAGATTGGATTGAATTAGATTTTTCTTAATTTTATTCTCAGGTAAATGAGTTGTGGTTAGCAAGATGTCTCCCCTATGTACTTATAGCTACCCTTTGGATATTCATGTTAATGTAATTTTATCTAATAACTAGACTATAGTCCCCTTTTATTAAAAAATACACACACACAGACAGCAATAGTTTGATTATTTAGTGATTTTATGATAGACAAAAGGTACAAATAGTTTTTTGAAAAAGAAATATACCAAAACTAATTGTTTGACAGTGGTTCTCTAACATATTAAAAATAGTCTTGTGTGAGGTTTATGGATGTCTGTTTAATTGTTTTATTCATTGTCACTTGACAGAGAGTGAAAGAAGTCTTGCTTTATTTATTTTGGAGTGGAATTCGATTTAAAAGAGATTTAAATTTGAACCCATAAAGGAAGGGTTAGTTATTAAAATGCTAAAATGACCACCTTATGGGAAGATCTTCACCTATTTGGGGGATAAGGCAACCAGATGTAGTCAAAAAAGCATGAACTTTGAAGGCAGACAGACCTAGGTTCTAATTCTGGATCCAGAACTTCCTAATGCAAATTTCATAAGCTCTCAAAATCTTGGTTTTCTAATGTGAAGAGTGGTCTTAATAAAACCTGACCCACTTGGGTTATTTTGAGGGATAATGAAAGATAGAGTACCTAATTAGTATCTGGCACATGCTAGGCAGTAAAAGAATGTCAATTTATGCCCATTTGCCCTTAAAAAAAAAAGACCTCACATCACAGAGAGTATTATGTTAGATAACAGCATTTAGTGGTGAGGTGTGATATTAATTTATTGCAAATACTTACTGAAAAGGTCAAAAGATACAAGTTCTTGAAATCCAAGGGTATGGTCATGCCATCTGAAGTTCAAGGGGCAGTTCTTATGGTTCTCGAAAGCTGTATGTAGTATGTTGGAGGTAGGGGAAAAACTCAAATACTGGCAAAAGACTTCAAATGAAAACTAGTAAACTTCCAGGTAGAATTTACAACATAAATTAGGAATAGGTCTGCTCTACTATCTACTACAGCTTCTTCACCCACAATTTCCAATTTAGTTTCACCTGGAAATTTTGGAGGTAGTGGATATATATTTTATTTTCTAGTGAAGTCAGTAATGGACTTACAAAACTTGAGAATCCAAATTTGCACAGAAGACCCCTCCGCAAAAAAAAAAACCAAAAAAACACCTTATGATTTCTCAAGAGATCTTACCTGTCTTCAAAATTTTCACCAGGGAAATTTGATTATCTATGCTACTATTGATAGTTATTGGGCTTTTTTCCAATTTTTTGCCTGTAATGGGCAACATTGCTTTGAATATTCTTGTACATGTGTCCTACTCCACGTGTACAAGAGATTCTCCAGGGCAAAGCTTCCTAACAGTGTGCTGCAATGAAATTCAAGCATACCAAGGTATGTTGAGTACCTTAGCCCATGAGAATCTAAGAAGAGTCTGGAGCAGCCATATCCCCTAGTGGGGGACTTTTATTCTGTATTTGCTAAGAAATGTCATGAATGATTGTCAGATTTTATCAGATTTTTTTCTGCACCTGTGGAGGTGATCATATCATTTTTTTCTCCTTTATTCTGTTGATGTGGTGAGTTACATAATGATTTTCTAATATTAAACCAACCTTGCATCTTTAGAATAATGATATAGTATGTTTTATAAACATTGATGGATTGATTTTGTTAAGATTTTGCTTAGGATTTTTGCATGTGTTCATGAATGATGTATTCCTGAGATTTCCCTACCTTATAACTATTCTTTTCTGTCATTGTATCATTGTTATACTAGCCTCACAAAGTACCTTGGGGCCCATTCCCTTTTTATCCTCTGGAAAAGGTTGTGTGTGTGAAGGACTGGAATTATCTCTTCTTTGAATGTTTGATAGAAACCACATCTGTATTTGGCATACTCTTTATGGGAGGATTTTTAACTTCTGATTTGATTTCACAATTATAAGGTTACTTGTGTTTTTTTCTATTTCTTCTTGAGTCCATTTTAACAAGTAGTATTTTCTGAATAGAAAACTGTGTTTCATTACATTTTCAAATTAATGAAAACCTTGTTCATAAATTTGTTTGATAATTTTATACTCATAATATCTGTAGTAATGTCCCCTTTTCTTTCTTGATATTGCTTATTTGTGTTTTCTCTCTTTTTTTCTTCATCAACCTCATCAGAATTTGTCTGTCTCTCTAAAAGTCCAAAATTTTTGCTTAGTCACTCTTGTCTTCTATGCTTGTTTTTATTTCATTAATTATTTGGCTCTTCTTCTGAAGATGTATACCTCACATTAATTTTCCCTTTTCTAGTGTAAGCACAAAAGCCTATAAATTTCCTCAATTAGGACTTTATATCCTAAAAGACTTGAACCTGCCATTTTTATCATTATATATTTCTAAATATTTTCTAAAGCCTATTGTGATTTCATATTCAACCCATAAATTTTTAGATTTCCCAATATATGGGAATTTTTATTATTTTTTATTGATTTCAAACAATTTCATTTTGAACAGAAACTATGATCAATAAGATACCAATACTTTGAAACTCCTTTGAAGCTTGCTTCATGGCCTAGATGGTGGTCGATTTCTACGTGCTCCACTTATACTTAGAAAGAACACACATTTCAGATCATCACATCCTCCTGAAAAGCACACATCAGGCTACAAACCCGTTGGCACTCTTATGGTTATGAATTTTCAGGGTAATTTTTTTCTTTCTCTTTCCTCTCAATAAAGAGCTAAGGTTACAGCAGGCATGTTTCCCTACTGTCCTATTCTGGGCAGAGAGTTATTCTCATTTACCTGAAACTGATACTGGAACCCTCTGGGATGGGTAGGTACTAGCTTCAGGTGGAAACCTCCTATGCGACTTGCTGCCTTAGGCAGTCCCTATCTCCTATCTCCTGAATTCTGTGTAGCATAAGCCCAGGGTCACTGAGGTTTGACAGATGTCCTCTGGAAGAAAGCTGGCCTCAGAGCTTACTGACCTCCCAGAACTCTCACTCTCACTTTATTTTTGACCTCTGCAGTTTTACCACTTCTGGTCACATAGTGGTTTATTTTAAAAGATGCTTTAGATTTCCTAGATGTGTTATGAAACAACAAAATCAAGGTCATATAGTATGAAATTGTATATATTAAAAGAAGAGTGTGTGTGTGCGTTTTTTCTTGCATTTGCAAAAAAACAAAACTGAAAGGATAAATAAGAAATGAGTAAAATATTAGGTAGTTTTCTACCTAATATTTTATTGGGCTTTTTAAAAATTGGGAGCATAATTCAAGGCATTTATTCCACTGTACAACTAGAAGGATAAGTCCTTGATTGAGTTTCCACTGCATGTCTGATGTCAATACTAGGTACACCCAGGCTTCCTACTAAAACTACGTTGTATCTGTGTCTCAATAATAGAAGTTATCTTAACTTTTAAGTTCCCTTTCAGGAAATGGTTATGCTAAATGTGCCTGGGTTAACGTAAACCTTTGTGGAGTTAAAGAAAATTAACTGTTTGCATTGTGTTTATTGAATCTAGCTACACTATTATGCATCTTTCTGGAGTACTGGGTTGCCCTTTTCATTCCATGTCTGAAGTTCGCTGTAATCTTTGTAGGTTTCCATCTACATCACAACTACTCCTGATTTATGCTTATTGTATGAGTGGTACCTTAGGATTTCTTTACCTCTATCTGTAGCCTGACGGATGATCCTAAAGTGAAATATACAGTTTCCTCCCTCAGGGTGTCGTCTTCTTTGCACCCTACCCTGTCACAATACACACCACCTTGCTAACTGGGCCCACCACCACCAGGGGTGCCACCTAGGCAGTGTAATAAACCTTCAGACATCACCCTTCACAAAAGCAGACTGCCACCACTAGAAACCAGCTCCAGGCAATTGGGATCCTGTTGATGGGAAAGAAAAGTGAACATAACAGCCATCATTCCCATGTTTCAGTCAGTAGTGAAACTGGCCAGACAGGGATGCCTGAGGCTGGGAGAAGAGACAGAACTAGAGGAATATGCCATGATTGGTGAGATTTCAGCCTATAGGCATAGGGATGACATGGGATACAACCTCTGGGGACTCCACAAATCAGAGAGACAGCTGCTCATAGGGCCCCATCCACACAAGCAGGCATTCTGGGGAAAGGCTTGCATCCTCAAAATGAAATGAGAATATGCGAGGAGCCTATTAACTAAAATCTGAGTGAGGAAGGGAATATGGCTCTAATGTGCAAGACCCAGATATCAGTTAGGACCTATAGTGTTCTAGATTAGTACTGCTTCTCTATTCTGTGGTTATGAATTTGTTAGAGAGAAGGTGTACCTGGTCAAATAATCCTTGTTGAGATACTTGAGATTCCACGAATGCATTTATTACTAACAAAGACATGAATGAATTCTCCCAACTTGTCCTGCGTTGCTATCCTATGGCCTCCTCTGGCATGTGCAGTCCAGGGCACCAACTTGATGATTTTTCACCATACATGACAATATTCCTTTTCCTTTTGGTTTCTCTAGAATGATTAACCACATTTACACACCAAAACTTCTCTGAGTTCCTAATCTATGCAGGTGTTTCTAGGTGCTGGATGCACAGGCCCAGAGAGGGGTCTGGAAGAAGTACTACAGTGTCCACTACAGTTATTTGGTATACATTTACAATTTATTTTCAGACTTTGCAGAGCTCGCATAATTACCACAGCTTCGCTGTCACTAATACAAAGATAAAAGGAGAAAAATGATTATCTCAATGTGAAGAAAATTCAATGATATTTTTGATTAAAGAAAAACTTACCAATTAGGAATAAATAGCAATTTATTTAACCTGATAAAGAGTACTTTCTCCAGCCTACCCTTCCACTGGGGGTGCGGCCCCCCTGTGGGCTAGTCTCCCCCTGGTGAGTAGCCCCCCACCACCCTGTGTGGGCCCAGGGCTTTGCCATCCGTGTCCATGGCCACAAACACGGCGCGCTCAGGTTCTCTGTTGGCATTTGCCTCCAAGCAGTCCCAGTTTCTGTGTTTGCTACTATTCTGGTTTTATCCCCGTTCTTTTTTTTTTTTCCCCTGGGTTTTTTATTTTTTATTTTGATTTTTTGGCTCCTGGTGACTTCCCTTCCTTTCTTGTGTGCTCAGCAATACCTTTAAAAGTCTATTTGTTGTAATTTATTTAGCACCCAGTGTTTCACAGCGGGAAGGTTTCTCAGCATATCTAGTCCACAGCTCTGCAGAAAGCTAAACCCCAACTGTCTTCACCAAAGGTAGTTTTTCCTTTTACTGCTTCTAATGTGACTTTCAGTTTTATTTTTTGTATTTTATTTATTTCATAAGTTCTTTTCACTCACTTTTACCCTCTTCACTTGCTCAATCTTCTCTTAACTTTCAGTTTTTCTTCTTTGACCTCTTTCTTTAATGGAGAATTATTTGGTCATAAATTATATCTATAATGGCAAAATGTTTCTGGTTTGTATTGTTCAGTTGCCTTTTTTGTCATATTCCTCTTTATGCCTTTTTTTTTTTTTTGGTGGTATCTATAAACACATTCCATAGTATTTCTTTTCTTGTGATTACTCATCCTTGAATTGGTTTGTTCTTCCTGAGCCAGCTACTTGTGAAAGGATAGAACTGGAGACAGGCTTGGGAACTGAGCTAGGGAGGCTTGAATTTCTGTCTGTTTTCCACCACTACCCTGCCCTGGAGAATGGCCTCTGTCCGGGCTCAATTCATTTCTCGCTCCTTGACTCATTTTCATCACAACGCTTTCGGATGGTGACATGAAGCTGGGTCTTCATCAGGTGAGCATGAGCTGTCTCTTCAGGCTTGTTACCACTGATCTTTCCTTATCCACCTTAACGTACCCACATCCTGCTCTGGCAGAGACGGCACACTGGCCTGTTTCCACATTTAGCATCATCACCTCTGACACCTGAAGCCAAACAGGAATCATAGCCTTTCCCCAGTGCTCCCTTGCATAGAGACCTCATGTTCCCAGCAAGGGTCATTTAATGTTCCTCGGGGTGTGCCACCTGTAGAGAGCTCTCTGTTCTGCTCACTCGACCAGAGAGCTGCAGGATCTTATTTTCGCCATCAGAATCTCTCCGTCCTCATTTGTTTTTCTTAACACTTGGCAGCCTTTTTTTTAAAATTATTTTTAATTATTATGAGTATATAATAGTTGTATATATTTATAGGGTACATGTGATGTTTTGATACAGGTATATAATGTGTATTAACCAAATCAGGATAATTGGGGTGATTTAAAGAGTGATGTTTGGATTATGGGCATTTCCTACTTTCATCAGTTTCATTTCTGCTTTTCATTTTCTTTAGTTTTGGTTGACCTCAAGAAAGAGAACAATTAGCCTTTCATCTTGACCTTGAAGTCCAGAGAAGGATTATTATAGGATGGTAGAAGACTTAAACAGGTGAGGGAAGAGCTAACTTATAGAAGATCTGAGGAGGGATTGGCTGTGCAAGTAGCCTGGAAAGAAGAGGTTATCTTCCTTATACACAGAAGGACAAGAAACACAGAGAACATAAAGGAGAAATGTTAGGTCAGTAAGAAGTAACTTGAAGGAGGTAAAAGGTACTAGCTCCTGTGGGAGATGTGGGGTCTGGCACATACAAGGAATAGCAATATACTTTATTCATCAGTCAGCAAATTCTTACCACATACATGCTATACAGCAGGCAGTGGGGAACCAGCAATGAACAAGACAGACAAGTTCCTGCTCTCTGAGACTTCGCTTGCTCATAGAGGAGCTAGACAGTGAACAACTGAGCAACAACTACACCAACAACAGAAGGCTGTTTTCTGTCAGTGTGGTGTGTCCAGTGGCAGCTTCCATGCAGAGGTGCTGTTTAAGCTAGACCTGAAGGAACAGAATCTGGCCACGTGAAAGTGGGGGAAGAGCAGCCCTGGCACAGAGAGTAGAAAATCCTCTGGCCCTGAAATAGGAAAGAGCTGAATAATTTTTAGGAACAGACAAATTACCAGTTGGACTTCGGGGAGCAAGAAAGAAAATGGCACAAGCTGAGGTTGGAGAGAAAGGCAGGAACCAAATCATGTGGGCACTTGTAGGAGCTGAGTTTTTGTTTTTGCATTACTTAGTAGAGATAATTAAGGACCTAAATATAGGTAAATATGGATACATTATAAATGTATAAAAAATGGTAGCTGAAAACTATGAAAAGGCATAACACCAATATGTGCTTTCGAAACTCTGTAGATAGAGATTCTGGTTTTAAGGTAATTTGGGCAGAATGTATAGCATAAAAAATATAACATTGCTCTCAGATGCATAATTCCAAGGAAAGGCATTCCATGTCATACTTAGGAATGAGTACTAGAAACTAGTTGTAGTCTGGGGCAGAGGATACTGGGACATTTTAGAGGGCCCTATGCCTCACTGTGCATTTCTGAAGAGGGTATGGTTGAGGGAAATCAACCAGAAGGAGAGGACTTGGGGACTCAGGATCTCATAGATCTGAAAAGTGGGAAGACAAGGGCCATTTGACTGTCAAATGAGACATTCAGTGTGTGCGTGGGGGCCATTAGAGACCAGATAGCATTCAGAACACACAACTTATTCTCATGCCCAGGCTTCCTGTGCTTGGAAAGAGAAATCACAATTGGAAACATTTCTAAACATTTCTCAGCAACAGTTCTAATGTAGAAAGAGTTATGGGAAAGCAAGTCATGAAAAAGAAATCTGGAAGCAAGAAAATAGAGCCCAAAACAAAAGTTCGATTTTTTTTCTATCAGTATTTGGTAAAGTCTGAGTACTAATATATTAGTTTTAAAAGGGAATGCAATTTTATAGAATCATATCCTGTTAAAGCTGATGATTTTAAAGAAGTATTCATTTATTTTCTCCTTTCCTCCCTTCCCTCCCTCAACAGTGAATGTTTGAAATTATGCTACATGGCCATTATAGACCAATCTATAGATAAGTGACTGTAGCCTTCTTCATGGCAAATTTCTCGCAACATCCTTTCCATTCTAATTGGTTCTACTAAATTCCCAAGGATTTCCCACTAATCAGTACATCTTCTTAGAAGTAGAATAAAGCTGAAGTTTCAGCTTTTATCAGACTCTATATGAGAAACGTCTTTCAAAAGAGACAAACCGTGGGTCCAGTTTTGTTTTAGCATTAATTTCTATTAATAATACTTTTGGGGTTTCAATTGTAGCATTAACAACTAACTGTCACTCAAGTATTTTGTCTTGAAGCTTCATGGACTGGAAAGTGACCATATTCCTTCCACTCTCAGTTCAAGTACAGTATTCTGTTCCTGGCAGCCGAGAAGCAGCAGGTGCATGATACATAATAACTGGCCATTGGTCCCAGCCAGAAAAGGAGCTTCTTTACAATGGTGGAATGTTAGCCTGTCCAAGAGCAACTATTTTTGTTTCATATCCATGCCCTGGTAGTAGAGTTCAGATTTATTTTGGGTTTGCTGATGACCATACTATCAAGAGGATATCAGTGCAGAGAGCCAAGAAGCTACCATCTGTGCCATGTTTATATCTAAAGAATTATTTAGAAGGCTGATTACTCAGTAAGCTGTGCCTCCTGACCTTCTAGTGTTACACTTAGAAAGGTGACTAACACTTTCTTGAAAGTCACTTCGCTTTTAATAATCCATATAATTCCCTCAGTGTGTGGTAGAGATCAAAGTACTGACCAAAGTTTCACTGTTGAGTAGTGACCCCAGAGTGCTTTCCCTGTGGCAGGGATGCTATGCATGATCACTCATGGTGAACAGAGAGTATCTCTCGACATGGTGTGTTAGTAAATGCTTGACAACTGGCTCCCTAAGGAAAAAATACCTGATTTATACCATTTGCCAATTTCCATGCTGGAATATTAAGAATAACTTTATAAAGTCAAAAACTTAGATGAAATAGAGAAATTCCATAAAAGGTAGTAATGACTAAAATCAACTTAAGAAAAAGTAGAAAGCCTGATTAGCCCTATATTACTAAAGAAAATGAATTTACAGTTAAATCTGCCCACAAGGAAAGTTGCAAATCCACATGGTTTCACTAGAGAAGTGTATCAATTAGGTAAGGAATAAATTATACCAATCTCGCACAGGTCTTTCATAAAATAGGGGAGGAAACACTTCTCAATTCATTTTTTGAGGCCAGCATTATCTTGTTACAAAAATTAGATGAAGACAGCATGAAAAAGAAAATTACAGATCAGTATACTTTATGAATAAAGATGAAAAAATCCTTTATAAAATATCAGCATATCGAATCTAGCTATATAGATATAAATTATAATACATGATGAGCAGGAATGAAAGATTAGTTTGACATTCAAAATCAGTTGATATAATTCACCATATTAACAGAATAAAAGGGGAAAATGTATGATTATCTCAAGATATGCAACAAAACTATCTGAAAAAATTCAGCATTCATTTATGGTAAAAATATGTCTCCTAAGTAAAGTCAGAATAGAAGAGATCTTCAACTTGAAAAAGGCATCTAAGAAAAACCTGCAGCTAATAACAAACTTAAATGTTGAAAGACTGAACACTTTCCCTAAGATAGGGAGGAAGGCAAGGATGCTCTGTTCAACATACTGCTGAAGGTCCTAGGTGGTGCAATAAAAAAAAAATAAAAAATAAAAGGCATACAAATTGTAAAGAAAGAAGAAAAACTGTCTTTATTTGCAGATTATATAAATATAAAAATCCAAAATAATTTCAAAAACAGCTACTAGAACTACTAAGCTAATTTAGCAAAGGTATAAGATACAATGTCAATATTAAAAAATCAGTTGTATTTTTTATAAATTAGCAACAAACAATGTAAAAAATGTAACACCATCTACAACAGCATCACAAAACATGAAATACTTAGGTATAGGTTCAACAAAATATGTGCAATATTTGTATACTGAAAACTACAAACATTGCTGAGAAAAATTTAAACAAGACCCAAATAAATGGAGATATAAATTATGTTCATGAGTTGGAAGACTCCATAGTGTTAAGATGTCAGTTCTCCCCAAACAGTCACAATGAGAATTCTAGCAGGCTATTTGTAGACACTAACAAGCTGGGATTCTAAAATTTAAATGGAAATGCAAAGAACTTAAAATAGTCAAAAACAATTTTGGAAAGGAAGAACCAAGTGGGAATCTGTGCTAAGCAGGATTCTGATGTGGCCCGAAGATTCCACCCCTTGCTGCACTGGCCCGTTTGGTCCTCTCCCCTCCAGTGTGAGAGAGACCTGTGAATATGATGGGATGTTATATGGCAAAGGTGAAGGGATTTCCAGCAGTGGCTCCATCCGGGACTGAAATGGAGACATGCCTGTGTGCGGACACCCAGAATAAATGTAAAACTTTGGTCCTCACCCTACAGAAAGAAACAAATCTTAACCACATCTTAGATCAAGGCAAACACACATTTATTGCACAATCCACCCTCAGGGTCAGACCAGGAGAGAGAGGAGACCCCCACGTACCATGAGGCATATATTCCTGTCTATTTGCACAGGGAATTCCAAGGTCACAGTTACCTGGGGTGTGGTCTAGAAGGAGAGGGATGTGGGCTCTGGAGAGACAAGCCACTTGGCCAGGGGATCCCCTCACTGCATGGGAAAAGAGGAGGCTCAAGGTGGCTGGAATGGTTCCTCCCAAAGCAGAACATCTCAAACTCTTATGTGCATATGAATGACCTTAGGATCTTATTAAA
Organism: Varecia variegata; assembly: GCA_028533085.1. Lineage (NCBI taxonomy): Eukaryota > Metazoa > Chordata > Mammalia > Primates > Lemuridae > Varecia > Varecia variegata. Next base: position 17,688,778 of record CM052441.1, on the reverse strand, counting down.
ATGCAGGATCAGAACATACCAGGGTGTGACCCGGGATTCCACACATCTAACAAGCTCTCGGGTGATGTGGGTGCTGCCAATCCATGGGACCCTACTTCGAATTGTGAGGCTGGAAAGCACGGAGCCAAGGTCTAAGGGCAGAACTGCCATGACACCTGGTAGGCAGTGGAAAGTCTCTGACCTTAAGGCATAGAATCAGCCCTAATTGGACTGGTGTCACTTAGAGTCGTCAAATCTGTGCAGCAAAAAGAAGTGAAAACAGGAAGGGTTATCTTAAATCATGTCCACTGTATGTCACTAGTAGCTTTATAAGTGATATCTCATGTAATTCACTGGCAACCATCCCTTCCCAGGGATGCTGGTCAGTCACTTAAAGAAATTCTTCCTAATCTCATAGCATCCCCCATTTCAGACCTTCTGTCTGTTCCAGTTACCTAATCCACGGTGCTAGGAAACCCCCCAGGATCCTTTTTTCCTAACACCCCCCTTTTCTAAATCCCTTTTACATAGGCCTCGAGACAACCGAGAAAACATCCTGGTTGGTTCTACTACAGAATCGTGCTAGTAGACCTCACTTGAGCCCTCCTGATTCACGATAAGTCTTCCTTTTAAATATCTTACTGGCTTCCTTGAACGTTCGTTATCCACAGCTATGTCCCAAATCCATTCTGTGCTCAGCCCCATTTCCAACTGTCAGCAAAACATCCCACTTTAAAGAAGGGAAGAATGCTTTTTCTGTGTTCATAACCCTAATCCCTTTCTTCTCCTGGGTTTTGCTTAATCAGTCGTTCCCTGTCTTTCTGTCTCCATTTACTCTGACTTCTAGCCACTCACAACATTGCCTAGCTCTCCTGTTTTGTCATCCAGCAGGCTTCCTTCTCCTTCCCTCACTGCCATTGTCATAGAAAAGAAGGCTTCTTCCACTGCCTCTGTCCCCACCCACCTTAGTCTTTTGCGATCTGGACTTTACTTCCACCAACCCGCCAAGCTTGCTAATTGTAAGGTCATTCAAGGAAAAAAAATTAACACGCTTTTTACTATTCAAGGTTATATGCCTATATATATGAAAGCACAATAACTTTTTAATTTCCTTAGCAAATCTTTTCTTCACAGATAGGACTAAAATAAGTGCATTGTAGATTCTATTTGTATTATCACCCAAATTAGTGGGATCAAAATTAAAGAAGTTATAGTGAGTTTCCATTTATGATATGTGGAGCCTTATATACAAACAGATATTATTAAAATCAATGAAAAGAAAACCTTGATTTCTCTATTTGTTGAAAGGAAAAATGCAATAATCTGTGTTCCAGCCTGCTTTAAGGAGATAATGTTGAGGGTTAATGTAATAAAAATTTAAAGTTGCTATCAAATATGTAAAATGACATTACCATTGATAATCAGTATATTTGGAGTCTGAACTGGAAGAAATAACCCCAAATTATGGATAATTAAAAGATTATTCATTGTATTTGGAAAGTTATGGTAGTTAAATTTAAGCTAATAACAGATTTTTTTCCCTTTTTATCTTGTGCATTTATAAACTGACAGTGAAAATAGTTGACCCAAAAGAAAGATAAATAACTGGGGACCCCAATCTGGTATTAAAACTATATGGGTGATCCATAGTTGCCTATTGTAATTATCATCCATGGTGTTTTATAAAACAATAAATGCACATAACATCCTAGATTTTAAGGGTGAATTTTTTTTTTTTGGCCAAAATTACCCATGTCATAACTGACATAGTTGGAACCTTCTGATTACTAGCCTTGAGCTACCAAGTGTAACCAGGTGTTTTGTAAAAAGTGGCATTAAAATATTTACCATTTTTGTTAATAAAATGTGGGAGCATGGATGACTTATAAAAAATGAAATAAAATTTATTTCTCTTTAATATTCATGCTGTATTTTTTCATTCCATAGTGTTTTTTTATTTTGAGACATCACTCTACAGAGACTTCCTTAGATGGTTCCCTTTTTCATAGTACATTTAAAAAAATTTTTTTTTAAATTATTTTCATTTTTTTTTACTGTTTAAAAACCTTTCATTTATGGATAGTTACAAATAAGCAAAAAGTAGAGAGAGGAGTAAGGTGGACTCCCATGAACACTTCACCCCATATACCCTTCCCCCAGTGTATCTTTGAAGGAGATTCCTAGATTCCTAGATGGGGTTATTATTGAGGGGAGATTGAACGGTAAATAGTTATAACTTTTGGTAGTTACAACTAACTTCCCCACCATAAGGATTGTATCATTTTAGATTCTTCTTACCAATAAAGTCTAAGAGAGCCTATTTCACTATAGTCACCTTGACAGAGTGTGTTGTCAAACTTGGATCTCTGCCAATCTCATCAGTGTAGTTTTAATTGCATTCTTTTATTATGAGTAAGATTGAGCATATTTTTGTGTTTATCTGTGAATTCTTTCTTCGTATCATTAGTCTGTTTCTTTTTTCTAATTTCAAAATATTTGACATTTTGTCAGAAATGTTAATTTTTGACATTTACAAAAGCATACACTTTTTCTTTTAAATTCTATGCTGAAGGTCAAGACCTTGGGCCATTCATTTCTGTATCTTATCTGAACTTCTTGTCTCACAATTCATTCAAAGAATGGTGAAATAATACATTGAGTACTCTACTCTCCTTTGATGATTATGTTGCTAATGTGCCAAAGCAAGCCTCTGGAACCCACATGAACTAAATTATTCCAAGAGAACTAGGAATCTTCCTTCACCCTCCATATACCCTGCTTCTCAGGACAGCTAAAGTTCTTGCGTGGGCTGTATAAATTCATACATTTGCTGGAAATGTGACTTTTGGACATTTTATAGCAGGGGTTTCAATGCTGTTAGTGGTGAAATGGAAACTTGAGAATGTGGAGATTAATGTAAACCACATGATGGGTTCAAGGAAAAGGGACATACTCTAGTTTCTCGAATGTGTGCTAACTATACAGTGGGGAATGGGAGCCGAAAAAACCACCAGTGAACTTTTAAACCCTCTTGAGAGGACTCAAACCAGCACAATTAGCCCTGAATTGGAGCTGTTCCTGATGACAGGCCTCTCTACTTTCTCCCTGAAAAAATATCCCTTTGCCAGAGAGAATACAAGTGGGAGAGTGAAGGGGAGGAGGCATCTTGATGGTTACCACTAATAAAAGGAAGCTAGAACTATCTTTCTAGTCATTCACTGGTTTACTGATCTGTCTGTCATCATAGATTCCAAATTCTGTTGGGTTGTTTTAACAATAAATAACCAACAAATTGTATGTTGTGCATAGTTAATGAACTTGAAATAAAAGATTTCTTTTCCCTTCCAGTTCGTTGTCGCGGTGTTCTGGATCATTTATGCCTATGACAGAGAGATGATATACCCGAAGTTGCTAGATAACTTTATCCCAGGGTGGCTGAATCACGGAATGGTGAGTGTATTAAAACAAATGGTTTCCTTTTATTAAATAAAAAATCTATTAAAGAGCTATTTTCTAATTTAGACTTTCCATAGAATCTACCTAAATAGCCATGAAATCTTGGAATATTATAACGAGAAATTACAATTAGAGAATACTGAATGTAAACAAAAAAGCTTCTTCCCATGGAATTGAGTCATTATTCAAACTAGGTAGTAGATGACTCCACGGTTTATTAAGAGGCTGCAGTGCTGTTAGATCATGCACCTAGCTCATTCTGGGATGAATTTAATTTCTGTGCCATTAGAAGTCTTGTTCTTGGAGCCTAAGGTTTGATTCCCACCTACATGACCATTAGCACTCGGCTCCATCTCCACCTCACATCAGTGGGGTTGTGTTGGAAATAACTACTGTGCTTGGACAGTTTCCCCCAAATGAGCAGCAAGGCTGTTATTTTCCCTCAGAGCTCTGTTGCAGGCATTTGGAGGTGTCTTTAGCAATGGAATTGTTTGCCTTGTCAGGTTCTGCCCAATCTAGGCTGTTTGCCTGTGGCTGCAAGGCTTTTTCCTTCCTCTCAGTTTAATTCTTTCTGATGCTTTAGCCATGGTGTTACCTTAACTAGTTTCAAATCAATTACTTTGGATGGTTTTCACATCAGTTTACAAGATTTGGGGATATATATTTTCCGCAGAGAAATTTTTGCATCATCTTCCCTTTCAGCATCTGGAATTGAGCACTGTTTTGTTATTAACTAAGAAGCATGTATTTTGGTTACAGCAATTTTTAGAATATGTCCCAGGGTGTTCCTGGTGAAAAGGGCAACCCATCACAGAAATTATAGGGGAATGAAGAGCTGGAAATCATGAGTCTTAGGTTCAAAATAAGTTTCCCTTCTGCCCCCAATTTTGGTATATTTTAAGAAAAGTGGTGTGCACTAACAAACAAACATCACTGTACTGAGGGGGTTTGATTAATCCTTTCTTAAGCCAACTCATCAAAAGTGGCACATCTCAGAGAAATGGAATTTTCTTTGAGTTCAATTAGAGCCACACTGTTGAAGGATTAGCACGGCACCTCTTGTCTAGTTTCAAACACATCGGCTGGGTCTTGCCCCTTCACCATCTAAAAGGCTTGACATGGCTACGCTGCTCCTCTCCAACTTCTTACTTTTCTTGGATGTGAAAAGCCCTTTCGTAACTCCATGCCTTCGCAGTCTTCTGCCCCAAACACCCTTCTCATTCTTTCCTGGCAAACTCTTGCTCATCCTGATAGCTTAGTTCCTATCTTGTTTAAGAAGCCTTTCCTAATGCCCAAAGCAAAGTTAGCTATTCTGTTATTTGTGTTTGCACAGCACTTTTGTATCTCTGTTATGCATGTCTGTATCCCCACAAAAACCTAAGCTCTTAGTGAAAAACAACAGCTTTTGAACCCTGAGCACTTTGCCCAATTGCCTGGAATATAGTAGGATCAATACATACTTACTAGATTGATGAATGAATGCAGTATAGCCGATTTCCACAATTCTTTGCCTGGCAATACTAATAGCTACTATTTTTTGAGAATTTACTGTGTGCCAGGCACTCGATAGTGATCATATCATTTAATTTTCACAATGGCACAATGAACAAAGAATTATTTCACTTACAAATGAAGAAACTGAGACTCAGAAAAGTTATATAATTTGCCCCAAATCACTTAGCTCAGGGTGGCACAAGTGGAATCTGAACCCAGACCTATCAGGCCTCAAGTATGTACTCCTTTTTCTAGCTTACATTTGATCTGAAACATTAATTGGTTCTTGATAGAAATAGTAACTTTCTGTAGTTTTTACAACTGTAAGTCAAGAAAATACAGGAGAAATATCTTCAGGATCTTTTGACCTTTAGTTTCAGACTGTGTAGCATAGTTCAGCTGTCTGAGATAAACCAGTTGATAATTAGGTAGGTATTTTAAGAAAAAGATTTCAGGGCATTCATAACCCCCCAAAGCAGAGTTTTAAATGGGGATAGGCTTTGCAAATCCCCCCTTCAAACACTGAGCCAAAAAACATTGTCATGTGTTCAATGAGGGGCAGGCTTTGATCACAAGGCAGGCATATTCTTGTACAAATAGTAATCATCTTTCGTGACATTATCTCTAAATATGAGGAAGAATAATGTCACCAGATAACTTTCATTAGGTGTCCAAGCTATATGAGGTAAACAGAGACTTCTGAAGCCACTGTCTCCAGTTGAGTGTGAGATACTGTCAGTTACCTTGTTCTGACTATAGGAGTGTGTCAGCTGAGAAAAAAATAATTGCATCATGTGCTATAGAAATAAAGTCCTGGATTTTTTGGCCTGTTGTTAACAGCCCTAAACTGCACAATATTACCTTCAGGCCAGAGAATGAGTCACAACTTTTGTGGATCCTAGTTCTAAATTTTTAATGTTTTGAACAAATGGCTTATTAACTTTGTGTGCAGGCATTAGAACTTTGACTTGCCTTTCTTAATTTTCCATTGATTCACTTTGATGGCTTCAAGTTTTTATTCTGAGAGGCAAAAACTACTTAGAAACACAAGGAAGAATTGAGTGACATAAATATTTAGGGAAGAGAAAAGATAAATTAGTTAACGTGTCAAATTGTCTGAGATAGCATGAGCTCAATAGATTCTTTCACAATGAATTTTGTTTCCCAGTAGAGATGAATGACCATTTCTTTGTTTTTCTTCATGTTCCAATTCATGGTTCCAGACTTACTGAAAAAAAATTGCACATAGTGGCAAAGGAATATTTTGTAATATTAAACAATTTACATTACTCTAATTTTGTATATGTTTAACTGTAGATATGAAATGCATATTTTAACTGCCTGATTGGCAGTTAAAATATGAACATTAAATGCTGGAATCATGAATAATTTAATTTTTATAAAAATGTGCTCATAAGATTTCTGAAATTTCAAATAAATAAACATTTTCGGCTTTGTTTAAATTTTATTTAAAGGTTTAATAATTATCAATTATAATTTGTATGTTTTTAATTCTAATAGATAATTTTTAATATTTAATTTTAAAATAGGCTTTGTAAATATGTGAAAATAATTCAATTTAAATTTTTCACATTTATTTTAATGTATATATTTTGATTAAAACATTCAAATTGCATATATTTTGATTATAATTACATTTTATTTTCAATTGCTCTTTTAGATTATAACTATCACAGCTGAAATTTTGTGAAATTTCCATTAAAATATCATATTTAGTGATTTTTCTGACAGGAAGGTGTGAAAAATAAAATTCTGGAATATTTATATTCATATTTATTAAATATCTTATTATTTGTATTTATAACTTATAAATATGTCTTTATTTTACTGCTCATCCAATCACATATTTTTCTATTTTGTTTTGTGAAAATATATCTGACAATATAGGAGGAAAGAACATATTTTATTTAGTACTTTATTATCTTAATTTGTAACTTTTTTAAAAGTTTATCTGCTTATTTAAATTTTGAATAGGTAACACATCCATACACTATGAAATTTAAAGGAGTTTGCCTGCCACATTTGTATACCAACTATTTAGTTCTTTCTTTTCTTTACTTTTACCTTTTTAGGAAAATTTTAGTTTTAATTGACATATAATAATTTTACATATTTATGGGTACAGAGTGATATTTCAAAACCTGTATACAATGTGTAATGATCAAAACAGAGTAATTAGCATATTTATCATCTCAAACATTTATCATTTCTTTGTGTTAGGAACATTCAAAATCCTCTCTTCTTGCTGTTTGAAAATATGCAATAAATTATTGTTAACTATTTTCACCCAACAGTGCTATAGAACACTAGAACTATTCCTCCTATCTAGTTGTAATTTTGTATCCATTAACCAACCTCTCCATACCCTCCACTTCCCCCTACTCTTTCCAGCCTCTAATAACTACAGTTCTCCCAGCCACCTCTATAAGCCCATCTTTTTTAGCTCCCACATATGAGTGAGAACACTTGGTATTTATCTTTCTGTGCTAACTTATTGTACTTAACATAATGTTCTCCAGGTTCATCCGTGTTGCCACAAAAGACAGAATTCCATTATTTTCTATGGCAGAATAATATCCCATTGTGTATATATACACCACATTTTCTCTATCTATCCATCTGTTGGTGGTGAACACTTAGGTTGATTCCATATCTTGGCTATTGCAAATAGTGCTACAGTAAACATGGGAGGTACAGATATCTCTTCAATGTACTGATTCCCTATCCTGTGGATAAATACTCGGTAGTGGGATTGCCGGATCATATGGTAATTCTATTTTTAGTTTTTTGAGAAATCTCCATAATGTTTTTCCATAATGGCTGTACTAATTTACATTCCCACCACCAGTGTATAAGAGTTCCTTTTTCTCTGCATCCTCGACATTGTTTGTTATTTTTTGTCTTTTTAATAATAGCCATTCTAACTGGGGGGAGATGATATCTCATTGTGGTTTTGATTTACATTTCCCTGATGATTAGTGGTGTTGAGAGCTTTTTTTCATATACTTTTTGGGCATCTGTATGCCTTTCTTTTGAGAAATGTCTATTCAGATCATTTGCCCATCTTTTAATCAGATTATTGGTGGTGTTTTTGCTGTTGTTTGAGTTACTTATACATTCATCTTGTCAGATGAATAGTTTACAAATATTTCTCTCATTCTATAGGTTGTTTGTTCCCCCTTTGATTGTTTCCTTTGCTGTGCAGAAGCTTTTTAGTTTAATGTAATCCTACGTGTCTATTTTTGCTGTCATTACCTATGCTTCTGAAGTCTTAGCCATAAACTCTTTGCTCAGACCTATGTCCTGAAGCATTTCCCATATGTTATTTTCTATTAGTTTTATAATTTTGGGTCTTACATTTAAGTCTTTAATCCATTCTGAGTTGATTTTTGCATATGAATTCTTTGCCTATCCAGAAGACTTTTTCCTAGGTTTTCTTCTAGTGTTTCCGTAGTTTCATGTCTTACATTTCAGTCTTTAATCCACCTTGAGTTAATTTTTGTATATGGTGAGAGGTAGGGATCCAGTTTCATTCTTCTGCATGTGGCTATCCAATTTTCCCAGCACCATTTATTGAATAGGGTGTCCTTTCACCAGTGTGTTTCTCTTGACTTTGGCAAAGGTTAGTTGGCTGTAGGTATGTGGCTTTATTTCTGGGTTCCACATTCTGTTCTGTTGATCTACATGCCTATTTTTATACCAGTAACATGCTGTTTTGGTTATTATAGCCTTGCAGTATAATTTGAAGGTAATGTGATGCTTCCAGCTTTGTTCTTTTTGCTTGGGATTGTTTTGGCTATTCAGGTTCTTTTAGTTTCATATGAATTTTAGGATTGTTTTTTCTAATTCTGTGAAAAATGAAGTTGGTATTTTGATAGGAATTGCACTGATTCTGTAGATTGCTTTGGACAGTGTAGTTATTTTATCAATATCGATTCTTCTAATCCATGAGCATGGGATGTTTCTCCATTTGTTTGTGTCATCCACAATTTGTTTCATGAGTATTTTGTAGTTTTCCTTGTAGAGATCTTTTACTTCCTTGGTTAAATGTATTCCTAGGTTTGTGTGTGTGTGTGTGTGTGTGTGTGTGTGTATGTGTGTGTGTTGTAAATGGGAATGACTTCTTGTTTGATTCTCAGCTTGATTTTTTTAAAATTTTTTTATTTCTTTTTCTTATTTCAGCATATTATGTCAGCTTGATTATTATTGATGCATAGAAATGCTACTGATTTTTGTACGTTGATTTTATATCCTAAGACTTTAGTGAATTCGTTTATCAAATCTAGGAGCCTTTTGGAGAAGTTTTGAGGGTTTTCTAGGTATAAGACCATATATATTATCAGCAAACAGATAATTGGGCTTCCTCTTTTCCAGTTTGGATGCCTTCTGTTTCTTTCTTTCGTCTGATTGTTGTGGCTAGGAATTCCTCACTGGTGTGTTTGAATGTCACTAGGTCATAGGTGGGGGGAGGCAAGCAGGGGAACTTGTGGCAAGGACCAGCCATATCACACTGATGCACCTGGTCAAACTAAAAGAATTCCATGGGAGAATGTATTCTCTTCTTACGTGCAGAATCACATTCATTATTTGAAGAGTCTTAATGTAATTTCTAGGAATCTAGAGCTCAGAACCACAGAACTGAGATGTAGTTTATAAGTCTATCTTGGCACTATTTGAGAGAGCATGATCAACTCAGTCTTGAATTTGCAACATTCAACTGCCCAGCACAAAATTAGTCAAAAAACAGGTGTAATAAAACTTATAGGCTCTGTAATTCACAGGGCTTTCATTTTGATTTACACTAGTTTCCAGAAATGAGACTAAAGGAAAGTGTCATATCTCTTTTTTTCTATTGCCTCCCTCTTTTCTCTCAGCAACTAGTTCTAGAATTTATTTGAAGAAAAGAAGAGGAAAGGGGTAAATAGACGAGTTAGAACAATAACACAACCTTGTTGTTTGCTAGGTTATCTCCAGACTTCATGAAAATAGAAAAGAAGAATAATAATTTTGATTTATTATAATTAAAGATATAAACAAATGACATAAAGCACATTTAAATGAATCAGTTCAATATCCAAAATCAAAATTGTTCTTTCCTTGCAACCTATTTATTAGTATCTTTGTATTCCCAGCAACTCGAATAGCACATGACACTCATTATTCATTCACTAAATGTTGATGATTAAAAGAATGTCTGTGCGTTTGCTTTTGAAACTTGGAAGAATGTCACATTTACATTTATATCCTTCTACCACCTTTCTACCCTTGGTCCACTGATGATCAGAGAAAAGAAAAACAGCGGTGATATCAGCAAATGAATAAATTTCCTACCTGTAATGAGGATGGGCATGGACAGTTGTAGGAGGCAGAGCTATGCATGGCCTGCAAATGTTGGGCTGGACTTTGATTTAATTCAATTTAGCAAACATTTATTGAAAACCCACGAAATGCAGAGAACCCCAAAAGATATTGTGGTTTTATAGAATGAGAAAAACACAAAACACATGCAGTTTTAAAGGATAGAAATGGCATGTATAAGATGGAGGAGGGTAAGTGGGAAAACAATTCCACAAGCCAACAGAGTAGTCCCCAAAGGGCTGTTTTCACTCTGACAAGGAGAAACACTATTGTTATTCTGGCCTGTTTCTTGGTTGCAAAAAATAGAACCATGAACCTTTCTCTTCTTCTGATTACAATTTTAAAGCATTGTCAGTGGAGTAAATATACATTAAAAGCAATAAATAAATATTTAAACTCTAGGAAGATTGCAGACTTTTAGTGATGCTATAACAGGAAAAACCAACCAATGAGACAGTATTTCTGCTTACTGAAAGACCTAATTAATGTTTATAAAGTGCTCTGAGAATGCAAAACACTGCAGAAGGTTAGGATATTATTACCACAGATCTTTAAGCAGACAAGGTCTTGATATTCTTATAATCACAGCAGGAGTTGTTCATTCCCCATGTAATTTATGAGGAGAAAAAAAATGATAAACCCTATCTTCTTCATGCTTGATTTGTCAGTTGTTCTCATTATGTGTAACTGATCCTCAAGAGAACCTTCATTTAGACAACTATTTATTCTGCTCAAATATTATTTTGACATTTGGTAGTTACTAAAGATTTTGTACATCTGTCTTTCCCAGAAGAGAAGGCACTAAATGCTACTTGGATGATCACTGGCTTTGCAGGAGCTCAGATTTGACATTATTCTTTTGGTAGATAACATGGCTTATGGAAAGTTTCCAGTTCTGGGATGCACAGATTGTGCATTTCATTACTCATGGAGTCTGTGCCACCTGATATTAGATATTTCGTAAAATAAGCTATTGGTTAAAGAAAACTATCATAAACTGGCCTTTCTCAATGTTCCACATGTATTTTTAAGTAACTAAGATATCTGAAAATTTTCAAAAATAAAAGTAAGAAACTGGAAAAGAGGTCAGAAATTTCTTAGGAACCTCTTTTTACAACTCCCAAATGGACCTCCTCCCAAAGATAATTAAGACCCCAAAGACCAGGATCAAGAAGGAGAGTTACATTGACAGTAAGGCAGGTACTTTCAGAATTTCTGCATACTGTTTTTGCTTGTAACCTTTTTTGCATATCAAATTTGACAGATGACAGCTTCTTTCATTGTGAATTTTCATTTTTGGTCATTAGTTCTACCATGTCCAATTCTCCTGTGTTAAGTTTTGCAGATTTAAATTTTGACATGAAGATTTGATTATTCTGTCTAATCAGTAATAAATTTTAAGGTATTTAATTTTAGCTATTGCCAATTATATTTTTATTTGTTATTTCAACCAAAATATTGTACATCAGAAAAGAAATGTATTCTTTTTAAACTGATGTCTGAATAAACTGTGAACAATTTTGTGAGGTAGAAAGACAAAGAAAATTGGAAGGAAAAAGGGGAGATGGGGAGAGGCCAGGATGGGGAAGGCAGAAAGGTAGGAGAAAAGAGAAAAGAAAGAGAGTGACGTCATGGTGAGAAGAAGAGAGGTGGCCCTAGAACAGAGGCAGACAGGGTAAGGAGTTGGGAAAGCAGGAGACCAGAGGAGAAAGGGAGTTTAAAAATGTTCTGGAATAAAGAAGGCACAATGGCAAAGTCAAACTATCCACTTTTTTATACTCTGCATCTTCCATGGTAGGAGGTTTGGGGATTAATTTATTTTTCTCTTCACTGCCTGGCACAGTGCCTGGCATGTTATAGGTACTCAATAACCATTTGATGAGTCAGTAGATGTTAATGGATCAAGTCGGCCTCCTTGCTGTTCCTTGAACACCCAGGCTCCCTTCTGTTCTTGGAATGTGTCCCCAGAGATTTGCTTGGCTCACTCCTTTACCCGCTCCTCTCCTCCTTTTCAATCATGCTGACCCTGAGCAGCCAACCAAGAACTGCAGCTACACCGTACTCCTTGGCTCACTCACATCTTCTAACTCTACTCCCCCGCCTCCACCCAGCGCTTATCAGCCTTGACGCATTATATGGGTTTGCCTATATATTGTATTTATGGTTTATTGTCCATCTCCCTCTGCTAGAATGCAATTTTCATAAGGGAAGGGATCTTGGCTTTAGTTACTGATTCATCCCAAGCACCTAGAATAATACCTGCACACTATTGGCAATCAGTGGGTATTTGTTACATGAATGAATTGACCTAGTAATAATATATGTCCATGTTTTCTCTTGTTCTCTTTTTCTCCCATTCTTTCTCTCTTCCCCTTCATGATAGTTAACAGAGAACTACTTCTTTCCTAACTTGTATTTTACTTCATTTCAATCTCAGCTGCACTGCAGCAACATCCTGCATGCATGACCTGCTATCCGCCCAGAGAGTGTTTCTGTACGTATTATCTTGCTACTCCTGCCTGAGAAGGCCTGAACTGATGTCCAAAGAACATATCCCTGGAACATCTAAGAGCTACAAGTCAGCCTGGACCAAATTTACTGAAAAGCTTCTCTATGTATTGATTATTTTATCTGGATATTAATTATTTTCTTTCTAGGGTAATAGATAATGGCTTTTTAAGGCAATTTCATGCCATCACAAATCCTTTTGTAGAACTAATTTTCCACACAGGGGTGGAATTCAAGGCTAATATTATTATTTGGCTTGTACTCTGCACTTTTTCTTGCTTTGTTTAAAAGATGAGTAGGCCTAACAGTAGTGTTAGTTCATCAAAAGGTCTATAAGTTATATTGAGATACTTTGGGGTCAGCCAAATCCCAAGTATGGTTTATTCAAGTGTTTTTTCCCTAATCCTTAAATCCGTAGATATTTCAAAGTAAACTTAATTCATATGTTTTCCATTCACTTGCCCTTAGGTCTTTACATTTAGGGAGTGGGTGGTGGCAGGCAGGAAGGTACTGTTCTAGGAACTGGCTTCCTTCTTCACTGCCACAGACGGATCATTCCTTAGCCACAGACCTGGTTCCTTGGCAGAAGTCCATACCTACATCTTTTCTGGTTGCCTTTTAATTGAAGCTCCTACCTCAGCACACATCAGTGTCACTGCCAAAGAAAGGCAAGTGGAAACAAGCTGCATTTTCTATCATAGAACCACAGAATCCCAGAATCTTAGACTTGTGATTCTGAAGATCATCTGGTCCATATGGCTTAAGATGCTAAATCACCTGCACAGCATCCTGGCTAATTACCTTTCAGCCTCTGCTTTGGCATCTCCAGTGATGAAGCTCCAGCAGCTGACCATGATCTGGGGTGGCCTTCAGCTGTAGGGAAGACACCCGTAGAGAACTGGAGCTTCTGTTCTTTTCTCCAGCCCAAATCTGTCCAGCCCCTTCATCCATTCACAGGAATGAATTGCCAGTCTTCTGTGTTCCCCTTGTGTTCTCTTCCGAGAGGATCTCACTCTCCCTGTGACTTTAGTCTGCACTGTACGTGGGTCTTTCCCGAGTCCGGGCTTCCTGGTCCAACTACCTGTGGGGCATCACACTCTGCATCGGACACAGGGACCTTAAGATAAACCTGCTGAAACAAAGTCATTATGTTAACCCCTCCTCTAAATGGTGTTACTTGTCTATGTGGCCATCTCAATAATGGTAAGATGCATCTAAAAGCTCCTCTTTCTACCATGTCCCCCACAGTTAGGTGACAGGTCCTATCAGTTGTGCTTCCAAAGTGGGTCCCAGATCTCCCCCAGCCTCCTCAGTCCCCCATCTCTGCTTTAGTTCAAGATTGCATCATCTCTCAGCTGAGCAGAGGCAACAGGCTCATCTCTCATGCCCCGGCCTCCCCTTCCTTCTTCCCCAGTTCCCTCTCCACATTGCTGCCTAAGTTAGCCTTCTCCAGGTCGTGGAGATGGCAGGACTGCGTGGATGGGCTCCTGGATCCTCATCGTATCTGCACCCTTCTGTATCCGAGTTGTATAGAAAAATGGTCAGCTAAAGAGAAGCATTAATTCATTGGACCTAGTAATATATCTAATTATCCTGCATCTCCAGGTGCTGCTGCTCACACTGCTGCTGTCTCTATGAGTCAGGATACACAGACTGGGGTTAGTAAAATGCCTTTCTACACCTGCCCTCTGCCAGCACTACGCACACTTGTATGTGTTTTTTGCTCCATTCTTTCCCTCACACCAGGTTAACCCAAAAAGAGCCACCCGTTTCCGTAGGCTGCACTTCTAAATGGATGCGGACATTTGAGCCACGTGGAAAAGGGGACTGAACCAAAGTGACCTCTCGGATTTTCTCTGGTTTTATTATTCTGTGAAGACAGTTTAGTGTAAATGATGTACAAGGTTAATCGGAATGAAGTTCTCTGTTCATCAGTCTTCTTAAATTTCTCCACTGCGTTCCTCTAGTGGGAAACTTATAGCTTGTTGTGGGAATTCATGAGGTTGACAATGAACTACACAGATAGTGCAGTGCCTGCCCCATAGTAGGCCCAATACATATAAATCTTATAAAATAAATAAAATAAATCTCCCCATAGCTAATGATTTTAACTTATTATCATATAGTAAGTAGCAAGTTAGTGCCAATCTCTATCTAAAGCTTTAAGGAAAAATGCTCCTCTGGAAATCTTGTATTTTTAGCAGCACTGAATTTGTAGATATTCCTAACATAAAAAATTAATGAAATTCCTTAAAAACTTATATAAAATGTAAGATATTTATCATGGGATGGAGAATTCAAATCTTTCTTATTTTTAAGCATTTTCCCTGAGTTGTACCTATTGGAAAGAGCTTTGCTTAAACTCAGAATTTGACTGCTAATATTCACACATATGGCAAATATGAACTAATCAGACCACAGATATTTTGCTGCATTCCACAGTGTCTCATTTATTTGTTTAATTTGCAGCTATAGCAACTAGATTCCACCACTCTAGGCTTTTACACAGCTCTACAATATGATCAGCTTGGTTGAAGTTTGGCACCCGATGCTGTGCTCAATTGAAGACATATGCACAACCTCACTTACCACATTTTTTAACCTGTTTTTCACACCGGGTAGATCTGTAATATTTGCATAAAAATATGAAAAGCAACCTTCTGCAAGGAGAGTAGGCAATTAAAAGATGTTGCGACCTTCTTTTACGCAGCATTTCAAAGCTTAACATTTTCTTGGCATGCTTTGCAAACGCCCATCTGACTTTGAAGCAGGCTGCCTCTCCACAGCTCCAGCAATGACTAAAGGATTGACCTGGTGCCACGCATGCTGCTCTGCACAAGAAGGGCATTTGGAAATGACCTTGAAATGGAGTTTTGCCAAGTTAATGAAATACGGGGCCTTCAAGAAGTGCCATTTCACAAGAGATATACAGATGGGTATTTACAGCATTGTCAAAATTCAGCCCTTTAATTTGGTATTAAATTACCATGAGTTTTTAAGCTACGCACTTTGTAACAGGTTGGAAAAATTAGGTAATGGAGAAAATTGGCATCCACTGTTGTTTTTCTTAGGTGATTTTTTTCAAACATTTGCTGAAGAAAAGGGAGATGTTTAAAGGGTACAATTTTAAATAGGGAGATGAGCGTTTAGTATAAAGAATGAGCTGCAAATGAGGATGAAGTTAGTGGACAGAGAAAAGATGAGAGGAAGAGGTATCTCTCTTTACTTGTAAACTGCCCATTGACACGATTCCAACTCACCAGATTTACGCTCCGGGAGGGGGACATTTCTTTATCTCAGTATGCACACCCATAGAGTAAACAGTTGTTGCTGTTTCAACATGTTAATTGATGTTGACACCAGTTGTTGCTCTGTGGTTTTCCATTTTACTGAGTGATGTTTTTACGTTGGTGCATAATGTCGCCTGATTGCACTTCGCATGCTGGTGAGGTGGGCTGACATTTCCCGATCTGTATAACATGAAGCTGTGCTTTCACCTTGTTTGGAAGTCAGAGTTGGTGTGACATTGGAAGGTCCCTCTCAGCTTTCCTTTCTGTGACCTCCTTCCACAACCATGGTGAGGCTGAGACAGTCCAAGTTTGGGGCAGTCAAGGTGGGACAGCAGAAGAGCGTTGGAAAACAAGTCATATATTCCCTTAAGCCAGCTCTCAGATTTTTCCACAAAATGAGATTCTGCATAGCTTTAAAAAATAAATAAATAAGACCATTCAACCCCTCTAGAGCTCTTTAAGGGGACTATAAAAAACCTCTGGCCATTCTTATTGTTAAAGTCTGATAATCTTCATGAAGTAATTCTGGGACACATACACTTATATGATCAGGGAAATAAACTGTCAACAGCAACTTTCCAGAACATTCCTTTTTACTTTATCTTGGATTTTTCAATATGAAATTTGATATTTCTATAGTTTAAACTGGATTCACTAAAATGAAGGCATTTTTGTCCTCATAAGCTCATACCTTCCAGACTCATCATTTTGTAGAGTTACATAAGTAAGCCATGCAACCAAGCTAAAAGTCAAAATTAGAGATTATAGTTGTTTGCACAACTGTTCACATTTTATATATTAATGGTAACTTATGTTAAAACCAGTAATGTATTCACAAAAACAGTTTTTGCATGCAGTAATTTATATTGAAATCAAGCTTGATGATTTTTCATTCAGTTTTGTTAAGTATCATATACTAAATTATTTGCTTGTGTTTTCTTTTTCCCAATTACCTATATTTGGGGAGTTTGTTTGGAAAGTTCTGGCACAGGAAAATCAGAAATATTTCATTATCTTTCTTTATTTTCTTTATTGATCTGTCTTAAAGGTGATTTGCTTTTCATTAAAGTATCACATTATTTTTTAACTTTTAAAGTTTTTTTTTATTTTTATATATTTTTTTGTTTCAGCATATTATGGGGATACAGATGTTTAGGTTACATATATCGCCTTTGCCCCACCCGAGTCAGAGCTTCAAGCATGTCCATTCCCCAGATGGTGTGCACCAGACCCATTAGGTGTGAATATACCCATCCCCTCCTCCCTGCTCCCACTTGCCTGACACTAGATGAATGTTACTACTATGTGTGCACTTAAGTGTTAGTCAGTTAATACAAATATGATGGTGAGTACATGTGGTGCTTGTTTTTCTATTCTTGTGATACTTCACTTAGAATGGTCTACAGCTCTATCCAGGATAATATAAGAGGTGCTAGATTACCATTGTTTTTTGTGGCTGAGTAGAACTCCGTAGTGTACATATACCACATTTTATTAATCCACTCATGTATTGATGGGCACTTGGGTTGTTTCCACGTCTTTGCAATTGTGAATTGTGCTGCTATAAACATTCCAGTGCAGAGGTCTTTTTTATAGAATGTCTTTTGTTCTTTTGGGTAGATGCCTGGTAATAGGATTTTGCTGGATCAAATGGTAGGTCTACTTGTAGCTCTTTAAGGTATCTCCATATTGCTTTCCACAGAGGTTGCACTAGTTAGCAGTCCCACCAGAAGTGTATGAGTGTTCCTATCTCTCTGCATCCACACCAACATTTATTGTTTTGGGACTTTTTGATAAAGGCCATTCTCACTGGAGTTAAGTGATATCTCATTGAGGTTTTGATTTGCATTTCCCTGATGATTAGAGATGTCGAGCATTTTTTCATATGTTTCTTGGCCATTTGTTTGTCTTCTTTTGAAAAGTTTCTGTTCATGTCCTTTGCCCACTTTTTAATGAGGTTGTTTGATTTTTTCGTGCTGATTTTCCTGAGTTCTAAATAGAATCTAGTTATCAGCCCTTTATCGGATGTGTAGCATGTGAATATTTTCTCCCATTCTGTAGGTTGTGTGTTTGTTCTCGTGATAGTTTCCTTGGCTGTGCAGAAGCTTTTTAATTCGATCATGTCCCATTTATTTATTTTTGTTGTTGCTGTGATTGCCTTTGGTGTTTTCATAAATTCTTTCCCTAGCCCAATGTCTATTAGAGTTTTTCCAACATTTTCTTCTAGAATTCTTATAGTTTCATGCCTTAGGTTTAAGTCTGTTATCTACCATGAGTTGATTTTTGTGAGAGGTGAGAGGTGCAGATCTTGTTTCAGTCTTCTACATGTGGCTATCCAATTTTCCCAGCACTATTTATTAAATAAGGATTCTTTCTATCACCACTTCTATTCAACATAGTGCTGGAAGTCCTAGCCAGAGCAATCAGACAAAAGAAGGAAATCAAGAGCATCCAAATGGAGAAAAAAGAGGTCAAACTATTGCTCTTTGGTGAGAGTATGATCTTATATCTAGAAAACCCCAAAGATTCTGCCATGAGACTACTGGAATTGATAAACAAATTCAGCAAAGGGTTTACAGGTTACAAAATCAGGTTACAAAATCAATGTACAGGTTACAAAATCAATGTACAGAAATCAGTAGCATTCCTATACACCAACAACAGTCAAACTGAGAATCAAATCAAAGACTCAATATCCTTCACAATAGCAACAAAGAAAGTAAAATACCAAGGAATATGTTTAACTAAGAAGGTGAAAGACCTCTACAGGGAGAACTACAAAACACTGAGGAAGGAATGGCAGAAGACATAAACAGGTGGAAAACCATACCATGCTCATGGGTCAGCAGAATCAACATTGTTAAAATGTCTATACTACCCAAAGTGATCTACAGATTCAATGCAATCCCTATTAAAATACCAACATCATTTTTCGCAGATGCAGAAAAAATAATTCTACGCTTCATATGGAACCAGAGAAGACCCAGTATAGCAAAAGCAATCTTAAGCAAAAAGAACAAATTGAGAGGCATCAATTAACAGACTTCAAGCTATACTACAAGGCTATAGTAACTAAAACAGCATGGTATTGGCACAAGAACTGAGATGTAGACCAATGGAACAGAACTGAGAACCCAGATATAAAACCATCCTCATATAGCCATCTAATCTTTGACAAAGCAGACAAAAACATACACTGGGGAACTTTTAAGTTTTTAATTGAAGAACAGTTTCCCTTATAGCCCTCATTCTTAATTTAAAACCCTCTTATATTAATATGACTGATTTTGAAAGTATTTCCTAAAATGCTTCTCAATTTCTTAAATAAAAGCAGGAATGTGTCTTAGTCTGTTCTGGCTACTGAAACAAAATCCCATAGACCTAGTAGCTTATAAACAATCTAAATTTATTTCTCACAGTTCTGGAGGTTGGAAAGTTCAAGATCACGGTGCCAACATGGTTGGATTCTGGTGAGGGCCCTCTTCTAGGTTGCAGACTGCCAATTTCTCGCTGTGTCCTTTCATGGCTGAAGGGGCTAGGAATGTCTCTGAGGCCTTTTTTATAAGGGCACTAATCCCATCCATTTAGGACTCCACCCCAGTGACCTAATCACCTCCCAAAGATCTGCCTCCTAATACTATCACCTTGGGGGTTAGGGTTTCAACATGCAAATTTTGGGACAACACAAACATTCAGACCATAGCAGGAAAAAGAAAGGAAAGTGCAACAGAGAACATCCACCATAAGGAACACCATGACTTCTGGTATTTAATGTCATACATCACAGATCACAGGAGTCAACAGGCAGACTAGAAAGAGAAGACCCCAGCCAGTGGAGACTCCTTATGTCCTTGCTGTCCTGCTGACCTCAGCACTTAGCACTGCCTTTATCTTCCTGGTGATATTTTTCATTTATTTTTTTCAGTAAACATTTTACATATGAGGGAAGTGGGGAGCTTATCATTATCCAGTCTAATCAGACAATATCTTTACCTTTAAGTCATATTCAGAATCTTACTATCCTGTTTTCATAGAATCATATGAGATTATTTTTGTGTCTTTGAATAAAATGTACATTTTCTTATGAAAAACTTCACTCTGCATCCTGGCCTGGCTCCTTCAATTGAACAGGGACCATCTTTCCAAGCCCCAGGTAACAACTTTCTCAAACTGTATTCTAACATCACGGGACCTTGTACTCTTTGCTCTCATGTCTTATCACTGAAAACTATCTCTCAAACCTTTCTATGTTATTTTCATTTTTATTTGTACTAGCACACAAGTGTCAAAGAAATATCCCCATTGAAAACTCTTTTCCTTTGGAAGCCAGCGCCATCTGTAGAGGTCTTAATGATGCTTTTGTCTTTTCATGCCATTGAAGTTGCATATTAATACAACCCAGGTGAAGCCTAGTTGGCCCAGGTTTCACACTCAGAGATTTTGATTGATTCAGTCTAGGACGGGACCAAGACACCATCTATATTTTTTTAATGCTCCCTTACATGGTTCTGAGCTGGGTTTGAGGATCTTTGAATTCAGTTTTCTCTCAGGCATCCTTGAGGTTCAAGAAAAGTGGTTAATGGAAGAACACAAAGAGGGTGATGTCTAGAGCTGAGCTGAATGAAGATTATGGCAAGGAGACAAACTTGAGTAAATGTGCATAACCCGGCACAATTAACTCTTACCGGTTGATTACGAGGTAGCATCTTTGCCTGTTTCTATAGCAGTAAAATATTGGCAACATCTCAAGATCCCAGGAAAAATGAATTAATATTAACATTTATTAGAAGATTAAAACATAATACATATGTCAATTAGCATTAATCCTTGAAAATATTTATGGAGTTAAATTGTCTATAACTAATTGAAGATTGCAGTTAACAGAGGATATGAGTTTCCTCTGAGTTATATGAAATAAAATATAAATCTTTTACATAACTCTATTTCCTACAGAAAGGATTGTTACTTGTTAGTAGGATTTTTTTAAAGTTTTATTTTATTTTCTTGGATCTCATTACTTTTCCATAAATCTTATAAGCAGAATTACAATGAGGTGAGTCATAGTCTTAACACTTTTTTGAAGCTGCTTCTGCCAAAGCAGCTTGGAATATAGAGTATTTTCAAAAGCTATGTTTGGGAACATGGGAAGGGAAGGGAATGGAAGGAAGGGCAGGATGCAAAGAGGGAAGGAGAGAGAAAGGAAGGAAGGGAGGCAGGGCGGGCGAGAACAAAACATTTTACTTTAGATTGCATATTTTTAAAACTTAATGGCATTTCATGGCATCTCATTGGTATGTTTTAGACAACCTTGAAGTGCAAATGAGTTTGGGTTTCAAATGTTCATTTATGAGCCAGTTATTTGGAACTTGGAAACATGTTTGCCCACAAAAGTTTTGTTATATAAGTGGTAATTCATTTTCGAGGCTAGCTCGTAAACTGTCCTCATTCTGTTTGCAGCTGAATGATTGCGCATTTATAATGATAAATAGTAGGCTACAGTTGAAAATGTGTAGTCTAAAATGTGTAGTCTAAAAATCATAAAAGCAATAAAATCAATTGTTGAATTGATTAAAACTTCTAACCTGGATGTTGGTGCTGGAGGGAAAGCAGATTTAATTTGAAGAGTCTGAGGATGTTCAAGATCTCTACTGTTGGTATTTGGGAGCATCAGTCAGAGGAGCTGCAACCATGCTCTCTTGAGGGTCTCTACAGCCATTTGTGTGCTGCAAGCTGGTCACTAAAAAGCAGCACCCTGAGACCATATTAGTAAGTCCTCAGTAAAATGCCTTCTTTCCTTCCTACAGCCAATATCTCTGGAGCACATACTGTGTGCTAGGTGCTCCTTACCATTTATGCTAGAAGGCAAAACAGAAAGAACTCCTCCTGGGGAGCTCATAATCTACTGGGAGAGACAAACAATCAAATAGTGGCATAAGTGGATGACCTATGATTCATCCATTTTTATGA
Organism: Varecia variegata; assembly: GCA_028533085.1. Taxonomy (NCBI): domain Eukaryota; kingdom Metazoa; phylum Chordata; class Mammalia; order Primates; family Lemuridae; genus Varecia; species Varecia variegata. Next base: position 17,666,705 of record CM052441.1, on the reverse strand, counting down.
AAAATTGTTGTATGAACATTCAAGTCCATATACATGTACAAGGATTAATGATAACATGTATAGAATGCATCTGGGGACAGAGGATGTAAGTCTTCGTTGAATACCTGCTATGGGCCAGGCACTTAACATAAACCATGCCATTTAATCCCTGAGGGGTAGGGGCCATCATCGCCATTGCACAGATGAGGAGCTGAGACTCAAAGGATTTAAGAAATGTGTCCAAGATGGTCCAGTCAAGAGCCTAGAGGTTCAAACCAAGTCTGTCCAATTCCAGGCACTTCCTGCCAATCAAAGCTGTCTGTTCTGCAAGACCACTCTGAAGACATTTTCTATTATTTTACTACTCAATAGATTTTATATAAGTATCCATGCAATAATCTCCTGCTAGAATGTAATAGTGGAAGCCATGTTGTCTCTCCTGACGCTGGTGTGCTCCTTTCTGCTAACAAAGGCTCCTTCCACTTCTCTGACATGGCTGGTGCGCTTGTGCCATAGGCGGCCCACCAGCAGCCTCCAGGACAGGTGGTGGCCCTTCTTGCCTAACATATATTTTTGTCTGATTCTTCACTTTGTCTCGATTTTCACCACCCTGAGCCTTTTATTGCAGGCTGCCTTGTCCTTCTGAGAAGTGGTGATAATGTACATCACACAAAGAGAAAAGAAATAGGGCTTTGGAGTACAAATTCCTTGAGGCTCTCTTTTTGTATCTTCCACGTAGCTGAGAACAGGGCCTTGTGCTTAGGAATGAGCAATAACTATTGATTGTGAACTGACCATAGCAATTCTGAAGGACAATTCTGGTTATTTGAAGGATGACTGTAAGTCAATGGCTCTGGCTTTATCTGTTAACTTCTGCTTTCCTTTTCCTTCATAAAGATTTGTCTCTTGCATTTCTTCTGTTTATCACTCATAAGTGAAATATAAAAGACAATGATCACAGCTAACGTGGATCACAGCCCTCCCTCTTGCTGTGCTTAATTCTCACAGCCTTATCATCATCCCCATTTCACAGAAGGACAAACTGAGGGTTAGAGAATTTAAGTTGTTTTGGGGGGAAAGTGAGGAAGTAAATTTTCTCCTGCAGAGAGACAAGTTAGCAAGAGGTGGAAGAAAGAAGTAGGGAAAGAAAAAGGGTATATACTTGAGTATATGTGAGAGAAATAAATTGCTTCAGGTGTGACCAGTAAAACGCAGGAGAGGCTGAGAAAAGTCGCAAATGATTTATGAGGGAATTATTCTTCCTGTTCTGTTGACCAAGAAGAGGGAAACGTCATGTGCCATCTGCTATTTTTATAGATGAGATGTTCTTCTGTCAGGTGATCACAACTTGAAGGAAAAGGAGCTCACTAATAAATTTCTTTAAGCCACATATTTATTTGGATAATTTCAAGTTGTGTAGTTATAAAGGTCTTTTCTATCCGTCTTCTGGGCTGGTCCTTTTTGGGGGGCCCAGAGTGCAGGATGCCTAGAGAATCTGAATGTGTGCTTGATCCTGCCACCTCTCGGCAGGCAGCTCCCAGAAGGTTCTGTGCGGTCCCTGTCCCTGGGAGCAGCACCCCAAGGCTCTTAGGGCACATCTACAGCTCTTCAGACCAGAACAATCAAGTAACAAATTCTACTGTAGTCACACAGGAAAGAGCGAGGAAGCCCCATTGTGAGCAGTGCTAGCGGGTGATCCCTAGGAAGTGGGCCTCACCCTAAAAATGAGAAGGAGTGACTGGGCATGGTGGCTCAGGCCTGTAATCCTAGCACTTTGAAAGGCTAAGATGGGAGGATCACTTGAGGCCAGGGGTTCAAGACCAACCTGAGTAACAGCAAGACCCCATCTCTGCAAAAAATAAAAGAAAAGTAGCAGGATACGATGGCACATGCCTGTAGTGTCAGCTACTAGGGAGGCTGAGGCAGGAGGATTGCTTGAGCCCAGGAGTTTGAGGTTGAAGTGAGCTATGATGATGCCACCGCACTCCATCCCGGGTGACAAAACAAGACTCTGTCTCAAAACAAAAAAAAAAAAAATGAGGAGAAGTTGTAGTAAGAGAATAACCCATTCATAGAGATTGGCTCAGCAGATACTTAACACTCTTGTGCCTGGAATGTTCTGGGTACTGACTGTTCCTTTGGAAAAAGAACAGCCACCAATCGAGGAGAAAAACTTAAATCTTCAAGGAAGGGTAGAGAAATGAAGAACTCTGGCAACCAGTTTTAGGGAGCTGAAATTGGAAGTTTAGAGTGGATATCAGGGGTCCCCAACCTTTTTGGCACCAGGGACCAGTTTCATGGAAGACAGTTTTTCCACGGACTGGGGATGGGGTGGTGAGGTGTGGTGAGGGGAGTGCAGAGCTCAGGTGGTGACGCGAGGCCCGTTTCCTAACAGGCCACTGCCCAGGGGTTGGGGACCACAGGATACGATGATTTGGGGTTTCCATTTCATGCTGAGTCTAGGGAACTCAGAATAATTGGATAGATCTGAAAGTGGAAAGAGGGTGGGGCATAGCTGGAGGTGTGCTTAGAGAAAAAAGCAGGGGTTCGTATCCAGAAGAGCCCTACATACTAAAGACTAGTTTAGGTTTTGTCTTTTAGGAAAGAAGAATCCTGGCAAAGTTTTGTGTGAGTGCAATGAGGATTCAGTTTACACACTGAAGAGATGGGAAAGAAAGGAAAGTTGACTCAATTTTGTCCTAATAGCTTTGGGGAGTTGTTGAAGGATTTTAAGCAGGGGGAAAGATGGGGTCAGGTGAGCATTTTAGAAGGCTGATGGGAAGAATTGACAAGCACAGCCTGGATTTAGGAAGGAAGAGAAGGCTGAGAATGGAGGCTCGGCGCGTGGCCACGCTGAAGGGGTGTGGAGGAAACTGGGAAGGAGCCCTGACGGGGTGGGAGGGTGTCTCAGGGAGAAGGCGGCCGGGACAGCCAAGGAGAGCAACTTCCAGAAGAAGGCAGGGTCCGCAGCGTCCTGGGCACCCAGAGGTCTGACCAGACAAGGACAGGAGTGGGCACAGGTGCTCCAGAGTGCCAAAGTGATGACAAGCGGAGACACCAGAAGAACAGAGGAGCCGCCTGAAAGGCAGAAAGCAGCTAAAAATCTCATCAGTGTGACTTTTTTTTTTGAGGTGAAAGAAAATTGCTTCATCTTTCACTGGAGCCAGAAGCAAGGGCAGATTGAGCAACAGTGTGTGAGGGGCAGATCATTTTCCCTCCCGGCTTTGCCTCCATGTGACCCGCTGTTTTCTCCCAGTGAAAGAGGTGCTGTTTCTGGCCTGTGCCCTTATTTAGCAGGGTCAGAACTTTCCCCAGCTGCGTGACAGTGGCCTTTGGTGCTCTTTCGACTGCTTAATGTACTGCCATCCAGAATAGTTCTTTTCTATCTTGATCTGAATATTAATCTATAACTAAAAAGGAGAAATTACAGGAGAATTTGCAGAAAAATGGTAAAAAAGCAGTTACTTTTGTTGTACATTTCTCGGGGCGGGGGGAGAAACTTTAATCCTTCCCATTTGTCAACACATCAGAAAGAACAAAAGCAAAACACAAACAAAATTTTAAAGCCCATGATTTGATAAATTGGAAGCCTGGCTGTATGACTTAGATTATGTGTCTTTCTTTAAAATTTTCCAAAATCTTATTTAGATATTTAAGAGCCTTCAGAAATTTCCATGGACATGCCATTAGAGATAAGGCATTTGTTTTTATGAGGATTGAAAAAGGGAAATGTATTTTAGAAAACAGATGAAATTGGACTCAACTTGGTGGAATAGTTCTCTGAGCAGATGTCATTTAAATGCATTGGACTATGGGTTCCAGGCGTTGACTGTTTCTCAAGATAAATATGCATCTAGGATGCAGGAGGGGCGTTGTCAGGGGTTGCTATGAGTTGGTATAATGAGCTAAGCATGCCCATGACGTCTTTGGAGGTCTGAGCGTACAGATGAGACATAAATACTTCTCAGTTCTTTCTCATAATTTCTCTGATCTTACTGGCAATAAAAAAAAAAAGAAAAAGAAAAAAACTCTTCAGGAGCATAAAATGTTATTGAATTTGTAGCAGTCGTCATGGTTACCTGCATAGTTTCATTGCTTTATTAATGTGTAATTCCCTTTATTTCTGGAAATATCATTATGGTGAAACATAATAGTCCACAGCCTCTTAGAAAGTTTTACTGTGTATCTCAGAGACTCTGACAATGACTGTGATGAATGTGTGTGTGGTTTCTGGGCCACCTGTCTGCTGTTGATCCAGTAACTAGGACATCATTGTTTAGGAAAAGACAACTTGGAGTTAATGACTCTGAGAATCACTTAAAAGTGCAAATGTTTTCCTAAACAAAAGTGCTTAATTTTTTTTTCTATAGGAAAATAATCCAAGGCTTGACTCTTTCTCTAATTAAAATAACTCATTTTCTTACATTAAAACTTTTTTTGAGTAGTTATTTTTACTTATTGAAGACACTTTGAAGTGTCCAGGAAATTTTTTTCTGATCAATTCTTTTAAAAATTATCTTTACCAAATTTGTTTCTTGTATCATAGAAGGGTTTTTGGGAGACACCGTTAGTCGAGGTTTTGAGCAAGTTTCTCTAACTCCCACTAGTTCATTAAATTATATTTCAGGCTAACTGCTGATGGCAGAGGCTGCTAACAGAGGCCCACACTCGTTTCTCTTCCTCCTGGGCTCTCGGCCAGAATGCATTTCCCAAAATCCCTTGTAGTCAGGTCTGGCCATGAGAATCATGGGACGGTGGAATGTGAGGGGACATTACTTAATCTCTTGCAGGCCTGGCCCATAATTACCTCCTGCTTAATCCTCCGGTCCCTTGTTTCCGGGCTGGTTGGTAACTCTGCCAGCCTGGAGCCTTGGATAATTGGGTGGAACAGAGCCTCCCTGTAAGTTAGGAACGTCTGTTGTTACAGAAAGGAGACAACTCTGAGATGTGAGGGTTGCATGTCACATCAGCTAGCGTTACCCTAACTAACACATTGCTTATCAACATTTCTTCCAAGTAGGCCGTATAATCTGTGGGAGAAGGTCTGTATTTTGCATCCACAAATATCTCCCACGGCTTCTATCACAGCCTTTAAAAAGAAATTGGCATTGTAAAGCCCAGGCTCCCTTATCAGTGTGCAGTGATTAAAAAAAAAAAAAAAAAAAAAAAAACAAATAAAATTTGGCTGTTTTGAAAGAGTCCTGGAGACTTGAATGGCTATAGCAGTGGTGGATATTTGGAAAATTGTCAGACCCTTGTGACTTCTGTGCACAGGGAACAAAGGAAAGGGAATTAGCCTTTTCTGGATACTTCTACGTACCAAGAACTGTATTCACTCCTCTAATATGCACATCTGTAGTTAATCTTCTAGGAAGCGCTATCATTCCCGTTTTGCAGATTTGAAAGTGACATGTAGTTTAAATAACTTCTTCATAGCTAGGGAGTAGCAAGGGAGGATTCAAACAAAAACTTTGCCTGAACCAAACCCAGCCAAGCTTCTTACCTTGTTGCTTTCCATGGATTAAGCTCAGTTAAAGTCAGTTGATCACCATGCTCCAGGATAGAATGACAGCTGGTAATAATTGGAAATATATGCAAACAACATTAGATTACATGTGATGTTGAGGACAGAAACTGTCATTCAACTGTTAGAAAATTATAAAACTGACATTGTTGAGTTTTACCCTCTATCTTAAGTTATCAGAACAGCTGTTGTAACAGACACCAACATAACTAGTTTAAAACTGATGGTCTGGAGGTTGGCAGCCCAAGTCTTCCTCACGAAGTCACCAAGGGCCCCAGGCTCTTCCATCTAGTTGCTTCTGGATCCTCTAGGGTTGTTCCTCATCTGCCTGGCTGAAGATGGCATTCCACACCACATCTGCCTTTAAGCTATTGGGAAGAGGGTATGAGAGAGGAGAGGGCACATTTCTTTCCAGTGAAGGGCATGACCCAAAGTTTTCAGACATCACTTTTGCTCCCAAAAGTTACACAGTTGCATGGACATCTGAGTGCAAGTGAGTCCAGGAAATATCATCTTTAAGTGCCAATACTTCTATTATTGTAGAAGAAGGGGACAAGAGAGATTTGTGGGACAAACAGCAGCCTTTGCCACACTTTTCCTTTCACAGTATTTGATAAACATGCTAATAAAAAAGATCCGAACTATAGTAGCAGAAAAGAGAAGGAAATGAATCAAGGAAACTAAGCAATTCAGAAATTGAAGATCTCTTTTCTCCTTAACCTCTTCCAGTGCATATGCTAAAAGTATCAAGCGTTAGTTACTTGCTTAAATTGCTTTAAAATAAGCTGTATAACTATTAAATATATATTCTCAAAATAAAATGATTGCAGCAAATTGAGAACATTTGAACAAAGACTAGATATTAAATCATATTAAGTGATTAGAATTAATTTTATTAGGTTTGACATACGATTAAATTATAAAACAAAACCTCATCTGGTAGAGTTATTTACTGAGGTATATGTAAGCGAAATGATATGATGTCTGGATTTGCTTTAAAATACTCCAGGAAAAAAATGGGAAGGGAGATGATGAATAGATGAAATTAAATTGGAAAAATCTTGTTAGTTGTTGAAGCTGGATAAGGGGTTCATGGGAGTTTATTATGCTATTCTTTCTACTTTTATGTATATTTGAAATATTCCATAATAAGTTAAATAAATACTTGTTCCAAGAAACAAAAATAATTTTTGGCTGTGCTTTGATATTCATATGAGCTCATTTCTGTACTCCAGTTAAATGCTTTCTTAAGTTTCCAGTGTATCGTTTATTCTGTACGCATATACCTGGCAAACTCATTTTCATCTAAAGAATTCATTAACAGTTTGCTTTTGAGTTAATTAAACAAAACTTTGGTGAGTGGCCTCTGCATCTAATGAGGTAAGGGATACAAAAATGAGTGAGATGAGGCCCCTCTCAACAAGTTCAAACTCTAATCAGGCAGATAAGACAGTCTCTCAAGTAGATTTGATTTAAGAGAAATATCTAAGAAGGCTTAAATGTTAGGAGATCATATCAAATTGGAAGGATCAGGAAAAATTTCCTGGATCGAATATAATAAGCTTTAAAGGAAGGGTAGGCTTTTGGCCGATGGAAGTCGTGGGGAGAGTGTTCAGGCCAGGGGACCACCAAGAGAAAGGCTCCAAGCCAGAGAACATGAAATGGTTTCCTGGTGACAGGAGAGGGCCATGTGGTTTTGAGTGTGAGTATCTGGTTGTCCCATTAAAGGAAATCAGGAAGAAAAGAGCATCAGACTGAGAAAACTGATGCTTTTTATAGGGATATGTAGTTTTGAGACACTGGTGGGACTCACGATGAGATGTTCACCTCAAAATGTGTGTTGGAGCACAGAAAGAGGTTAGTGTGGGTAGTCACCTACTGAAGTTGATAGTTGAAGCTGTAGGTAGGTGGCAGGTTTACTACTGAAGACAATAGGGGAAAGGTTTTTTTAAAGTCAGTTTTATTAGAGGATGGGAATTATGGTAACGTCATTATGAAAATGATGACGATTTCAGTTGACATTAAAGATACTAATCATTGATGTAACCAGATCAATTCTTCCCCTCCCCTCTTATGAATTCTCATGGTTTCCTTATCCCTACAGAGCCCACTTATCTCTACTTTATCTCTCCTTTCTCCTTCAGCCTAAGCCCCTCCAAAGAGTAGTCAATTCAGAACGTTTCCATTGCCTGACTTTCTTTCACCCCTAGACCTGCTCTGAGTTAGAATTCTGCTTCCCCACTCCACTGAAACTGCTGGAGTTATCACTGACCACCATGCTGACCAATTCCATGGACGCTTTTTGTTTCTCACTTCCCTTGACTCTCTGAGCAGTGTTTGACCTGCCAGGCAACTCCCTCTGTCTTCCTGGCCTCTTGTGTTTTTTTCTAGCTGCTGCTTCTCCATTTTCTTTGCAGGCCCCTCCTCTACTGAACACTTACATATTGTGGTACCTTGGAACCCATGCTGGACTCTCCTGTCTTCCTACAACCTGTCCTGGAGGGGTTTCTTCCTACTCCATGGTTTCACCTAACAAAAGTCAACAAAACTCCCACATTTATATCTCATTTGAGTTTCGGGTATGCCTGATATCTTTCATGGATTGCTTACAGACATTGCATATGTAGCACATCTAAAACTAAAATCTGGACTCCCATGTCCTTCCCAAACCTGTTCTCCATCTCAGTCAATATTAATCCCCACCATCTACCTTGCTCCTTAAGCCAGTAAAATGAATCATTTAGTTTGCAAAGGGAGCCATGGACAATTCTACTGGGATGCCCAAACTTTATTATAAAATATTCTTTGGTATCCAGACTGTTCCCTAAAGTAGCTGAAGTTTGTAGGCCTTAAAAATAAATCTTTATATATATATATATCTACATGATGAGAGCGAAGCGAACTGTCAGTGGAATGAACATACTTGAAGATCTGACTCGGGGTGTTGGGGGGGGGGGACGGGTGTTTACCTACATGATGAGTGTGATGTGCACTGTTGGGGGAATGGACACCCTTGAGGCTCAGTCTCGGGGGGTTGGGAGGGGCATGGGCAATATACTTAACCAGAACGGTTGTACCCCCATAATAAGCTATAATAAATAGATAAATAAATAAATAAATAAAAAATAAAAAATAAATCTTTTTTGCTATAACTTCATCGTAACACACCAGTTTGGCTTAAGCACCAGTGCTAGCTTCAAAGTTAAATTTGTGGTTGGCTTTAAGCTATATATTGTTAAAGTATTTTGTGGGCTACTTATGTTGGGCTTCCAGCTCTCTGAGCCTGACCACACTTGGTTGCAATTAGGACTAGCCCCAGCCAGCCCCATAAGTAGAAGTTACCTCACACATCATCTGAGAGACGCAGGTGCTACTCTCCTATTAGCCAGATTAGAAGTTGACAGGTGTGGTCATCGCCACCATACTTTGCCCAGAGCGGTGAGAAAATGGTAGCCCTTAATTCTCCTCTTTGTCAAGGAACTGGGAATCATTTCCTTTCTATCCCACTATATCTCGAGAGGATGGAACTAAAGTAGGCTTGCATTTTATCCATGCCATATGAGTCTGTGTTCTCTGGAAAGGCACAATAATTTGGCAGAAAGAGAAACTGCTTCTAGTTCCACATCCAGAACTAGAAAGTCAATTGTACATTTGATTACTAGAGTCATCCTTAACTTTTTTTGGCACCTCCTCCCACATCAAATGCATCATAACAATCACTAACACTGCTTGAGTGTTTATTTTGTGCCAGACACCCTCCTAAGTACTCTACATGTATGAACTCATCTAATCCTAACTACCTATGAGTTAATTGTTATTATTAATACTATTTAATAGATGAGGAAACTGAAGCATAGGAAGTTAGTAAATGGCTCAAAGATAGCCACCTAATGCAAAGCCACAATTTAAATCCAGGCTATTGGACTCCACTCTTAACCACCCTGTTATACTATGTTTCATAGAAACTACCTCTGAATTTCGTTTTCCCCTCATTCCTATGGTGCCATTGATGTAAGATGCACCATCAATTTAATTTAATAACAGTTTTCAGGAATAAGCACTACCAAATCAAGTGTAGTTACAGTGGGACTGTCTTTTAAAATCTTAAGCAATGTTTTTTTCCTTCTTGGCAATTCCTTTTTACCTCATTTCCCTGAGGCTAAAGCCTCAGGGAGAGGCTAATTGCAGAAAACAAGCAAATTCTTGGCTATTGACTTCTAAAATTGGGCCATGCAACTCATAAAGGATAGTCAGGAGCCAGGGTTGATTTTTTGTTTTGTTTTGTTTTAATTATAAGACAGGAATTTTTTTAAAAGATAAACAAGAATATTTCTGCAAGGTTTGCTTTGCATATCAAAAGCCAAAGCCTGACAATTTTCACATCAACAGCAGAGTTGGAGAGAATGAGGGACGATGTCAGATAAGCTTCATGTCCCAAAGGAGACAATGTTTCAGCTGCTTGGCAGGAGGAGAATCTGCAGTTTAGAGGCTGAAGGACCCTGAGAAAGTACTCCATGCCCTGGTGCTCTTGGAGATGGGAGATCATGGAAACTCCAGAAGTGTTTGGGGAAATCCCAGAGTACAGGGGATTTGGGCTTGATTTCCAGAGCATTACTCCACATGAGAGGAAGCAAGCAGCACAACAGTAGAGTGGAAAAGCAGCAATGACTAGTGGAGATGTCTAGGCAATATGGGAGACATCTTAAAATTCATGTCCCCGGCAGCTGCCCTAAGAGGGGTCAGAAGGGCTTTCGTGACCTGTTAAGGGGACTCCATCAGCAGATTTGATGTGGATTCCCTCTGCTTGAAGTTATAGAAACAGAAACAATGTCAGCAGCAAAAGCAGTGTGGATAGAAGTCCCCCAAAAAGATGAGCAGGTAATGGACCAGATGCCTCTTCCATGATGCCCTGATACATATGGGCCTTCTTAGAATTTAGATACTATACCTGGAAAAAAAAGAAGAAAAGTAGAATCCTAATTTGATTACATGTAAGTTCTCAATTTGTTTGTGAAGTAACAAGATTGAGTTTCCTGGAAGTGGCAGTAGTTTTAGTAGCTAAGTTACTCAAGGTCACATGCCTAGAGAGTACAGCAGCCGGGATTCCGGCCCAGGCAATCTGACTTCACAGTCCATACTCTAAACCACCATGCTGTATTGTACTATTCTATACTCTACTATCTCCATGTTTCCTACAACCAAATGGCAGGTGGCTCAAGACCTAAGTTAAATTATATTCTAGAAATATAAAAGGTAATTATGACATTCATCTTTTGACTTTGCACATCAATTTTAAGGTGCATACAAATTTCTATAACATTAAAATGTCTTTGACTGGAGGAGGCGTAAAATACATTCTCTTCTCCCCATCTCTACTGCCAGCACCTAATCTGTGTCTTACCTAGACTATTGCAAGTGCCTCTAAATTGGAGAGTTAAGGCTTTTCTATATACTTAGGAGCAAGAGAACTAGGACCAATGGATGACAACTTTAAAGAGGCAGAATTCTGTGCAGAATCAGAGAGAACTCCCTCACAGTCTCAGATATCTGATGACAAAATGAGCATTCTTGGGTGGCACCAAATATCATGTCCCTCACGATATTATAGCATCGCTTATATAGCATTGCTTAGTGGTAGGTATAATACCTACTACTAAGAAGGGACTTTATGAAGGGGAAATCAGTAGAAGACATACGGCTGGATGATATGGCCTCCGAGTCCCTTACAACTTTGACATTCTGCCGTTTTAGAATGGAGATTGTGAAAGTCAGATTGACTTGTGTTTAAAGAGTGGGAAGTCAGAAAATGGGAGCAGTGAGTATAGACTAGTCTTTTGAAGATAGTTACCACTGAGGGAGGCAGAGTTTCATTGCATATTATGGTAGGACTGAGGGATGATTTAAATGCTGGGAAGAATTTAACAGATTTATAGAGATAAGGAAAAAGAAAAATAGGAAAAACTAGAAGTTAAAGAGAGTTCTGTTCCAATATCTATTGTTGTATTGATATAACATACTACCCAAAAATTTAGTGGCTTTAGCCAACAATCATTTTATTACATCTCAGCATTTTATGGGCCTGGAATTAAGGCAGTGCTCAGCAAGGTGGTTCTTCTATTCCACATGTTATCGACAGATGTCACTTAGTGGTCTTCAGCCGATATAGTCTTGTCCCTGGTGGGAATGGCTGGAAGACTGTGTCTAGGTAGAACTGTTGACCAGAGCCCCTACCTATGGCCTCACCAGCCTCTCAGAGTAGTCTGACTACTTACTGGCAGCTCAAAGCTCCCAGAGCAATATTCCAGGGTGTCCAGGAGAAACTGAAAGGCTTCTTAAGACAGCCTCAGAAGCCCAGAGCATCATTTCCACTGCATCCTATTTGTCAGTCAAGTCCCTGAGGCCATCTCAGATTCAAGAAGAAGAGCTAGATGCACCTCTCAGTGGGAGGAGTAGCAAATAATTTATAACCATCTTTAATATCTCATAGAGACAATTGAGATAACAGGATCCTAAACAACAGGGGAATCCAAATGGAGAGCAAAAGTAGGATTACCCTTAGAATGGTGGAGAGACATGTCTGCCTTGGAGATAACAACAAAGAAAAAGAAAAAAGGTGAAGATAGGAGTTTTGAGATGAAGACAAGGGAAAGTGGAAGGAGCTATTTCCAAAGAGTTCAAGTAATCCAAGGCTGTCTAGCAGAAGGGAAATTTCATAGGATGAAAATTATGCTACCCACTATCCATATATTTTACCTCTGGGTTGTTTTCTCATTCTTATAATATATTTTCACTGGTTTCACCAGGCATGTCTCACACAGACTTCTGTCTGAAGGCACTGTCTGCAAGCTTTTTGGCTCAGATGTTCAATGTTCTTTGTGTACTGAACACATGTAGCACAGCAAACTCTGATGTAGTCCGTGGTGGGGCAGGTAAGTTGGCCTCCCTAGAAAATAAGCCTGTCTTTGACTAATTCCCATTCTGTGCTTAAAGGATAGAGCACACCAGCCATGAACTGAGGCTGGAGTAGCAAAACATGAAATCCGCTTTCTACAAATTATCTAGATAATCTCTTGCAATCCCCTTCTGGATGAAAAACAGAGCCACATGAGGGTGACAGTCTGGCAGGTAGTCAAAGCTGCAGTGGTCTTGGCTCCTGCTGTGTTCACAGAGCTGTTTGAATGGGTTGATTTATGCAGTTTTGCCTGTATGAATCCTTTTGATAAGTATCTTTAAAAGCTTGCTTATTAATTTTGAAGGAATGTTTCTCTTTGGCTTCGTGTCTCATTCTTTTCACATTATATATTCCAGTGGTAAATGATGGATGCATAAATACATTACCTTTGCTCAATCAGTGTTTTCTGCTGTTGATGTAAAGTGCACAAATTGGATTTGTTTCAGGATAACTAAATTTGGAATGTGAAATTTTGCCAAGTCAAAATCTTACTTGCCCCTACAACACAGATGTGGATTTTGCAGTTGTTTTCTTTTTAAAATAGTATATGTCTGTGGTGCCATTGATTAATGTAATATTGCATTAATGTGCTATTACAACACCCCAGGGCATGCATGAGGTCTTTCAGCCAGGAGCAAATAATTCCCCAAACTGAAGTTTTTAATAAAATACAGATTGCAGGGCAAAAAAAAAAAAAAAAGGCATCAACCATGAAAATTTATGGATAGCAGAAGTGCTTGAGGAATCAACTGATGGACTTGCCAATGGAAATACTGTGTAATTGTACAATTTCATTCCCCCCAAATCATTAGAAATCGTCTATATCTATCTATTCATTTATTGAATCTATGTTTTTAAATGACCAAGAAATCATGACTGTCTTAATCCATGACCTCTCTTTTTCTTTTTAAGTTTCCACTTGCTCCAGTGCTTGTGTAGCCATATTGTCAAATCCAAAAGGTCAATGAAGGCTAACACAGCCGCATGTGTGACATGGCTCAAGCTGCAAAAATTAAAATTGAATCTGTCACTGTCCATTGTGAATGGCTGGCAGGCAACTTTCTACAATGCAGTGCTGATGTAACTCTGGCATTGGGGTCTTGCTGGATCTATTTTAAGTAATGACTATTTTTTTTCTTTCTCAAGGTAGTTTTTAATCTTTAACTATCATATTTTCCCTATTACAAAAATCTGGAATAATATTTTTCTAAATCAATTGACCGATGTAAAATTGGATGGAATAAAAATATACTTGGTATGATATACTCAACTTTGTAAACGAAGATGCTACTTCCAGCCTACTGACAGAAAGCATAAGTCCAACTCTACTCTTTTTCAGATTCTAGGGATACTGTTGTTACTGTTGTTGTTTTCAAGTATCTATTTGATAAGAGAAACTGAGGCAAGTCTTTACTTTTTTGATGTAGGTCGACCATAGCCTCACCGTGGATATAAAATACAGGAAGTAATATTTTTCCTTTTATCCCTTTACAAGTTTTAAGATCCAGAAGAAAGCAAAAGATACAAAAACAAAACAAACAAAAAAGTATAGAGCTCTTTAAATGAAAGAAAATTGTTCTGTAACCTCGTTTTATGAATCGGCATTTTGATATAAATAATTTACAGCTGTAATCATAAGATCATTAAGTTCAAGCATGCAGAAAACCATTTCATGGTTTTTGCTAATAGTGCTAATAGAGGCCAATTTAAATGAGCCAGGCCACTGATCTTAATAATATGCCTTCAAAAGTCCAACTGGTCTGGTTGTTTAGAGTTGAGGTTAAAAAAGGGGATATTTCTCTTATATTTCAATACTTTCAGATCTGGACATTTTTTAATAGGCTTTGTAAAATAAATGTCAATTAAGGTTAACAATGAAGGTAGGGGATGGTATCTCCATGGTGAGTGGTTGTCTGCCCGTGTAGGGGCCGGGTTCATGATGTCATAAGTAATATATACTTGGAAGGTATTGGGTGGGTGCCCCCCATAAAAGTGGTGGATAGAGTATGCTGAGGAACAAGTCGGGGGGATTTGTCACCCCTTCTCAGATATCTCCTCTTTATGAATGCAGTTTTTTTCTCTTTTTACCCAGTTATAATGACCTAAGACTTAAATTCCATCCCATGACTATCCTTTGCTAAAATCACCAGATAGAATACCTTCCATGTCCCAATTATATAGTCCTCTTGTGTTTTCTGGTGTTTTTATTCCCATAGTTGCAAATAAAAAGTATATTTATAGTTTTAGAATTTTCCTTTCCATTAAAAAAAAATCCCTGAAGATTTGTGGCACCACTGTTATTTCTGTTAATGTCATTGCTTCCATAGCAGCAAGCTAAGACTTTGTAAGAAACTATGTTTACAAAAAACAATTATCTAAGTGAACATTATAGCTACATGTAGCAAAGTTTCAATTTAGATTTCCCATAACCATTACACCACACACACACACACACACAAACACACACACATACCCTTTCTAGTTTGTGTCATAAATACAGTGTAATTAGCTAGATTCTCACACCCATGGAGAAAGCTGAGACTAGTTCTAGTTCTCTGGGCTTCCATAGCAGAATGAAAACTCAGGCAACTCACCTTCTTGGCTATAGAAGTTGAGTTCTTCTTTGCTCTCAGATTCCAAATGGGAGTAGAATATAAAATAAATGAGTCTGGGCTGATACCTAATCCTTAGGGTGGATTTAAGGAAAAGTTAGAGAGGAAACAATGAAAATAAATCCCCAGTTTTTCACAGTTCATTTTGCTAAGCATAAACATAACATTGACATACATATTCATATTGCCTAAAAGGTTTGTTCCCCTTAGCATTTCAGTCAATAGAGTCATGTCTTTAATTTAGGCTATTTCAGACTTGCATTACCCTCTTCTAGGTGAGAGATTTTAGTGGCTGTTCTATGGAGAAATGAAAATGTCCATATGAAGGCTAATTTCTACTTAGCTCTAACTCAGTATAACATGAGATGAGAATGCTATCTGGAGAAAGCATGCTAAGGAAAACACTGCAGGGTTTTTGTCTTCATACAAGTAAGCCTGGCCTGGAATGTTCCAATGTGCCTTTGTGTTACTCACTTTCTCTGAAAAATGAAATCTAAAATCTTTCTGATGGACACTGCCCATGTCCTGTTGCACAGGTAAAAGCTAACTAGGAGATAAAATTATTTTTCTACAGTATTTTCAAGCAACACTCTTGATTAAATAATCTAACTCAGCAGCTTCTGGCCACAGAATTCTGTGGCCATTGTGTAGAAGTACAAGCAAAATAAGAGCCATGGGCCACTTTCTCCCTTTCTCTTGGGAGCTTGCAGTTGCAGGGAGGACACAGCCAGAGTGAAGTAGGTGGAAACAAAGGAGGCAAGGTGACACACAGGCAGCCAGTTCTGTTACATAATCAGGGGCAGGAAGGGTCAGTGATACTAGGTCTCAAGGTCAGTGATGCTAGGCTGTCAAGGCTTAACTCTTATGAGACATTTTAAGAAATGGAAGGCTGTAATTTACTGAGGAAGTAGACTCACTCTTGTCAGATACATCCAGCAAAACAGCGGCATCGTAAAATCAAACAATGCTGCAAGAATTAAAAATTAAACTCACCATATTCATACTGCATAAAAGCAACCCCATAAAACTGTCTGAGCTCTCACTTTACCCATCAAAAGCCTTTCTAAACCATTTCAGATATTTTCCCCAGCTATTCTAAAATTCAGTTTCCTTATCTAGAAAATGATCTCCTAGGATCCTTTAAAAAAAATCTCTGTTTATAATTCAGGAAAATTGCTGCAGCCAAGAGAAATCAGGGTGATAGAGCACTCAGAGAAGCCGCAGGAAGAGGCTGCTGCAGAGAGGAGGTGGGGAAAAGCTCCCCCAACCCCTTGGTCCTGCTCAAGCCTCACGGCGGGAGCCAGCGCAGGGGAGAAGCAAGTGACAGGCAGAGAGGCCCCTCCTCCGGGGCCTGATGTAGCAGGGGGCCCTGAGCATCTCTCTGCATCAGGATAACTTAGTTAACCTAGAAAATGGCTAATATCACCTCACCCCTACAGCTCATGCCATAAAGAAAACACAGCTATTGCTCTGATCATTTGACAAGAAGCAAATGTCAGCGGTTCTGATCCATTTGCCAAGTACTGAATTACTAAGCATCTATTCTATGTAGGTATTGAACAGGGTACTAGAATTATAATCACACATTGTGTCATTGTAGCAGGCAGACTAATGTTCCCCAACTGAGTCCTCATCCCCCAAACCTGTGACTATGTCGTGTTACAGGGCAAAGGGAGAATTAAGGTTGTGGATGAAATGCAGATTGCTAACCAGCTGCCTTTGGGGTCAGGAGATCATCCTGGATTATCTGGGTAGGGCCAGTGTAAACCTGAGGGTTCTTTAAACCTGGAAGAGAAGCAGAGGAGTTCGTGTGAGAGCAATCCGATTAAGTAAAACTCCACTAGCCATCGCTTGTTCTAAAGCCAAGCAATGTGGACTCCCCTCTAGAAACTGGAGAAGGTGAGAAAATGGATTCTCCCCTAGAGCTTCCAGAAGGAACGCAGCCCTGGCAACACCCTGATTTTAGCCAGGGAGGCCTTTGTCAGGCTTCTGACCCCCAGAACTGTAAGATGATAAGTTTGTGCTGTTTTAGGCTACCACGTTTGTGGTTATTTGTTACAGCAGCCACAGAAAATTAATACAATGATGCCATTGATTTCTTCTATAATCATGTCAGAAATTACCTTTTTCATTAGCTCGTTTATTTCCTACTGTCTCCTGCCACACTCAAGAATGTCCCCTCCAGGGGGGGCAGGGCCTTGCCTGTCACGTTCACTGCTGTATCCCAGAGGCTGGGGCCAGAGCTTGGAGTGCACTGATGATCCATAAATGCTTTGCAAGTGTCAAGTGCATAATCATATACATGAATGAATGATTAGAAACCACGCTTCTCTCCCTGGGGCTTCCACAAGATGTACACATAAGAAATAACGAAGGGAAAATAAAAATAGTGCAAGATGAGGAACCTGCAGGAGTAGTAGATGCAAAGAGTACAGTCAAGTTTCAGAAAATTTCAATTATGAAACAATTAATGTCAAGCCCTCTTTGTGCACACAAGAGCCCTGGGATACAGGAGGATGTGAAACTGGAAAGAAGTTGCTCTTACGCAGGAAGAACACTAGTGGCATCCAACCACAGAAAACTGTTTAATCTGTTTTTTAGGGTGACTTACCAAAGTGCCATAAATCAATTTTGGTCAGAAGACAATAAAATGAAATGAAACAATAGCAATAAATATAGCGAGAAAACTGGACATCGCAGAGAAACTTGGAAGAACGTTTATTGTGCAGTCAAATAAACACTGCGAAAATGTATGTTCTGCTATGGCTTCAATGCCTTTTGTCCAAAAATATTAATAAACAGCTTTTCATGTTTGTTACATTACAAAGAAGAAAATTCTTAAAAACTCCTGAAAGGTGGAGGCCAAAACGTTTTATGTTTTTTTCTTCCTAATTTGGTACTATGCAAACAGATTTTTATCCTATCTTCATTTGCTTTTGGATGTTTCACTGTTAGTGGGGGATAAGGGGGCTGTCCTGTGCCTTGTAGGATGTTTAGTGACATCCCTGGCCTCTTCCCACTAGTAACAACCCCTCCTCCCACAACTTGTGACAGCCAAAAATGTCTCCAGACATTGTTGAATGTCCCCTAGAGAACAAATTGCCCTCGGTTGAGAAGCACTGGTAACCCACCAGTAATTCAAATTCCCTCTACTCTTGAAGACCAATGATGTTGCCTAATGCTTCCAGCCTGTTCTCTCTTCCTTTTCAGAAATCCACAACACTACACAGATAGTCTCTGAGGCTCAGCAGGTAGCATTTTCTGAATTCAGCCAGCCCCTTTCCCCCAGTCAGACCTTCAGGCTCCCTCTGCAGTTCTCAGTGGTGGCACAAGGCTTGTTGAGGGTTTTCTGCCTCTTTCTGCCCTGCAAACTCTTCCTTACGGCTCCCTGAATGCTGAAGACATTTGAATTGTTGGCTCAAGAGCAGAAGAAAAGAGGAAGAGACTAACCTAAACAGAGCCAAAGTAGGGAATAAAAAAAAAGTCAGGGTGGAACTGTTGAAGAGTTATGACACTGGGTTAGGGTGTGGATAAGAACAGCATCTAAGGCAATGGATTCCAGACGTGTTTTGAGCAAGTGACTAACCAGATCATGAATTCTGAGTTGCTGGTGAAAATGTCTCTCTACTTTGTAGTTACACCTCATTCAGGCCTAACAACTGAATCCTAAAATGAAGACTTGGTGCTGTGAGGGGCACATTCTTGAATGTGAGTGTGTATCTGTGAGCAGTAAGTCCCTTGAGTTTAGCTCGCATTCAGACCAAAAGTTAGGAGGCTTTTGCTAATGGGAGGTACCAGTATGGAGAGCTGTCAGAGAATAGAAAGCAAAGTGAATTTGAAAGGAGTATATCCTCAGCATAACTTCTGGTCTCATAAAATACCAACTTAAGATTTCTGCTTTTAAACCAAGGCAGATTCAATCTGCAGAGCTTGTGTTTACTGTGGGAAATATGACAGGGAAAAAAATGGAACCACAAAGCAGCCATCTCTGGATCAACTTCTGAAAAAGCGCTGTGATCCTCAGTCTTAACAGATTTTAAAATGGACCCCTAAAAAGCCCCCTGGAATACCATAACCCCAAAGTTGTTCCTAGATGTCCTGAGGTCACTTCCAGGTTTAAAAATTTAAATTAAATTTTAAACCAGGAAAGTACATTTTTTTGTAATGTGCTAAGGATTCTAATACAGTACCATTTTAAAAACAATCATTATGTGTTTAGTTGCATTGTTGCTCCATGTTATTAATTAATCTACAAACAATTATTGTGGGCTATTAAATGCCAATCACTGTGCCAGACACTGAATATATAAAGATAAATGAGCACCCTGTTGCTGACTTCAGGAATCTTACCATGTAGTTGTCAATGGAAAAGAATGCAAACTCTGTAAAATAATTTAAAGAGATTTATTCTGAGCCGAATATGTGCAACCCTGGCCTGGAGAGCCACGCCCAGGAAGCCTTGAGCAAGCGGCTTCACTGTGGTTCGGTTACGGTTTGGTTTTATGCATTTCAGGGAGATGGGAATTACACGTAGAGTTATAAATCAATACATGAAAGGTGTACATTGGTTTGGTCTGAAAATGCAGGACAATCTCCAATCGGAGCATCTCAAAGGTTATGGGTGGGTTGATTTGTAATTGGTTAAAGAAATGAAGCTTTGTTGAAAGGCTTGGAGTGTTTTAAGTTAAGATACGGAAGTCTGTTAATCAGAGATAAGACATTGGACATATACCCAGACTCAAATGATTATTAAGTAAATTGATGACCTGCAGGTATGGTTTAAGCTTTGTCTTGTGTAGCCTTAGGCCTGTTACTGAGTTACTAATGGTATCTGCAAGAAGGGAGGTGGGCATGAAGAGGCATGCCTGACCTCGCTTTTCATGGCCAGCAACTCAACTTTAGGGTATTTCTGGGGTCCCCTTGACCAACAGGGGATCCATTCAGTCAGCTGGGAGGCTTAATTTTTTTTTTTTTTAGTTCACACAGTCAAGAAAAAGGTAAGGAAACTGACAATTATTAATACAACACAAGTTTTTAAGTGTTTTTACTGAGTGTTGGATAACAGCTTCTAACTCAGACATGAAAGCTAGAAGAATAGAACAGGTGTATGGAAAGTTCTTTCTGAGAAGACAAAATTCTATGAGAACAACTAAGAGAATTAAAATGTATTAAATATAGTTGACTTGAGACTTTAACAAATATATATTTTGAGAATTCTTGTGACTGTCTTCATAAATGATGAAAGATAAACTGTGGATCTAATAGAAAGTTGAAATCATAGAGAAATAGCTCTTTTATGAGTGTTTAAATAATCGCCACAACATTAAACAAAAGAATAATAAAATATATGCTTGATTTTTCCTATTAAGAGACTTTGCCAAAGCCTAATAAAATGCTCTTGATATCTTGCCTCATAAAGTAACAGAAGGGAAATACCTCCATGTTTTCCTACATTTAATGCCACTAAGATATGTTGCTGCCAAAACATGCAGATAGTCCTGCCTGGACTGGATTTAGGGTGACAGGTCGAGTCTGGAATTTTTGTTGCTCTCAACATGCAGCAGAAAGTGCACTGGACTCGAGATCACAGAACCGTAATGCAAGCCCCACTCTGCCATTCAGTAGCTGCAGCATTTTGGATAAGTCACTTAACATTTCTGAACCTCATTTGCCTCATTGGTAAGATGGGGCTTCTCAGGATGGCTGTGAATATTACATAAAATCTAGGTTATTGTTACACATTATGTCTCTTTACTAATTAGCTGTTGGGTGAATGGATCTTCTCATGCAACAATACAAGGTCATACTTTGACTTAAGCATGATTGCAGAATATATGGTGGGGTAAATAGAAGTCTTATCTTCTGTCCTCCTACCTGCCCATCCCACCCAAACCCTCCTCACAGTGACCAGAATGATCCTTATGAAACATTAGATTGGTCCTGTCACCCTACTGATACCCTTCAGTGCCTACTCAGCACTGTCTGGATAAAACCCAGCGTCTTTGTGCCAAGGTCCCTTCTGCTCTGGTTGGGACCCCTGCCCACCTCCCTCTCCCTGCACACCTATGCTCCACCCACCTCTCCATGCTAACTCTCCCCCTTTCTCCTCCATGCCTTTGCACATGCTGCTCCCTCATTTTGGAATGCCGGTGCTCTCCCTTCTTCACCCCTCAAATCCTCCGAACTGGTTCTTCTGCATTCAACACAAGCCATAAGCATTTCCTGTGTTCTCTCTGTTATACCTTCCCAAGAAACTTCTCACCCTGAATAGCTGTTGTCCACTTGCTTGTCTGTCTCCCTCTTTGACCTGGGACTCCTGGGGGGCAGGGATTAGAGGTCCCTTTGCCTCTCCCTGTGCCTGGAACATTGCAGGTGCTCAGTAAGTCTTCTTGAGTGAATAAATTTATCAATCACTGACTGATTCACAATTGGCTCATATGCACACCAAATGATTAAACGTAAGACAAAAGAAGTTATATTTATGATCCCAAGATGCAAATTCTTCTTTCTTTAAACATTTCCATCCCAAAATGGAAGAAGGTATGGGTGACCTGTGAGTCCTGATAATCATGATGTCACTCGATCATGTTTTGTAACAAAGACTGATGCTTGCCCAACTGAGTGTTCACTCCTCCTTTCTCCAGAACAATAGATTCTTATTGTTAGCTGGGTAAGTGGCCACCAAGAATAAAACAAATGAACAAAAAACTGTATTTCCCACTTGCAGGTAGATATGGCAAATGGCTAAGCTCTGGCAAATAAACTAAAAGTAGGAGTGTTTTATGAAACTGCCAAGAAGGTTATTTAATGACCATTAAGGAGGAGCCCCACTTAACCTACTACTTTTCCTATTTCTTCTGGCCTGAATTTGAGATAAGATTTAGATGTGGCTACTGAGTCCCAGCAGCCACTTTGAGCCATGAAGTGACCTACAGAATGAGAGCCCTGTGCTAGGATGTCAAAGCAAAAAGATGGAGGGAGTCAATTTTCTGATGGCACTGTTAATCCTGCACTCCTGGTCTCTGGACTTCTTTACATAAGAGAAAAGTAAATTAAGACTCTAAGGCAGCAGTCCCCAACCTTTTTGGCACCAGGGATTGGTTGCATTGAAGACAATTTTTCCGATGGGGAGAGGGGGAGGAGGTGGAGCTCAGGTGGTGATGCACAGCCTAGTTCTTAGCAGGCCATGGACCAGTACCGAGCCATGGCCTGGGGGTTGGGGACCGCAGCTCTAAGGTTTTGGTTAGTAAACTTTTTCTGTAATGGGCCGATATTATAACAAACACTTTAGGATTTGTAGGGCATACAATCTCCGTCACACTGCTCTGCTCTGCGATCATAATGCAAAAGTAGCCACAGACAATACATAAACAAATGAGTGACTGTGTTCAAATAAAATTTTAAATACAAAAACAGGTGGCAAGCTGGATCTGGCCCAGGGGCCATAGCTTGCTGATCCCTGCTCTAAGGCACTGTGATTTCGAGTCTTTCTGATATATGTACCTAAAGTTCACCCCATCTAATACATCCTATTTGGTGAGATGAAACTTTTAATTTGGAAGAGAGAAACTGTCAAGACTCTTGTTTCATTTTTAAAATTGTTTCCTTCAGTAGACTCTTTCTCCCTTAGCTTATCCTAATTTGAATTATACAAAATTCTGACATTTCTGTTTCCATACTCTTTTCATTATTAAAACCAGATGAATCAGGTCCAGGGCTTTTATAGTTTTCTCAGTTCCATTATGTTCCATTTGGAGGATTCCAGCAGAATACAGACGGGACAGACATCAGGTGTGTGGACAGGGAGGGTGGAGGACAAAAGACAAGGCCTGTAGGAACTGAATGAAGAACACCATGCTGAGAGCTCCTGAACTGTGTTTGAATTATACGACGAAACTTTCAGGCTGCCGGAATGGTAGCTTATTGTACTCTGTTACCAGGGAGATTGTACAAGCCAAATTGATGTTTAGCAGCAGGGCAAGAGCTGGTCTTGGAGATTCTTTTCAGCAAAGACTTTGCCTGATGCTGCTAGGATGTCTTGGCTTTTCTGGTTTCGCTCATCCTGTGAAAGCAGAACAATAATAGTGCAGACCAGGAATGGCAAACTGATTTCCCCTTCCATGCAAACTCGAGCTGACAGGGGGTAAATATCTGGAGTTCTGTATTGCGAAGGGTTCTGTGGCTGTGCTCCAGTTTTAACAGAAGTGGTCTGTGCTTCTGAGACGAAGAAGGGACCCCTCTCAGGGGCCTGCTGGGCCCCCAAAGTGTAGAAATAAAGGAAAATCCTGAATCTTTTGGGGGGAGATTCAGCACCTAGCTAGACTTGAAAAGTGAATGAGAATAACAGTGGCCCTCCCAGCAAACCAGAGTCACGAGGTGTTTTGGTTTCTTATGGAAACTAAAAGATGGCATCTTAACATGAGTTCTGGGGTTGTTTTCCAGGACAGAAAATGCAGATAAGGGGGAACTGAGGAACTGAACTCTGATTGCTGTTCCTTGTTCTAAATTTCCCCCTGAGGGGGCCTGGAGACAGTCACCCCCATCTTAACATTCCTTTCTGTTAATCCAAGAATCCCTGAATCCATATGACCCTCTGACCTGTAGGCCCCCACTTCCTACCTTATGGGGCCAAGCCAATGTATAACCTCAATGTATTGATTTAAATTTTGCCTGCCTGGAATGTACCCCTGCCTTTAAAAACCCTGGTTTATAAGCCACTGGGAGTTCGGGTGTTAAGTGTTAGCTTCCTGTTCACCTTGTATGGTGCCATGCAATAAAAATGCCCCTTTCCCCACTGCTACTCTCGGCTTCAGTGCCTGGTTTTGCTGTGACAGGTGAGCAGACCCCAGTTTGGTTCTGTAACACTTCCTTATGAGCATGGGGAAGGGAGGGCGTCTCAAACAGGTTGCCACTCAAGCAACATAGAAACTAGAAGGGAGCCATAGTTTAGTCTCTGGATTCTTCTTCTTTCTTCTTCTTTCCTCTTCTTTGTCTTCGTCTTCGTCTTCGTCTTCTTCTTTCTTCTTCTTCTTCAGATCCTCCCGCCTCCTCGGCCTCCCAAAGTGCTGGGATCACAGGTGTGAGCCACCACACCTGGCCTGGTTCTTCAGTGTATGGATGGCTATATTAAGGCTCAGAAATGTCAAGTAACTCAAGCAGTATTATATTATTGGTTAGTAGCAAAACCATTGTTAGAAGTCAACAGTGGTTTTTATATTACACAATACTACACATATTTAATTGAGATATTTTTATAGTTTTTATTAATTTTTCATAATTTCTTTCTAACATAGAACTAGAACGAGCTTGTTAGTCGGATTTTTGTTTGGTTCCCACAACCAAACTTCTAGAGCTCTTATTCCTGGCATTTTACCAGCCTGATCCTTCAGACTCCGTTTAATTTGGTAGGCCCCCGTGGCTTTCCATCATTGTTTTTTTGTTCTTGTGTTAATGATGTTCAGAGTCAGTTTCTATTGCCTGAAATCAAGAACTAGGATTGATATGAAAACTGATCCCAGGGAGTGGGTTTCAGGAAATAGACTCTCAAGGAAATATGGAGAATTTGGAATTGATTATCTAACCTAGCTTATGTAGAATGCAAAGTCCTACTTAGAATCTGGAATGCGATTCCCATAGCTCATGGCACCCAGTGGTGAATCAGTCATCTCCTGCCCATCCAGGGCATGGTTTTGAATTACCACTGCCATAGAAGAGCAGGAAGGACATGAGAATCAAGCACCCTGAGGTGGGATGGTGGCATTAGATACTTTAAAGAAGTAGAATGACCAGCTCAAATCTGCACGTGCTTGGGTGAAGGCAAAAGAAAAATCTAAGAAATTTCAATGGCCCTGCAGAAAGGTTCTTTTATGTGGTCTCAAGACAGAGATATCGAAAAACAAAACAAAAAATCCCACAAGGTCTGATTCTGTGGGGTTTTGAATTACAGTGTTGGTTGAACTCACAGTGTCTCCAGGTCTCCTGGGAAGAGCAGGGCCGAGTGAATTGGAGCAGTTGATTTGGGAGACTCGGAATACCTGGACATCCCCGCCCCCTCCCACTGGGCCTCCTTTCCCCTTGGGTCTGGCAACTCCTGCCTCAGTCTGGCCGGGCTTCTCCTCCCTTGTTCCTTGCCAGGGGAACCCAGTTTCCCTATCTTGGTTAGGACACCAGAATCTTACCTGTTCTTCCATCCCAAATCTTTGGAGTGAATTTTAGCCTATTATAAGATATTTTCTCCAAAATATTAGTAGATTTTCAAGTTTATTCAAGCCAATAAACCAGATTTTTTGGTGGACCTGTTTTGTTTTTTGTTTTTCAGTGTAAATTGTTTTCAGGTAACAGAATTCCTTAAGTTCATGCTTCAGAGTAACTTTTATTTACGTGAAATTCTGAAGCCTTTGTGAGTGGGGTTCTACAAATCTCTAGAGCCCTCATAATTTTCATCTAAAATAAAATAGCTTATTGAATTAACAAATCATTTGTATCCATCAATTACTAAAGATATACCACTAAAAGCAATTTTTAAATAAATAAAAGTTCTTATGTATCCTTGGTACTTTCCTCATTAAGCTTCATCTTCATTCAATCACGGCTTTACTTTTTTTCCCTGTTTCTCTTCTCATTTTTATTATTGTTCGTTATTTAAAAGGTAATATAACTACGTTACAGGAAAAGAAAGAAAAAGAAAAGATGACTCATTATTCCATCATTATTACCATTTTGGTTTATTTCCTTCTGCTCCCCTCTCCCTGAAACATTGTGGTGAACATAACGTTTGTGTTCAGCTTTTTGAATTTAATATATCACACACATTTTAATTTTTTGGTGTCCGCATAGCCTCCTTTCTGATGGTTGCATAGTATTCCAAAGAGCACAGTCATTAAGTTGTGATTATGAATTATTGAGGCTGGAACCCTGCTCCTGGCAGATATTCAGTGATCATTCCTGGAATTGAATTGAAATTGCTTGCCCATTCTAAATTTGTGTTCTTTTAAATACTATTTCACCAAATGTCTTTATGGACATAGCTTTTGACATATTTTTGATATTTTTGATTATTTAAGATAGATTCTCAGGGGTGAGATTACTGGTCACATAGTAGGACCGTGTTTATGGCTCAGTGTTATGACCAACCTGCTTTCCAGAAGGGCTGGGTCGATTTACAACGCCCCCTCCCATGCTTGAGATCTCCAATTTCCTTACACCCCGGTCAGCTCTCCTGCAATTGAAGGAAATACAGCATTTCATGTTAATGGGAACATTTTCTCATTTGTGTATTACTAATTGTATCTTCTCATTTGTGAATTCACTTCTCTTTAGCAATTTGAATGAACTCCATTGAGTAAAGATATTAACTTATACTGACTGTTAATATTGTTGTCCTCACTTGGGGTTTATTCTTCCATCTAGTTGTGGGGTATTTGGGGGAACATCTGTACTCTCCTTTGAAGAGAAACCTGTTAGCCTTCTTCTGAAAGTACCTTGAACTCTGAAAATTTGCAACCCTGTGAAAATACTCCTGTCACCTGCCTTAGCTGCCAGTATTAACTGACCAAAGGAGGCCAGCTCACCCACGACTACTGTCAGCTAATCCAGGAAAAACCTTAGATTGCCTTTTCCTACATGCCAGGATTTGCTTTCTATAGTCAAAAATAGAATGAAGTATCATATGTTCCACTGTTACTGTTTTTTTCCAAATAGGAAATTTGCCTCCATATGACCCAAATCTCCTGTCCAACCTCCTGTCCCTGAAGCAGGGGTTTGACGTATATCTTCACAAATTTTGGCAGATATCTTTCTTCCTCTAAACCTGCTTCTAATGGTTTAAGGTAGCCAGGTGGTACCTCTACCCCCACCAAAAACTTGAGTTTAAATAGAACATAAACCATTCCCACTGTCTAAGGTAATAATTCCTAAAAATGGCTGTCTTGAAGGACCCTTTGTGCATTCTCAACATTTTGAAAATAGTGTCTTTTATTGTCTTCCTAAACTTCTGTGACATTCTAACCTCTGATTCAGTAGTTTTCCCTTCCGCCAATTTTCAGCTTTAGTTTTTCCTCAGGTAGGAAAGAGCAATTCAACATTTTTATAATCCTTTCTGAAATTGCTGCTTTAGTCCTCTTTCCTCAAACCTCGCTCCTAGACCCTAACTGAAACATCTTTTGGTTCTAAGGAAACATCTGTGAACCGCAAGACACTGAATATAGGCCCTCTATTCCTTGTTCAAAACTAATTAAATAGAGGTGTTACTTTCCAAAGCAGCAGAACTCATTAGAGCCTCAGAACTCAGATGTACCAGTATATGAAGGGGAATACATTCTGGTTGACACAGAGTTTCAGAGAAACAGATTCTATACCTATAAGGATCAGAAGAGATGTTTTTTGTAATAAAACATATGGGAAACTTATTAAATCAGAAGTCAGAGGATGGGTCCTAGTCGCAAGTTGCCACTAATCAGCTAATGACTTTGAGTAGGCTTTGAGGCTCAGTTTCCTTATCTATAAAACTGGGGTCAATTGGTGATTTTCAAACTTTGGGGTGCTTTTTAGCAACACAACTCAGTTTTCAAGTGAAAAATAAAACATACAACACGAACCTGTAGAACTGCTCTGACTATGAATAATGACTCAATTGTTCCTTCTACTGAGCGCTTCCTTTGTGCTGTGAACTGCAGACTATCCTACCTCACCTCCTTCAATCCTCACCACCAGCCTCACCTTGAGCTCCCCCTGTGCTGCTTGAGACACACCAGCCCAGCCTAGGGGGCCGCATGGTAGGTCATAGGGCCTTTGCTCCCTCTGCCAGAGATTGTGAAAGCTGGCCCCTTCTCTTGTTTTAGATTCCAACTTATATGCCATCTCTTAAGAGAAATCTTCTTTGACCACCCTAACTAAAGCTATCCTGGACATCCTGCCTTGTTTAATTCACATCATTTATTACTATCTGTACAGGTATTTAGTCAGTTTGTTATGTTTGTGTTTACTTGTGTATTTTCTGAATCCCTCCACATGTGCAAGTGTGAACCTTCAGAGAAGAGAGACCTTGTCTGTCTTGTCTATCCTCCAGCGTCCCAGAAAGTGCCTTGCCCACAGCAGATGCTTCGTGAGTGTCTGGTGAATGAATAAATGAACAGCAGAGGTAGTTATTATAATCTCTGTCATACAGATGAAGAAACTGGGGCTTAGAGAGGTTTAATTGCCAACTCTAAGTCCCATCACTTGTAAGCAGCAGATTATTAGATTCAAACTCAAGTTTGACCTAAGAGCAACATGTGACTGCTATGTGGCCTCGCTTGGTAGAGCCATTTCAACTCTCCTCAATGCCCGTATCCACCTGACAGAATGCTAATAAGGTAGTAATTACAGTGATGATGAAAACTGTGATGCCAGTAATGTTTAGCCTGTGTTTACCTGACATCTCCTTGCACCTGCTGAGAACACACCACCTCAGCCCACATCACATTTCATTGCTATATACCTCTAATTTTTTTTAAAGTTCTTTCTTATCTTGAGCCAAAATCTACCTTCATGCACTTTCATTCACTAATGTCATTTTACCCTTTGTAACAAAACAGAGTGAATCCTTTCTAGCTGCCGGGTAGAGGACGTAGGCAGCATCAAAACAGACTTAGGGTCTGGATATCTCTAGTTTCTCACCAATATTCATTCCCAGATGGGTAATTTATAAGGCAGTTAGATCTGCATTGGGTGCTTTAATGAGTATTATTGCTGTTGTTTCATCTTAATTAATGGTGGTATTCTTTTTCTTAGCTAATAGATGAGCACATTACATTCTTATTGAGGAAATTGGGTTCTCACCACTGGCTTTGAGTGACTAGTTTTGTCTGTGCAAGTTGTCTTCACGTGAAAGAGGTTTTCATACTCTTTCCACTTCCCCCTCCAATTTGAATGTGGATTGACAAGGAGATGTCAGGCAAACCCTCTGAGCGCCTTGAAACCAAAGCCCAGTACAAACCTGTCTAATTCTGTTCTTTTATGATCTCTGGCTTCGGCTTTTGGCCTTTGAGAGCATTTTAATCCAAGCTACACTGTGGTCTTTGTGGTTTCCACTGGTGGCAACTGGTTCTCAAGAATATTACCTATATTGAGTCTCATTTGGCTCATCACTTTTATCTAGATCCAGACTTTTTGTTCTGTTCCACACAAAGAAATAGAGAAAAATGTGATAATAGCAGTTAATATTTAGGATGCACTGTGAGCCAAGATCTGTTCTAAATCCCTTACTTGAATTATTGCATTTAATAGACAATAGCATATCCTGGAAAAATAACATGGATCCCTTCTCCATTTCATGCATTTCTTTTTCATTTTATCCTTAATTTTCGTTTCCTACTTTATGATACTCTATCTTCCTCAATGATATGACTGATTAGATGCAATAATCCATGTAAAGTGCTTAGAACAGTTCCTGGCGTAGACTTAGCACTCAAAAAATGTTAGCTGTTGTGATTACCATATTTCTTTCTTGATGATGAACAGATTCAGTATTTTTGGATCTAGATCCACAGTGGAGCATGTAATTTTGTGGCTTAAATCAACGCAGTGTACTGCAGTAGACAGGATGATGCGGTAGAGGCAGCAACGTGCTGCAGGGCAGGAGATCTCGGATCAGGCTTTAGCACTGCCATTTAATAGATTGTGAACACCCCAACAAGTTCCTCTACTTCTGAGAGCTTTGATTCCTCATTTATACATCAAATGTGTGAGCCTGATGATCTCTGAGATCCCTTGCCTCCTGTGTACCTCCCCCCAGAAATTTCCTTGACAAAATGTGCATTTCACCATTATGAGGATTATATTTCTACTATCTCCACCTACATAGGGCATTTAAGAGACCCAGTTACCATAGTGGAAGATGCTTCAGGAAATGCTGAGTAAGAAACATCAGAAAAGGACCTCCCAGGACTCCCTTCTATCTGCTCCCCCAGTGCTATCACAAGTAGGTGAACCCATCAGTAACCAATCGTTTTAGGAATTATTAGGGAAAGGCAGCGTAAAATGCAGGTAGAGCAAGTGGGTGGCAGCAGAACGGACCTGAGGTCTGAATATTCCTAGTTTCTCACTAATGTGCGAGTACCCAGTAAGCCAGGCATTTCCAGGTGGGTAATTTGCAAAGCAGTTTACCTGCCATAGGTGCTTTAATAGGTATTATTCTTCTTTCATTGTAATTAATGGTGATATTCTTTTTCTTAGCTAATAAATAGATAAGCACATTCTTCTTTAGGAAATTGGATTCTCACCACTGGCTTTGAACAGTATTTGTTAGCATTTGTTGGGTTTTTGTTGTTTTTTAAATCAATTCGTTATGATTCTTATCACACAGGAGGTGGTATGTTGTAATAAGAAAAGTGCTGGTCCAGGAATCAAGAGCCTGTGAGTTTTATTCCAGCTCCAGCTCCACCACTGCATCTAGCACATGACAAGTACCTTTCCTGGGCCTTAGTTTTCTCAATTGTCAAACTGGAGAGAGATTGCTAAAAATTTCTTCCAGTTTTAAAACTCTCTGCTATAAGTTCTTTATATGAGAACAATACTCATGTGAAATCCTATTGACAGAAAAGCATTTTGTCTCTCCTTTCTCCTTCCTTTGCCAAGTGTAATGAGAGTTGGTGTGGAAAAATATATTCTGCTGTGAAAAGGTTCATTCAGCCTTTTCTTAATAGATCAAGTGGTTGGTATTTCTGCTGGCTTCTGAAATACATTACAAATCACAATCTGGAAAAAGTTCCAAAGCAGCTCCAAGCCTTCCTGCTGAATTTGGATACATCTTTAGGTCTTACTCTGCAGCTCATCCTTAACAACTGACAAAATATTTACTTTGCTCGGTACAGAAAAGGGTAACATTTTCCAAAATATTAAACTAGGTTGGATTCAGAACACAGACAATGAGGCAAAAAGTTGGACCTCTGTTCGAAGCCATGTCATTGAATCATTTTCCAGAGTGCCATGAGAAACAGAGCCTTGGTGGATGTTTGTGCTGCATAGTAATTCTGGAAGAGACAGAAGCTAGCCAGCCTCTGTGTAGCAGACCCCCTGGTGTGGAGAACAGTGGTTCTCAAAGTATGGTCCCTGGAACAGCAGCATCACCATCTCCTGACAACTGGTTAGAGATACTAGTTCTCACAACCCATCCCGGATCTACTAAATCAGACAGTTCCAAGATGTGGCCTGGTAATCCGTGCTATAGTAAATCCTCCAGGTAAACAAGTTCAGGTAATTCTGATGCTGATAGGAGTTTCACCAGTTTAGGCCCATGAAGTCTACAGGTGCTTATTACCTTTCAATTGGAAGTTTGAAACAGTGACATTAGTAACTAAAGTTCTCATTAATAAATTAATTTTTTTCTAATGTAAATAAATTTGGAATTTAGGGGTATTGCTTTTTGAAATGCTCTCCCCCTTTGTCCCTCTTCCTCCATCTCCCTCCCTGACCCCCACTGCATGCTCATGGCAATAGGGTCTGAGTTATATTTGTCTGTGTAGGACATTAAAAATGCACTGCAATTTGGTTTAATGTACTTGTACATCACTAGTGATTTTGATCAAAACTAATTGCATTTTTAAAAAACTCTCACTTGTCCCTCCTAGGATGAAAAAGTGGACAAAAATTTAATGAATACAATTTATAATTTTCTGCTATTAATGAGCATTCTCTTTAACAGGATAACTATTTTTTAATAAATAAATTGTAATTTCTTTCAAATTAAATTACTGGAAATCACGCTAGTCACCAGCTTTAATTAAGAAATAGAACTGCCATTTTAACGGCTGTATTGGTTACTATCTAAAATTGCAAATAACTTCTAGGGGTAGTTAAGACAGTCCTCACCAAACCTCCCATCCTCACGAATGTCTCATGCCCGCCCCTCTTCTGTGTTACCTGCCCGGCCACTGCAGGCATCTGAGCCGTAACCTTTGTCCTGCAGGCTCATGCTTGGCGATGTCATTCAGTCCCAGGGTTTCGACTCCTGCATCTGTTGATTTGGAAGGCTCACAAATCCGTAACTGGAGTGTGATTTTGCTCCTGAGTTCCAGCCAGTATCTCCAACTGCTTCAGTGTCCTTGCAGCGCTTAAAGACCACACATCCAAAACAGAACCCTTCATCTCTTACCTTGCCTTGGCTCCTCCTGATGTCCCTGTTTCTTCTCCTGCGCTGTCTACTCTATGCCTTTCACAACCCACCATCAAGTCCAGGGCAGGAAACCAGGAATAATAGACAGTTAATGTAGATCTGGATTCATATTCAGCTTCTACCACTTCCTGGCTCCATGCCATTAGGCAACTCAATTCTCAGATCTTCAGCTTCTTCATGGGTAAACTGGAAGATTGTTTGGAGGAATGAAAGAGGGAAAGTATATAAAAACGTGATTGTGTAATATGTGATCCAAGCTAGAGCACATTGAGAGTGAAAGTGACCATTGTTAATAATTATTCCATGACAAAAAATAAATAAAAAGGTATAAACTCAGACTGTGCCAAGCAAAGCAGGATGTGTCTGCATCCTACATACTTAGTGCTGCACGTAACAAGTAGTGTTCCTCAATAAATACTCGTTTCCTTTCCCTTCCGCCCCGCCATAGCAGGGTTTTTCTTCAGTGTTTTCTCAATCTGCCCTTGGTCTTCATTCCTCCTGCCCCCACAGCTGTCCTCAGTCTCTGTCACTTAGACCAGAATAATATTCTCCCAACTGGGCTCCTTGCCTTCCATTTTCCCCTTCTGATGTATTCTGTGTATGGTTGCCAGATTAATCTTCTGAAACTACATCTCTTAAACCATTTTCTGCCTCAAGACCCTTTAACAACTGCCCATTGCCCACTTAATAACCTTAAAACTCTCCAGCATGGCATTTAAAAGTCTTCCTGTTTGGGGTCCAGTAGAGGGTTTCAGACTTAATTCCAAGCACTGTCCATTATCTATACCAAGTTCTTGGCAAATTCAACCATTTCCCCAATAGCCTTGTCTCCCCTCGAGCTTGTGCTTGTGCTGTCTTCCCTGCCTGCTGTGGCCTCCCGTCCTGTCTCCACCTGTTGCAGTGCACTATCTGTGCTTCCTGCTGAAGTGTTGCCTCTTCCAAAAAGCCTTCCCCACTCTGCCCAGTGAGAAGCTCTCCTTTTACCCCCTAAATTCTCCTAAAATGCTTCATTCATATCCTAGAGCACTTGATACTTTCCATTTTATATTGTAATTAATCAGATTTATGTCTTAGACATCCCCCAAGAAAGGGGGATCAGAAGTGGCTGTAAATACATCTGGTTCAGGCCTCTTTGCCTCAGATAATTTCCACATAAGGGGAGCCCAGTCAATGCTTGTTGATTGAATAAATGACTGAAGGAAAGTCACTTTTGCCCTGCCAAGAATTCAATACTGCCATTGTCTCCCCGTCAAGTAGCCAAAAGTTCTTAAATATGGCAAGGATTCTTATTTATTTTGCTTCTTTTTAAAGAATATTAAAACCATTAAGTCAGTGACAGTAAAGATTCTAAAGCTATACACGACTTTTTCCTGCATCTTCATGTTGATGTTATTAGCCTTATTTGCTCAAAAGGAGAAGATCATTTGATAATTAGAAAAAAAAATTGTTCAAAGAAGCAGATTTTACATCTTATACAGTGAAATTTGGGATCTGCTTACTACTGGGGTATTAGAAAACACTTCAAATTGGTCTCTTTAACTGTCTCTCTCCAAACTCCAAATGTGTGGGGCGACTTTGTCTTGGTTTTCCCTTGGTTTTATCCCAGTTTTAGAGGCAAATTTGTATGTATATTAAGGTGATGTGGCTTTACTATCTCTTCTGGCATATTTGTTTTTGGAACTGTTCTGTAGTCAATAAGACATACAGATTTTTTTCTAAGGGAACATCTGTGGTTAAGGGAATAGGTTTTAGCAAAATTTAAAAAATGTTTTGCTCCAAATCTCTTTAAGGGAAAGCTACTTGTTTGCAAAGAGATCATTTGGAATTACTGGTGAATCCCATGTAATGGTGACAGAGAGGAACCCAGTCCTTGTTTTTTGACTTCTTTTGTTTCAACGTTTGTATAGTTGTTTGTCTTACAAAAGTGCTCAAGTGTAGTGAAAAGAGTCATACTTGTTCAATCTTGCCTTAAAATAACAGTTCTAGATCCCTTTCTCCTTAACTCTTTAATTCAAGAGGTCATTTTCTTTGTATTAAATAATTGCTCAAATAATTCTGTTAACTGCAGCAAATATTTTTACCCAACTTTTATCTCAGTATGTGTTTTGAGAAGTGAAACTATAGGCAGTTAACTTTTACTGAATTTGAAATGTTCAGGCCTCAGAGTTAGCATAATTTTAAGAAAATTGTATAGAGACAACTTAGGTGGTAATTAAAAAATGAATAGGGTTACTGAGGGGTAGCTAATTCATATCCCCTCTCAGGAAACTCTGGAATGTCAGGGCAGGCCACCAAGTATCTTATTTCCATAGTTAACTTAATGCCCTAAAGTAAGATAATTCACTCTCTGAACTTCTATCATTGAGTTAAGACTCTCTCGAACAAAGGTAAAAGACTTCTAAGAAGTAGGAAGGTTGTTCCAGAAAGCAAGAATTTTACCTATAGCCAGTTAGTCAGCCTGTCAACAAATGCTTATTTGGTGCCTATTCAATGCTGGGCCCTGGACTAAGAGTTGAGGATAAGGTGGGAAACAGCAAGACGTGGCCCCTGCCGCGTGGGGCATACTGTCTGGTGGAGTTTAGTGTATGGCTGTCCTGGTTACCCTGCCCCAGCCCTTCCTTCACCCCTACTGGCCCAGTTGGCATCAGGAGGAAGGCTTTAGAAAGCAATGGTAAGAGATAACCTTTAAGTGTCTTCCAGCCTGGGACCTGGAAAATTCTAAACTCTTGGATCTAAGAGAGTGTAAAATTGAAAAAAAAAAAAAAAAAAAGCAAAAAGCAAGCTAACTTTTAGGGCCTAAAATATCTCGGTAACCATGTAGAGGTCACATCCTCTAACTGTAGGCCAAAAGAGCTATGATCTCTTTGGGGTAAAATGTTTTTCAACATGGAGAACCCTTGCAGATATTATAGAGTTCTTTCAACAATGTTCTTTTGATGCAAGAACCAAAGACTTAGTCACCGCAAGTGACTGGGTCTTGGAGGAGCTGGGGCTGGGCTGGCAGCCGTCTTCTATCAGGACATACACGCACAGGGACCCAGGACAAGCCAGTAGTTGCTGGGGTCACACAAGAGCCGAGCTACAGACGAACAGCAGTGCACGGGTCTTCGCTTGGTGGTCCTCGTTAATGTGAATCAGCTGTTCCCCTGGGACCTGCTGCCTTCTTCTCTGTTAGATATCTATTATATGATCTGTCTTCCTTAACCTTCTCTGGTTCTTTTTTTTTTTTTTCCTGTAGTGATTTCAAACACTTTTAAGCAGTGAAAATCTTTCTCCAAGTAACACCTTACGTTTAAAGCTGACAAAAGCTGAACTGCAATGAATAAAGTGGCAGCGGGCTTGGCCCTTCCCATTAAGGCCTCGCCTCATCCCTGCGTTACCTCCGCAGACCCCAGAAGCAGCCTTGGAACATGCTTGGGAATCCTCTCCTCTGCCCCTTAGCTTTGGCTTTCTCATAGTTGACTGTTCCCCATGACCTGCTACCACTTTAGGCCCCCTAGGGAGCATCTAACGGCTTCTATCTTGGTTTTTTGCACCAGGTGTTATTTACATACAGACTGGACTGTTTTAGAATGAAGTATCCACCTCTGATCCAATCAGCTGTAGGCAAGGTGAGGGTGGGGTTAAGTGGGTGTGGCTGGGTAAGCCTGCCCTTCAGCAGGGGCTGGGTCAGGTGCTGGCCCTCAGCAGGCCTGCACGTGTCTAGGCTCAATGGGTGTGGAGCAGGTATCCCAACAGCAAAACCAGGAGGGTCTGTGGGCCAGCAGATGCATCAAACAGCCAGAAGCCAACATGCAGTAAAGGAGAACAGCTGAGGAGCAGGGAAGAGGACTCAAGTAGCCATCAGAGAGAGGGATCTGAACCCCTTTCATTTGTACAAATGAAAGGGACTCGGTGGGCTTGGACTTGGGGACTACTGAACACTCAAAATCAAATAAAGAAATGCTCATCACCAAAGAGATTAATCAGTTCCAAGTTGGGTGTGGTCTGGGGAACAGGGAAAACAAAAGGAACCTTCATCTGCCCCTTGGTGTAGGTGTGGAGCCAGCTCTTTAAAAATGTGTTCTTTCCATTTTCAAGATGTCAAATATAAAACGCCAGCTCACTCTAAATTTAAGAGTTGAATTCTTATTCCTTGTAAAAGGCAGAAGTTGCTTTTGTGGCCACATGAGACATTGCTTTGAAGGATGCCTGGCTAAGATCTTTTTGGCAGTGTTGGATCATGCCAATGCCATGATAGAAACCCAGACTGGGAGGCAGTAGGAGGAACTGTGACCCCCCTTCCAGCCAAAGGAAGTAGAACGTGGCCCTAAGTGGGCCCTGCGCCTGCAGCAGGGTCAAGGCCTGACTCCAGGAGTACCCCTGGACTTGGCCTTAAGGCACTGTGAAGAAAGCAGCTCTGTTTCCTGCAATTTGAACAAAGTACTTAAAACTATTTGTACTTACTACTCATATTTGAAGACCTTTGCCTTCAAAATGGAATTAGTTTGAAAGGACTGAAGTTTAACTCTGGCACTGACACCAGCTTATTGTGTAATTGTGTTCCGCTTGCTTAGCCTTTTTAGTTTCTTTTTCTGTAAAAGAAGCATTCTACACTGAATATATTCCAAGTTGGGAATCCCACAAAAGCATTGCTACAACCCTTTTGTCCATTCTCTTCCACCTTCTCTGGGGTCTTGTCATAAAAAGATAGGTGCGGTTTGTTGGGAATTGGAAAAAATTATATTTTATCATGTAATGTACATTTTCATATTTGCAATTTAATGCTTTAAAACTCACCAGAACATAAAAGCGACCATTAATGCCACAACTCCCGCGTTCACCGGGAGACTGCTGTGATGTCACTGGTCGTGTGTCTCAAATGGTTTGAGCCACCACGATGTTGCCACCTCACCACTCTGATTTCAGCAGATAACACCATCCCCACGGACCACCCCCCACAGAAAAAGATGACCAGAGTAACGCCATTTAATTGCTTTTCTCTTAATCCTTTTATAATAATTTCATTGTTTAGATGATCTGGTATTTGTATTCCCAGAGAAATGATCTTTGATTATAGTCAAGGAAGAAATTTGCTGGCTTAGATGATACTGTTTCATATGCAGCCTGCTGCATTTACAAGGCTTCATCATTCAGTGATAGAAAATGACACTACATCAGACTCCACAGGACATTTCATGATCTTAGTGTCTCTTTTATTTAAAGGTAATTAAAACAGCAGTTCCAAGCCCACAGAACTTCTCTTAACTTACTATTGACTAGAGACAATCTTATCATCTTCCTTCCTTTCACCCTCAGACTCAGACTGGGAGACTGGCTTCTGAAAGTCTAAAATATCAATCTGATGATGTCACTTCCAGGTTTAAAAGTTCTTTCATGAACCCCTATGTCCATAGCAGTTTCCCAGTGGAAGGTATGGAAATTCCTAGTGATACATGAAATGATTTTAAGGGCATGGTGGTAAATATTTTACTACTTATATATTTATTTCACTGTGTATGAGGAAAAATATAAATACAAGGGCTGTCCAGAAAGCATCCAGCCATGTAACATGTTCTCATTATATTAACAATGGCTGGATACTCTCCAGACAGCCCTCATATAGTAACGTAAAACTATAACATATAATATGGAATGGTATATATTTATTAATTATTAAGAATATATTATGCATTAATAAGAAAAATAATATGCCATTATAGTATTACATTTTAATAATAATATATATAATATCAAACCATGGATATTATTGGTTAAGATGATGAGTAAAGTAAATGAGTCAATACAGAAGCCATTTTAAAAATACAGCAAATAATAGTACAGGTTGTTCTTATATGTGGGAAAGTTCTCGAAGACAGTGAGGGAACGACTGACGTCTGAGAAATGTTAACCAACAGGAGAAATCTGCCTCCTCGCCTTGTCTCCAGCTTTCTCTGTCTTGCTACCCTCCGTTTCAGCCGTTCAGAACTATTTGTTGCTCCTCAAATATACCGTTAACCTTCACACCTGTCATTCTTGGATTAAAGTGTTGGCTTAATCACATCACATGTGCATGACCTTGGGAAAGTCTCTTCAACTCAATTTCATCTTTATCTCTCACAGTGCATAACAAGTGCTCATTAAATCTGTGTTCTAGAGAACAAATGAACGCATACCACTGATGTTCAAGTTTGAAATGGCATTTATTGAATTAAGCAAGCATTCACAGAGTGGGTGCCTAATGCAGAAAAATTGAAGAAAAAGTCTTTGCCGGCAAGGAGCTTAAGCCAGTCAAGGAGACTAACACCTAAAGAGGTGATTATAATATAAGGTATTATGTTAACGTTTTTTTAAGAGTCAAGGTCTCGCTCTGTCACCCAGGCTGGAGTGCAGTAGCGTGATCATAGCCTGCTGCAGTCTGGAACTCCTGGGCTCAAGCAATTCTCCCACCTCAGCCTCCCAAGTAGCTGGGACTTCAGCCATGAGTCAC
The DNA here is from genome assembly GCA_028533085.1 of Varecia variegata. Taxonomy (NCBI): domain Eukaryota; kingdom Metazoa; phylum Chordata; class Mammalia; order Primates; family Lemuridae; genus Varecia; species Varecia variegata. Next base: position 17,628,017 of record CM052441.1, on the reverse strand, counting down.
CACACTTGGCTAATTTTTTTTATCTTTTGTAAAGATAGGGTCTGGCTATGTTGCCTCGGCTGGCCTCAAACGATCCTCCCATCTCTGCATCCCAAAGTGCTGGGATTACAGGCATGAGCCACTGCACACCCAGCCAATTAATGTTTTTAAATAGAGGTAAGATAAGGGGCCTTAACTCAATTGGTGAAGCTTCCCAGAAGCCACATCCTACAGGATGCAGAGTACCTACCTCAAGGACAAAGTGAAAAGGGGCTCTCTCAGCTGAGGGACCAGGGGCCTCAGCTGTAGGCCAGTACTGTCCAACAGAAATATAATGCAAGCCAAAAATGTGAACCAGATTAAACAGAAGTACAAAGAAAAGGATGAAATTAGTTTTAATAGTATATTTTATTTAATTCAATAAATCCTAAATATTATTTAACAGGTAATTAATATTTTCAAATTATTAAGATATTTTACATTTTTTATTTTGTACTAAAATAAATCTTCAAAATCTGGTGTGTATTTTTACACTCAACAGCACATGTCAATTTGGACTAACCATATTCCAAGTGCTCAATGGCCACATGTGTCTAGTGGCTACTGCATTTAACAGCACAGGTATAGATGAGAGAGGAAAAGCCCAGAATATATACAAACTGTGCATTCTTTGATATGTCCATAGCACAGATTCTATGTGGGTGACTGGTAGAAGATGAAAGAAAAATATAGTCAGGCATGAGACCACGAAGGCATTAGATGCCAATAGTTCTGGGAGTCTCAATTTAATCAGGAAGGCATTCAGAAGCCTTTGACAGATTTTATGTAGATCAAATTTGGAGGTTTTTTTTTTTTCTTTTTTTTATGGTAAATATATTTTATTTTTTATTTCAGCATATTATGGGGGTACAAAAGTTTAGGTTATGTATATTGCCCTTGCCACCCCCCCATTAGAGCTTCAAGTGTGTCCATCCCCTAGACAGTGTGCATCACACTCATTATGTATGTATACACCCATCCCCATGCCCCCCTGCCGCCACAGCTGCCCGACACCCGATTAATGTTATTCCTAAATGTGCTCTTAGGTGATGATCAGTGAAACCAATTTGATGGTGAGTACATGTGGTGCTTATTTTTCCATTCTTGGGATACTTCACTTAGTAGAATGGGTTCCAGCTCTATCCAGGAAAATACAAGAGGTGCTATAACACCATTGTTTCTTATAGCTGAGTAGTACTCCATGGTATACATATACCACATTTTATTAATCCACTCATGTATTGATGGGCACCTGGGTTGTTTCCACATCTTTGCAATTGTGAATTGCACTGCTATAAACATTCGAGTGCAGAT
>CM052441.1:17600063-17626185 GCA_028533085.1 Varecia variegata | reverse complement strand
TATCTCATTGTGCTTTTGATTTGCATTTCCCTGATGATTAGAGATGTTGAGCATTTTTTCATATGTTTGTTGGCCATACTTCTGCCTTCTTTTGAAAAATTTCTATTCATGTCCTTTGCCCACTTTTTAATGGGGTTGTTTGATTTTTTTCCTGCTGATTTTCCTGAGTTCTAAAATTTGAAATTTTGAATGATTGTGCTGGCAACCGTTTGAAGGATCGATTAGGGAGACACAGTGAAAAAAATGCTGGTGGTGTTTCTCAATCTGTTGTGTTTCTCTGTGTTTAATGGAATTGTCATATTAACTCTAGCAATGAGACAGCCCTTCTCAACTTTCAGTGTTTTATGAGTTTTTATTATTTTCTGGGCCTTAATGAGAATTAAGGGCAAGGTGGAAGAGAGACTAAGACTATCAGGTTGTAAGAGAGAAAATGTTGGTGTGCAGACACCATTAGGCTTAGGCTGAGCAGCTCATGGCGTGCAGTTCTTAGTCACACTGATCCTGCCTGCCACCAAACCACCCTGCACAGGCAGAGTCCCATCAGCACATGCATGTGTGCAGGCCAGCTGTCCTTAATGCAAGGTGTATATCAAAAGGAACTATCACACCATCCCCCAAACACCTTGTGTGCGATGTTCATACCCCTAAATTGCAGATAATAGCGTCTTTCCTTTGAGGTAACAATTGATTTCTCTAGTTGTCTTTTCTAAAAAGGCAAATGTCTTGGATAGGTTACATATTTAATCACCCTAACCTCCTTATAATTGAGTTTCTTTGCTTCCCTTTTCACTTTATAGCAGAAAACAAGCTTTCTGAATTCCTTTTTCCCCAGGATTGCCTACTTTACAGGGTCCTTTCTTTTTCCTTTCATTCTGCCAATTTCGCTCCATGGCACCACGTTAGCTCCCTTGGTCTCTGTTCCAAAGTGCCGCATATCAATAAATGTTTATGTGTGGAGGTTAGAGCAAATGAACACAGACACTTGAAATAGTGTTCTTTCAGAATCATATGTTGGCCATGCCACCTCTTTCTTCTGCTCTGGGAGCTCCCAGACCTACGCCAGTCCCCGGAGCTAAATAATGGCAGCTAAAATGTCCATAGAGCAGCTAGCAAGCTTTGAGGCCATGCCCAGAGCAAGATGTTGCCCTTCCTGGTGGAGGTGGTGTCTAGGAGTAAAACTGGGATCTGAGCCCACTCCAGGAGCCCCCCAACCCTCTTGTCCCCACAACCCATAAAGTAGTTGAAGCTGAAGTGATTCTGATGACCACCACCTTTGGGCACAGACCATCGGGTGGCTCTGTCTGGCATTGCAGACATTTTTTAAATCTTAAATTTAAAACGTAAATTTTAAGATCTAAAATTTCTTAAATTTCAAAACCAAGTCCTGGGATTATGTGACCTTGGTTGATTAATTTATTTTGCTCAAGTTAGAGCCCAGGAAATTCGGGAATGGTTAGAGATAATAAAGAGGAAGGAAGAAGATGAACCCTGATGACGCGTGTATTTGGGGACTTGCCTTAACTCTGCTGTGCCGGATGTAAATAATTGTCATTCTTCCTCTAGCATGTACGTAGTTTACTGAGTTAGTGGTTATTAGCAAAGTCTTTTTTCTTTGCTAGGAAGTCAGCTCAAGTGTCTGCTTGGCATCTGTCCATGGTGCTTGAGTGGCAGGCAATGATGTTCTGAAAACTACAAAGAGCCACGCCCCCCCGTCCCCTCCTACCCCCCCCCCCCCACCAGCCCCCAGCACAGGCCAACACACCTCTGCCCATCCTGGTCAGAGGTAAGATGGACAGTGTGGCTGTGAGGAGAGGGAGACTTGGACTTCCACAGTTTTTCCCACTGTTAACTAAAACACTAGGCAATTAGCCTTTTCAAAGGTAAAAGATTTCTTTTAATTTCTCCACACCACGCACACACACTCACTCACTCACTCACTCATAAAAGAAGAAAAAGAATTTTGCTCTGGAAAATTGCAACAATGAGGTCAACTCCTGTTGCTTTTGTCAATTGCCTTCTTTCAAAGGTAGATTAGAGTGATTAGTGATAATACCAAGAGTGCCCCTAAGGGGGTTTCCCAAAGAAAAGAGAAAATCCTTCAGACTTTCACCACCTGGTTGGGAGCATCGCATGCCTTTCAGGAGCTTTGTTTCAAAAGAGAAGAAAATATTGATTGAGAGCTCACTAGGAGTTGTTTTCTTTACATGGAAAAAGAAGTTTAATTACTGGAGAAATTAAGTAGGAAGGGGGCGGGGAAAGAACCCATCCAGCCAGTGTTGGCTGGCTGCTGGGTCCTCTTTTTTTTTTGAGACAGAGTCTCACTCTGTTGCCCAGGCTAGAGTGCCGTGGTGTCAGCCTCGCTCACAGCAGCCTCAAACTCCTGGGCTCAAGAGATCCTCCTGCCTCAGCCTCCTGAGTAGCTGGGACTATAGGCAAGTGCCACCATGCCCGGCTAATTAGGGTCCTCCTTTTTATTTAACTGAGATTTCCAAGTGCTCTTTTTGGAAAGGGGGGAGTGAGGATTCTTCAGATGCATCCCGATTGGGATACTTTTACAAGGGAAGAATGGATTGGAATTAGACTGAAGAACCTAAATCAACAGCATTGATATGGGGTGAAAGAGAAATGCTTGGCCCTTTAATTTAGAAGTTAATTAAAACTAGTGGTGAATATTCCATGATATAGAACAGGAGTGAAAACCATTTGGGAAATGCACTTCAATCAGATTGTCTTTGAATGTGGCCAAGGGATTACTTGCCCTGAGCTCAAATGTGCCCTTCCTGGGGGTGGTGGACACGTAGGTATTCCTACATTCCCTGTGTGCATTCTCTCCTCATCAGTCATTAATGAGGGCCCACTGAAAGTTAGATGGTGCTAGGCACCAGGGATTCAAAGATGAACAGCAGGGGAGGAGCTGAAATCCTCCTGGCAGAAGCGGGGAATGGTTACGCAATGCAAGGTGCTAGGGTGTGAGCGAGGTGCTGTGGAAACTAAGAAGACAGGATCTTTCTTCAAACAGGATGCTCTGAGGACTTCGTGCAAGTTTTTTTTTTTTTCTTTCTAAATAGAATTCACTATTTCCTTTTATCACTGCAGGTCTCAGTCAGGACATGTGTTATGTGTGTTAAAAGAAAAACCTCAGACAAATTAAATTTAACAGAGTTTAATTGAGCAAAGAATGCTTCACAAATCAGGCAGCCCCTAAACCAGAATAGGTTCCGAGAGACCCCAGTGCTGCCGCGTGGTAGAAGAAGATTTATGGACAGAAAAAGCAAAGTGACGTAACAGAAAACGGAAGTGAGGTGCAGAAGCGGCTGGATTGGTTACAGTTCAGCATTTGCCTTATTTGAACACGGTTTGGACAGTTGGCTACCTTTGACTGGCCAAAACCTGGTGACCGGTGCAAGAGTAGGTTACAGCCTGTTTACACATCCACTTAGGTTTCAGTTCACTATGTACAGAGAAACCTTTAGGCCAAACTGAAAATATGTAAGGAGGCAGCTTTAGGATAAACTTAATTGAATATATGTTTCTATAATGATGGATAAAAGGAAAAAAGTCTGGAATTTGTATAGATACCTTTTCACATTGTTCCGCATGTGGCCGTGTTCTATAGAGTGATGGCAGGGAAAATACGTGGGACATGTATGTATCTACAGGATTTTTCTGACTTGAAGCTAAACCTGCGTGTGAGAAAGGAAGTGTATCAAATAAGCTCTGGAATGGAAAACAGTGGCCTTTTTCTGCTAAATGCCTCCCTGGCATGCTGTGTTCCCAGCCTCCCCGTCTCCCTCCCTTCTCCCTGATACCTTTGTAGGGGAGGAAAACTCTAGGTTTATGGCTGAGGCCCCTCTAATGAAAGATAGCTGAACAAAAGAAAAACACACGGGCTTATTTAGGTTTTATGTGACACGGGAGCCTTCCTAAGAAAAATGAAGATCTAAAGAAACAGGTAAACCTGTGTATTTTTTATGCTAGGTTTGAGGAAGAAGTGGCTAGTTGTAGAGAAGTATGATTGGATTAAAAATTATGATCTCGTGGTAATAAACTGAAGGAAACATAGCAAGGCCTGTTTGTTCAGATTCTTCTGTACATCTTCAAAGATAAGGCTGTTCCTTTCCTCCAGGTATAAGGAAGTCACCTCGCCAGTGAAGGTCACAGGGCCTGCTTCGGGGGAAGGTCAGAAAATCCTTCTCAGGCATTATGATCTACTTCAGGGAAGTGGGGGACAGGGGGAGGTAAGGAGGATCTTCCTGCTTCTGCCATTTTCTCAAATTCCTACAGCTTAAAATATTTGGGGGTAATGTGTCCTGAACCCCATCACATTTTTATTATGTTGTAACTAAGAAACCCAAAATGAAGTGTGAGGTTTTATCAGGCTATTTGGTTTACATTTTATTTAATCCTGGGAAGCCTCCATGGGTTTTACAGGTTGTGCCAGTTCTAAGGAGTTGAGCGCGTACGGCTGCTGTCCCTCCCGGTGACCTTCGCAGCCATCTGGGCCGGGACCTGTGTCTGTCCGGCTCAGCCCAGCGGGGCAGGGCCTCTGCCGTGTGTTTGCAGATGCCTCATTCAGACTCCGCTTCCGTGACTCATGCCATCTGTTGGTAATTTGTCGTGGTTCTGAAGTCAGGGGTTTTCAAAGGATTCAATCTCTGGAGTCCCTCCATGAGGTGCACTGACTGTGACTTTCTGTCACCCTCTTCCCATCGGCTTGTGGCCAGGACCCAGCACCGAGTCAAGCTGCCATGAATATAATGATGTTGTTCTTTGCACTTTAGAGAGCTTCACACCAAGTTCCTGCCCCCTTTTGAGCGAGTTACACTCTTTATGGGACTTGTTTGAAGTTCGGCCAAGCTGGCAACCGTGGGGTTCCACTTTTACAACCTCTAGCAACAGTAGGCTCCAGTCCTTTGTGTCACTGTGCCATCTGCTTAGCTTTTTCCCTCTTCAAACTGTAAGCAAAATGAGCTACCTAAACCAAAAGTGTCCCCCAACCCCAACGAAAACACACTGGCACCAAGTCAACCTGAATGACACTGCTTTGTCTGCTCTAAACCACATTTCTTTCCTATACCTCCTGAAGAAATTTTATTTTCACCAAAAAAAAAAACCAGACAGTAATAATAGTTGTTAAGTTTTTTGTACACACCAGGCACTGTGCTACATGTTGTATGTTCTTGATTCCATTTTATCCTCACAGAAACCCAGTAAAGGAGGTCCTCATACCAGCCTGGTTTTTGCATGTGAGGAAAGTGGGGCTCAGACAGGTTTAGTATGTTACCATGACGATGCTACTAGTAAGTGGTGAACCTAAATCTAAACCCCGATGCCTGCCTCCAGAGTGCAAGAGTTTAACTTTTGTGTATATTATCCCTTTGTGATATTTATAATTCAGTGCTTTGAATTTCAATGCCATTAACTAACTAATTAATCCCTCAAGCCTTAAATATGGTATTACACATCCATTAGCAGTTCCCATTTGTTCATCTACCCAACAAATATTTTTGAGCATCAACTATGTACCATGCACCCTGAGAACTCAATGATGAAGAAATCTTGTCTCATGGAGCTTATAATGTAGTTGGAGCTACTCATTTAATAAACCTTTACAAGGAACATATGGTCTGCAGCCATTGTGCTAGGCACTAGGGCTATAAAGTCAAAAAGGATACCATCCATGAGCTACTATATGATAAACTCACAGTTAAACTTTCCAGTATGTTGGGACTCTTGGGAGACTAGAAAACAGAAAAGCCAGATATTTATTTAGTATATATATCCAATATTTAGTATGTACATCCTGGCCATCATTGAACTTATCTTTCCCTTGGTTTCTTCATCTGTTGAATAGATAACATGTAAGATTACCTCGAGTTCTGGAAAAATAATTTCTACTCTACTGAACTTAGCTTTGAAGGAACTTTTCTAGAGGTTAAAAATGTGGAGAGAGACAAAAGAACTAAGTCTGGATTAATGAGAGAAGCAGGAGAAAGAACTTTAAGAAGTATATCAACCAGAAAGCTTTTGACTACAAGTAACAAAACATAACTAATGGCTTGAAAACTTAGGAACTTGTTTTCTCGTATAAAAAGAAGTCAACGGGTCAAGTGTTGCTGGTGTTATTTCTATTCCTCGACAGTGTCACCAAAGACCCATTTCTAGGTTTCTAATCTGCCACCCTTGGTGTTAGCCTTTCATCCTCTAAGTTATGGTCTTGTGGTTACAAGATAGTTTCTGTTTTTCCCAGAATTATTTTCTCCTCACAGTGACCCAGGCAGAAAGGAAGCCATAGGAGAAAAACACTTTCTCCTTACTGGGGCATTTATTTTTGTTTTTGTTTTTTTTTCACGCTGGAAGGGGGGCTCTCCCCCAGCCAACTTCTCCTTTTATCACTTTAACTAAACCTAGGTCAAATGTCAAGCCCTAAGCCAATCATAATTTGTCCTTTGGATCTGATGGAGGGCTTTCTCTGAGATCGTAGGATCTCCATCAGCTAAAATATCTGTGTTTGATTTTTCCCTAAAAGGGAAACGTAGGGGATAAGATTGCCACTAAGAGACTCTTAGGAACTCCACATGACTAGATTGTATTTGAAATGGAGAAGGACCAGTTACAACTTCCCTTTCCTCTCCAATTCAGACACTGTAGAAGTAGTTACCAGAACAGATTAGCACTCACTGGGGCAGCCTGAAAGAACCTCAGACATCCAAAAGTCTTCATTGAACTGGCCACCATGATACAAAGATGACTAAGACACAGTCCATCCACAGGCACAAATTTTAGATATGTATACATTTCCAACTGTAACCACAGTGTAATATGGGCTTTCCCAAAAGTATGCACAGAATACAGTTGAGCACTGAGAATGAGCTGGCCAATTCTGCTTGGAATGAGGCAGGTGGGGGTGAGGGAGGATGTACAGGTAAAATGACATCTGGAATGGCCCCAGAAGGAGGACAAGAGGCATTCAGAGTTGAAATGTAGGAGAAGAGCAGTCTAGTCCAGAGGACTGTCATAACGGAAGTTAAAATCCTCTGAATTGTTTTCAGCAGATATTAATGTTAAAGCCTTCAGGACTCACACTTACTCTGCTACTCAGAATACCTGTGCTCTTTTCTTTTGTTGGGCTAGACTGTGGCTGTGGCTTCAGATTGAGGAGGTGGTGGATCTTACATGTGACTGCTTGCCAGGAGCGGAGGAGCCATCCTGGCTGGAATCGCTGCTCCTAAAGAATGGAGGAAGGATCATCTGCTCTGTCCCCCACCTCTTTTACCATGTGACCCTGTTGCCTCTCATTCTCCCACTTCTGCATCCTTGTTTATATGTCCATCTTGCCCAGTAAACTTCATCCCCTTAACAGTGAGGTGTATGTCATTCCATCTTTTGTCTTTCCCCTGCCCTATCATGAGACCTGCCATGCGGTCCATGTTCAAAATGTGAATGTTGAACAAATGGATGATCGAGCAAGTGAAGTGAGAAGCTGGGCAGTGGTGACCTATGTGTTGGCTGTGTAGACAACTGGAGCTCATCAAGTGGTCTCTGGCTTCATTGTATTAACTGTCTGGCTCAGGATGTGTCACCTGACTAGAACTTGTGAAATGTGGCAAGAAGTGGGGAAGTGGAGGCAGAAAGTCTCCCTAGCATTGGGTATGTCTAACACATGAGGGTCTGGATAGAATTGAGCCACTACCTAAGCCCACCTAAAATGGGCAGAGGCTAAACGAGCAGGGAACAACCATTTATTCCAACTACTCATCAAAGAAAGTATGACATGAGGGTTTAAGGAACAGACTCCTCCTGGGCTTGAATCACAGTTTCGTTGCTTCCTGGCTGTATGACCTTGGGCATGTCACTTAACCCATCTATGCCTTAGTTTCCTCATCTACAAAATAGGGATGAAAAGAGTAACTATCTCAGAGGAGTGTTGTAAGGATTAAATGAGTATGTGCAGGGTAGTTTCACATTACTGTAAGCCTGGCAAATAGTGAATACTCTACAAGTGCTGACTAGTTGTACAGATGCAGCCCTAGGAAATAAGTTTTACTTTGACACTTTACAGAGGAGGAAAGTTTAGTTTGGGTAAGTTAAATGAGGACCTGAGTGTCCCAGGCCAATTAGGTAGTAAGTGACAGAATGAGGACTAAAATTTAGATCTGATATTGTAATCCCTTTTGTTAGAAATTTAAATGCCCATAGACTATTATGCTAGGAGTGGCAAATCTGATGTTAAGATAATAGCTGAGATTTCTATAGAGATTTTTCGCTTAATAAGCCCGATATATGTATATAAAACATATGAACCAGACACCCCTTTGTGCCTCAGATCATGAAATTATGAAATCACAGATTGCTCATATCATCCAATCCCTGTTCCTTCCCTCTGGACCAGTGGCCAGTGGAATTTTCCCAACACTTAGAGCTATCAGTGATGAAGGAGCTTTTTTTTTTTCGTTTTGGTTTTTTGGTTTTTAAAAAATTTCTAATCTATCATTAACCAAAATTTTAAAAGTACAATAAAAATGAATAACGAGAAAAAGAAAATGAAAAAATCCGAATGTTCAAACCTAAAATTTTATATTATTAGATTCAGTGGGCAAATTGCTAAAGACGTTTCCAAGTACTTATTCTCCATTCCTGTACTTGTCTTTCCATAGATCTGTACCCATGGCCGGTCCCCACGCCATAGACCACACTCTGACTATCTGATTTAAAGGACTCCCATGAAGAGTTAGTTACTCCTCAGGTGGAAATGATATGCATTCCTGTTTGCTCTCAGTTTATTTAGAAGTTCTCAGATTTCTATAGATTTTCCTTTACAAACATTGACCTGACATTTCCAAGGCTAGCTGGAGAACCTCTATCCATCTTCAGAGGGCATTAAAAAAATGATTTGAAAAAAAAAAAAAATCAACAACAACAACAACAAAAAACCCAAAAAACTCACAGCCTTTACAGTTGATCATATACTGGGTGGAAAGTGAATGTCACTTTTAACAAAGACTCAAGAGAACCCCTGAAAGAGACAGTCCCTGAGAATATTTCAGAAACACTATTTTAGCACAAAACTAGCCCGAATCCCTATGTGAAGTCCCTGGCCCCTGTGAACCATTTTAGAACTGCGTGGAGTCCTTCTACCCCTTGGTTTATATCCCTCTCTCAAACCAGACTCGCCTGACAACTTTTCCCTCAGGTCCAAGCTCAGACTGGCTGTCATCCTCTTACCACTTCTGGGATGAGGCATTGACAGACAAACAGAAAGGAGCCAGGAAAGAGAGTTTATTTCCCTGCAGCCCTGCTGTACTCCTATCAAAAGCTCCGCTGTTTCATTTCATTTCACTTTTATTTAATAAATTCTTCCACTGTGCTCACCGTGTGTGAGGCACTGTTCTAAGGAATTTGCAAATACAACTCATTTAATCCTCAAGACAACCCTATGAGATAGGTTCTATTATTCTCCCTATTTTATAGATTAGGAAACCAAAGCACAGAGTGTTTAAGCAATATAGGTTGAGCATCCCTGTAAATCCAAAATCCAAATACTCTAAAATCTGACAATTTTTGAACACTGACATGACACCACAAGTGGAAAATTCCACACATAGGTACTTAACATAAACTTTGTTTCATGCACAAAATTATTATTAATAAAAATACTGTGTAAAATTACCTTTAGGCCTTGTGTATACGATGTATGTGAAACATAAATGAATATCATGTTTAGGCTTGGGTCCTATCCCCAATATATTATGTATGTGCAGATAATTCCAAAATCCAAAAATATCCAAAATTTGAAACACTTATGGTCCCAAGCATTTTGGATAAGGGATACTCAACCCGTGTATCTCAAGGTCACACGGCTCTGTTTTAATCTCTGTCAACATATCTCCTCCTTCAGGGTAAAGAGGAAAAGTAGTGGAGTGAAGAGCTTAGAATAAGCTTGAGTAACAACAGCATGAGGAATATGTAGAGTCAGTCTGGGAGAAGCAAGACTTCTAGCATAAGAAAGTAGCCAAATCTCAGAAATTTCTAACACAAGGGATTCTAGGCACTGGTAAGGGAAAACACGTTTAAGACAAGTGGCAGGTTGGTATATAATATGAGAAAATAGAACCAAAATCATGTGTCTATTATGACCAAACTCAAATCAAAGGACATGATAATACATCTATAATAATAACAAAATGCAGTTTACATATGCAATTTTTTTTAATTCTCACAACTCTAAGGGGAAGGCAGTACTATCCCTATTTGTCAGATGAAAAAGTTAGTAAAAGTACAAAGAGATAAAATAACTTGCTCATAGCCTCATAGCTGGTGATTGGCAGAATTTACATCCAGTTCTAACTCTAGATCATGGGTCATTTTGACTCAGCCACACGGTTAGAGTTGATTACCCCTAATGCCATTATAGGGATGGCTTAGTCACCATGTGCCCAAGAAGTCTTAGAACAAATGGCACCTACAGGTTAAACTAAACTAGTTTTTTTTTTTTTTTAATGGGGAAAATCTGGGAAAGATAAACATAGCACGCATTAACTAGATACTTCCATTTCATAGAAGCGGTAATGTCTTAATGCACCTCTGCAAGAGGTGTATGTGACACAATGGCTGAGAATATGCCCCCACGGAGAGCCCCGTGCTTGCCCTGGAGTATATGTCTCTCTTAAACCAGATCGCATGTGGTCTGTAGAGGACGAAATGCAGGTACTGAGCCTGTTGCCTATCTGATGCCCTGGATGGATGATCTGCTGGAATTATTGGGTCCTGCCAACATTATTTCCATCCGAGATCTACGTGAAGTTTGTGGGCAGATAGAGCTGATCCCTGAGACCAGGCTAAAGAGTGTTTCCATCCTCCACAGGGCTTGTAAAAGTTTCTTCCCTTCCTTTTAAAATAATCTTTGGTTCAGCTTCTTTTCAGTCCTTAATAAGTAATTAGTTGATGATGGGAACATTTGCAGTTTCATATGTAGATGCTAAAGGCTTATTGAGTGTGGAATTTCAATTGTATCTAGAACATTCACAGTTTATCTAAAGCAACTCAAGAGGAAGATAATAAAAGCCAAATAATTATAAGGATGGGTCATCAGGAGTGCTATTCTTGCAACACCAAATGAAATGGTGAAAATAACACTCATAGAAGTTTAAAAAAAAACGAAAAGGAAGCCCCATGCATTCTTATAATTGGCAAGGCACTTCCCCATAATAATATGCTTACTTGGAACCCTCGCCCTATCTTATTTTTTTTTTGTAATTTCAATATGTTAAGGGAGTACAAATGTTTTTGGTTAAATGGATTGATTTGGAATGCTTAAGTCACAGCTATAGGTGTGCCCATCACCCCAAGTAGTGTTCATTGTACCCATTAAGTAGATTTTTGCTCCTCCCCTCCCTCTGCCTCCCCCTGCTTAATTTCCACTGAGTTTTACTTCCCTCTGTGCACATGTGTGCTCATTGGTTAGTTCCAATTTAACAATGAATGCATGTGGTGTTTGTTTTTCCATTCTTGAGATGCTTCACTTAGGATAATGGTCTCCAGTTCCACCCAAATTGTTGCAGAAGACATTAAGCCATCCTTTTTTATGTCTGAGTAGTACTCCATGGTATACATGTACCACATTGTGTTAATCTATTCATGAATTGACCGACACTTGGGTTGATTCTACATCTTTGAAATTGTGAATTGGGCTGCAATATACATTCAAGCGCATATGTCTTTTTGATAAAATTACTTCTTTTCCTTTGGGTAGACACCTAGTAGTGGGATTGCTGAATTGAATGGCATGTGTACTTTTAGTTCTTTAAGGAATCTCCATACTGTTTTCCATAGAAGTTATACAAATTTTCAGTCCCACCAACAGTGGATAAGCATTCCTTTCTCTCTGCAACCACGCCAGCATTTATTGTTTTTGAACTTTTTAATAAAAGCCATGCTGACTGGGGTAAAGTGATAGCTCATTGTGGTTTTAATTTGCATTTCCCTGATGATTAGTGGTGTTGAGCATTTTTTCATATGTTTATTGGCCATTTGTCTATCTTCTTTTGAAAAGCTTTTGTTCGTGTCTTTTGCCCACTTTTTAACAGGGTTATTTGTTTTTTTCTTGCTGATTTGCTCAAGTTCTTTATAGATTCTGATGTATAGCTTGAAAATATTTTCTCCCATTCTGTAGGTTGTCTGTTTGCTCTGTTGATTATTTTCTTAGCTGTACAGAAGCTTTTTAGTTTAATCAAAACCCCTTTATTTATTTTTGTTGTTGCTGTGATTGCCATTGGAGTCTTATTCATACATTCTTTGCCTAGGCCAATATCTAGAAAAGTTTTTCCTACATTTCCTCTAGAATTCTTATGATTTAATGCCTTACATTTAAATCTTTTATCCATCTTGAATTAATTTTTTGTGAGTGGTGAGAGATAGAGGTCTGTTTCATTCTTCTGTATGTGGCTATCCAATTTTCCCAGCACCATTTATTGAATAGGGCTTCTTTTCCCCAGTGCATGTTGTTGACTGCTTTGTCAAAGATCATCTGGCTGTAGGTAGGTGGTTTTATATGTGGGTTCTCTATTTTTGTTCCACTGTCTCTATTTTTGTACCTATACCATGCTGTTTTGGTTACTATAGCCTTGTAGTATTGTATGAAGTCTCATGATGTGATGCCTCCAGATTTATTCTTTATGCTTAAGATTGCTTTGGCTATTGAGGCCCTTTTCTGGTTCCAAACAAAGCATAGAATTTTTTTTTCTAGGTCTGTGAAATATGATGTTGGTATTTTGATGGGGATGGCATTGAATCTGCAAATCACTTTGGGTAGTATAGACATTTTGACAATGTTGATTGTGCCAATCCATGAGTATGATGTGTTTTTCCATTTGTTTGTGTCCTCTGTACCTAGTTCTATCTTTCATTGAATGGCCTCCCAGTTAAAAATAACTAGATAAAGTATCCTAGACTACAGAATGCCAGGAATCTTTTAACCAGGTGACATCTCATCTTTCAAGGTATCTGATCTTAAGTCACCCCAGATTAACTTGTACGTTTTATTTGGCAGCAGACAGTGGTAGCATAGGTATTGTTAAAGTATTTATATAGGACAGTGGAGGAAAGAGGCTTTCTGTGACTTGATTAAGAAGAAAAAGAATTCTATATTGCCACCTGGCTATGGTTCAGAAATACTGCCCTGTACTACTGCCTTACTATCACTGAGGGTGGGATAGGAAAATAAATCCCTTATCGTATGGGGGGTGTGGGGAAGAAGGGTTTAATGGATGGAGATTTTTCTGGACAGACAGGTTTAAGGAGAAAAAAAAAGTAACAAGCATTTGTAATCTGTGCATATCAGGCTCATCTGTGGCTAAATGTCCATTTCATCTGAATCAGAAAGCACTCCCCATCCAAGCAGCAGGCATTACCAAGCACACACTTCTATGGGAAGGATGCATACGTGGCACTTATATCTCCTCTCCCCTCCAGCTCCCAACACAGACATAGCTAATCAATTACAGAACTCTTCCCCGCCAAGCCTGGATTTGTCATCAAAATGTTTCTTACCTCAATAATCCAGGCAAATCATCTCAAACCATGACAGTTGGCTCATGAATTGAAACCTGTTTATTTTCTCTGGTCAGCACTGGTAATACAAAAATGAATAAACATAGTGCCTGCTCCCAAATAGCTAAATAGCTCGCCTAGCTATTTGTTAGTTTAATATTTAATAGTTACCACTAAAGCCTTTCTCACAACTCAAAGCACTTGAACTTACAGTCACTCTCCAAGAAGTTATTATATTTAAATAAACACTCTATGAAGGAATATTCTCAGTCATTAATCTAATAGTTCATCCTTCAAAGAAGAAACAAATCTGTAACATTGCTCTTTTTATATTAGCATCATTAAGAACCAACAGCCATTATCAATTTTAGTTGGGGGAGAAGAGTTCTCTCTCTCAAAACCCATTTAATGAGCAAAGTTTTGGGTTTTTTCATGAAAACATTGAACATTACCCAAGTTACTATTATCATCTCTTACATTTGTATGGCATACTTGGCAAAATATTTTCTCTCACATTATATCATTTGATGCTCTCAACAACTATACAAAGTAGATGGAAAGGTATTATTAGATCTCTTTTAGTGATAAGTATTTCCACTATCCAGCATCTGGATTTTTTTTTTTAAACAAATAAAAAAGTAGTTATAAAAAAAGAAAGGAACACAACTTCCAGAGAAGATTTTGAGTGTGTAGAGTTTCATGGTGATTTGAGTTTTTCCCCTGGGGCTCTGCACTAAATTTACTGCTTCTTTCGTTTTATTGATGTTATAATGGAATTGGATATACTCTAATTCAGAAACTAAAATGTTTATTCATTTCATATGTCAGTACAAAATCCAATCAAGAATAACTATTGCCCCTCCCAAAGCTACCAACATACAGAGTGATAATTGCTTTGAAAAGAAATAAATAAGTTTGGGATGAAGGTGCTATTCTTTGCTGTCAGTCAATGAAACAGTCCCAAAAGTGGGGCTCTTCATCCAGATTTTTCCTACAGAATCATTTGAATGTTTCTATCCTGCAAGGGAAAACCCTGGAAATGGGGCTGTTGCTCCCATTTACTGGATACTTTGCTTGGGAGCGTGCAGACATCATCTGTAGTCCTTACAGCAGCGTAGCTGATGAATACCTTCGACAGATAATTTACGTGGCAGTATAGCTTATCAGCTAAAAGCATATGGGTGTGTGTTCAGGTCACAAAAATCAGGGGTTGAGTCCTGACTTCTCCTTACTAATTGACTCAACTGAGGTAAACTATTGAAGTTCTCTACGTTTCATTCAGTTTTTCTCTTAGAGTTAGTTAGGAATTAAATGAGACAATCTGTGTGAGCCATTCAACCCAGAAATTGGCACAGAGTAAGTGTACAATGCAGAAATGGTAAGTAAATGCTTGTGTGTGAAGTTCATAAAATAATAGCTAACATTTACTGAGCAACCTACGTGCCACATACTGTTCTTCGTGTTTTATGAGTAAAAACTTATGTAATCCTCTTGACAACTATATGAGGGAATGCAAAAGGTTTAGCTAACCACAAACTGCAAAATTAGAGGGAACAATGTTTACAAAAGACCATCTTCACTTCTGACACCAATTGCTAGTTCAGGGGTTCCCAAAAACAACCTCAGGTTCAAAAATAGAATAGAATAGAAGGACTCGCAGGATTCACTGCAAGCTGTTACATTCACGGTTATGGTTTATAACTGGAAAAAAAGACAGAATAAAATCAGCCAAGGGAAGAGGTCCATAGAACAGAGTCCACGAGGGGTTCAGAGGTCATCTTCCCATGGAGTTACAGACGTCATTAACTCCCCTCAGTGACAGTGCATGATAATACAAACAGAGTATTGCCAACCAGAGAAGCTCACCTGACATTGGTGTCTAGGGGTTTTGGGGGGCTCAATCACATACTGGCCATGCAGCTGACTTTTAGTCTCCAGTTCCTTCTGGAAGCAGAACTGCTACCAAGTGGCTTAAAGGCGCCAATGTAAATCACATCGTTTGACATCTGGTAGCCGAAGCCCCAGGCAAACGAAGACATTCCTATCAGCCAGGACACTCCAAGGGCCTAGAGAGCACCTTCCAGTAGCCAAGGGCAATGGCAGACATCTCTTTGGATAAAGTTAATTCTTCATGACTAATATCATTCCCATTTTATACTTGAAGAAACTGAAGCACAGAAAGGTTAAGAAACATACCTAAGAACTCATAGCTAGGAAGTAGGACAGCTGGGATTCAAATCCAGGCAGCCTTTCCCTGGGATCTGTAAACATTTCTCCTCACTGCCTAGAGAGATGTTGATTGACTGCTGAGATCAGACTGCAGGTAAATGGTAGGACCTGGTTTGCACCTGGGTGGATCTGATTCAAGAGGTCTTTATCTTTCCACGTCCCACTGGCTTTTCCTGCAAAAACATGAGCGCCTCACCAAACACTAAAAGGCTCTAGCTACTTCACAGGTGAAGTGCTAACGACCCACACTGGGTTCTACCCCTGGCACACTGAGCCATGCTGAGCAGCAGCATCTATTGCAAAAGTACTCTTTGGTGGTCTCCTGGGAGTATCTTATGACTATTGGGAGTCAACGGAGTTTTGATGAGCCTTGAAAATATTATCTATAGGGCCAATAATTCTGCATTATTCCTACAAGGAAAAAATGCTACCAGTACATACCAATATATGCATGTAAGTTTAAAGCCAAGGGAAGATATTGATAGTCTTGTGCCTTTATGGAAACAGAGTTAGGGTTCACCTGGCTCATGTAAGGACATTGCTTTCCCACATATTTTTGAAGGCACAGTTTTATGTCTCAGGAGGCTGTCCCCAGTACCCGGAAATTTAGGGTATAATTATAGATACCAAGCTACAGCTTATTCCTTTAAAGACCATATCTCAGTTGCTTGTCAGGCCTGGGTGGTTTTGTCAAGAGAGTAGGAGGAGGAAATCCACACCCCCACCCCCACCACCCTCAGAGAACAGCTTTTCTGGGTAAGCACTGCAAACAGAGAGGGATCATTGATGAAAATCAAAGAGGCGGGTATCTCCCACCCACAGAGCAGCCAGGCAGATGCACAAGGCCAGCTCATCCCGAGCCAGGAGTCCCACTCTGTGAGTTAGTTCAGTCGACTGAATGCTTGTTGAATCAAGGCAGAAAATAGGCGCACTTCCTCCCCCACTTTCCACGCAGCCCCATCAGTTAGTTGAGTTTCTCTTTAATCAGAATCTCACAGAGCAAAGCATAAGCAACTGTATTTTTTTAAGTCCCACAAGAGATTCTAAAGCAGAGCAAATGTCAAGAACATCATGGATCTGAAATTAAACTACCGTTTTAAAAAACTTACAAAAAATTTGAAGCAGAACAGCCTAATCATCTAACCCTAGTTTCCAGCATCTAGGGCAGGTTCATTCTTTAGAGGGAAATGAAGTGACCACCCCCCCACTCATATTTACTTTTGGTTTGTAAGAGGGGCTTTTAATTAAAGGTAAATACATAATTATATAGTATGAATATGTTAAAAATTAGGGCAAGTTTACCACAAAGTCATTTGTCATTTATAAATACATTGCAGTTTTAAAAGTGTTTTCACGCTAGATGTTAATGACCACAGCTGAAGAAAATCCTAAAGCCACTTCCAGGTATGGTGTTGTCTTTTGACTCGTACATCTTCTGTGGGGACGAAAGGTTGGTTTGAAGCTATTTCCTCATATACTGTCAGTATCATAGTGATGGAATAATTAGTTATTAAGCATTTATTGACCCCAATATTGGATATGCAGGCTGAGTTTTAAGTCCTTACAGGTTGTAAGAAAGAAGCAAGCTTGGGTTACTGAAGTCAATATGGGCATGGTAGGATGCATGGGGACATAGGGTGGAAATAACAGCAGCCATGCACCTTACAGCTGGGCCTCCTGCAGAAGTGAACACTGGTCATTGCCAAGGCCAGGACTGGACAGTAGGTCCTTTTACCTGACAGTAGCTCTGCAAACCAACCAGCAGCACCATAAGAGTTCAATACTTAGCTCTTCCGTCTCTGCTCCTAGCTCTACTGGATTGGACTTCCTACTGCACTTCCGGCTCATGGTTTCTGCCACTATTAGAGACAAGCTCTCCACTTCATAGCTTTGACTTATCCAGAGCCTCTACTGAATCATGGCTTCTGCTGACCACCTTCTTCTTGTGTCTTTTGCTTTAGCTCCAGCCCACACTGATGCTGTTTGTGTGCCCCACATTTAAAGCCTCTAAAAGCAAGAATGCAATGGGAGTCACCACCAGTCATGATCTCATGTTATGCACCTCCATTGGGCATAGATTGCAACCAGCAGGTCACCATAAGGGCCACTGCCTGCTTCCAGAAGGCTGTCTTTGGATGAAACACTGGTTACTTGCCCACCTGGTTTTGACTGGGAAAGAGGAATCATGAGATACACAGCATGGCAAGCCATGCATAAGAAAACTAGAAAAAGGAAACCGGGAGCATGGCAGGCACCATGGGGCCTCTCAGAAAGCACTGAGGCCTGTCCCGAGCAAGGAGAGCCACGTCAGCACCCCTGCTGGTTGAGCCCCAGGTGTGGTCCCCTGGGCTGGCCCAGCTCTCTGTGTATTCTGTGCACAGGCCCTCGGCTCACTGGCTCTTCTCCATAATTGCTATCACTTGTATCTTCTTTCCCTGTCGAGGCTGGCCCTGGAATAGGAAGCATCTCTTCATATTCTTCCACCTTTTTCTTCTGTCCCTGAAACAATTACATGGTTTTTCTGTTTTCAGTGGTTTCATGCTAATGACTCTGGTCTGAGCATGGGCTAACTAAAATGCCAAATGGGGAAGTTATAAACCTCAAAAGACTTTCAGTAATTTATATTGAAATGCAAACTTTTGTAACAAAAAAAATGTCCACGTGTTAATCTCCACAACCTGTGAATATAACCTATTATGGCAAAAGAGTGATATTAACTTACATGGCAAAAAGATATGATTAAGTTAAGGCTCTTGCAAGGAGCTTATCCTGGATTACCTGGGTGGGCCCCAGATGCCATCACAAGTGGTATTATATGAGGAATGAGAGGGAAGTTATATGAGACAGGAAGTTGGATACACACCCAGAAAGGATGGAAGTAACGTGACCACGGAGGCAGGGACTGGAGTGATGCAGCTACAAGCCAAGGACTGCTGTCAGCCTCTAGATGCTGGAAGAAGCAAGCAAGAATTCTCCCCACCAGAGACTCTGAAGGGACTGCAGCCCTGCCAACACTTTAATTTCAGATTTCTATCCTCCAGAGCTGTGGCAGAATACATTTTTGTTGCTTTAAACCACCCAATTTATGGTCATCTTTATAGCAGCCCTAAGAAACTAATACATATACTTTCTTACATGTGCCATGGGAATCTCATTTTGAACATTTTGAAAACTAGCCTACCTGATGCTGTTTTGTTTGCAAACTAGAGTGGACTATTCAAACTTTGGCCTGATGTAGGTTTAGGGTAGCGCCATGTCTAAGACTTCTGGGGCAGCTGAACTGTAAGCTCCATGAGAGCAGCACTGTGCTGCATATTATAGGTGCTTAATAACTATTTGTTAAATAAACAAATAAATTCTCTGGCCTCCTAATTGTTTTTTCTAGTTCTGTATACCCAAATGACTCCTCTGGCCCCAGATGGCCTACACTTTCTGGCCTTTTCTAAGTCCCATCCTGGGACTATGCATATAAACATCAGTTATTTCTGACTTGGAGACCAGATATTTATGTGAATACTGTGCCTTCTGCCAGACTTGAGAGTGATCTTACCATCTGGTTCATCTTTCTCTTAATGCACAGTACAGAAACATAACTATATAGGAACCCAAAATATTGGATAATTGAACAGATGGAAAATGAAGAGAATGGAGAGGTTCAACAACAGTGGAAAAACTTTTGATAAATCCCTAATGTGCTAAGAAGTTGAGGGTGTAAATAAAATTATTCTGAAACAACATTAAGGGCCCCATTGAATCAGTTTTGGGCTAACCTGAACATCTATGGGTAAGATCACAATGGTTAGATGAATCTATACTTGGTTAGTTAGTTTCTTCTATTGCTCCATAACAAACTACCACAAACTTAGCTGCTTAAAACAATGCACATTTATTATCTTATGATTTCTGTAAATAGGAGTCCAGACATAGCCTACCTAGGTCTTCTGTTTTAGGGCCTCTCAAGGTCCAATCAAAGTATTGGCCAGAAAAAAAAGCATGTCCACATGGCCTAGAGAGCAGAATGATAGACAATGGAGACTCAGAAGGGTGGGGGTGGATGGGGAGGTGGATGATGAGAAATTAGTTAATGGGTATAATGTACGTTATTCCAGTGATGGATACTCCAAATGCCCTGACTTAACCACTGCACAATCTTTGCATGTAACAAAATTGTACAGGTACCACATGAATTTATACAAATAAAACATAAAATAAAATAAATCTTTAAAAAAAATACCAGCCATGATTGGCATCTTATCTGAAGGATTGCTGGGGGACAGATAGGCTTCCAAGTGCACTTGGCTTTGGCAAGACTCAGTTCTTCAAAGGCTGTTGGACTGCGGGCCTCAGTTTCTAGCTTGCTGTTGGCCAGAGGATACCCACTCAGTCCGTGCCATGTGGGCGTCCCCAACATGGCAGCTTGCTTCATCCAAAGCCAGCAAGGGAGGAAGTCTGCTAGCAAACAGAAGTCATAATCCTACCTAGCCTAGTTGTAAAAGTGACAGCCCATCAACTTTACCATGTAGCATAGGTTAGAAGCAAGTAACTAGGCCAGCCCATACTCAAGGACATGAATACCAGGAATCTGGAATCATTGAAAAACATCTTAGAATTTGTCTGTCACACCTAGTAACTACCATAGGCATTCCCTAAATATTGAATGGGTCATGTTCCAAAAATTTATTTCTTGTTCAATTGGAACTAAGAACTCAGTATGATTTTTTTAAATAGAAACAATGGAGTTAGATTCCTGACCTCACTACCCAGGTAAGGCCCATTTTAACCAAAATACACCAAGTATCATGCTAACCAAACTACTTTAACCTACATTTATTTATTCCATTGTTATTCTATGAAAACGTGTTTTTCAAATTTCAAATTGGGATCCTGGGACCAATTCTCCAGTTAATGGGTCTTCAACATAGCCAGGTAGGGAAGTTAGGAGCTTTATTCCTCTGCCATCAGTAACTCATTAGCTATTTCACACTATGCATATGAACAGGTTATTCCCAAACAAAATATGTATCCATGAGCTGATGTTCATCAGTGATGCCTTTACTGTGTAGTCATCCCATCAAGTCCTCAGTATTTGCACTGAAAAATCTAAATATTTCAAGAGAGAGTAAATCATTTTCAAAGTCTTTCAGAATGTGTCATTTGAGGAACCATTTCAAACTACCTTTAAGTTCTTAAAACTGAACAAAAACTTCCACTCCAACAACACTGAATCCCCTATCCTGAAGTGTATCGGTCCTGGTTTGTTTACCTTGAATCTCATGGATTAGTAAAAATGCCACTAGTAAAAAAGGCTGGCAGCAGAAATTTTTTTGAATTTTTAGATTCATCAAAGATTGACCCTTTCTCTTTTTGAAATCACCTCTTGCTTCCTAAGTATTGGGGAGTGCTTTAAACTCAGCTCCCACTCACCCTGTCTCCTCTTCAAAGCCTTGCTCCCTTCTGTGCAGGGAGAAAGTGCCTTTTGAAAGTGGTAAGGGTTCCTGCCTTACATGGGTCTGTTGGAGTACACAGCAATAAACAAAAATAATAATAAGTGCAGTAGAGTTCTTGATAATTACAGAGCGAGCTGGGGAAAATGTGGAAATCAAAGCAAAGCCACCTTGCAGTATGCCTCAGAGCAAAGGGTGTTTAACATGCCTGATTCTCAGTTGTATTGCAGCTTTTTGTAACTTGCACGAAGCAGGGAGTGGCATCTAAAGCGGCCCCTGCTTAGGTGGACAGTTTGGCTGAGGATGGCCATGCCAGAGGCATCATGGGAAATTTAAAACAACTTGAGTTATTTAAGTCAGACTCTTCCCTCCAGGAACTTGAACGGTTAGACCCCACCATGAGGCAAAGTCCTAGACATCCTGGTGGTGTGTCTGCTTCGTTTTATCTATAAGCATGACCTGAAGCAGAAACTTTTTCCTTCTTTCCTCCTTTTTTGTTCTTTATTGATTCGTGGACTATTGAGTTGATTCTGATTTGGTTTTTCTTTTTCAATTTAAGTCACTTAGGTATGTACATTTTAGCTCTAATGAAGAATTATTTTTTGGTTTTGTTTTCTAAGGAAGATATCACAAGACTTGTTGTGATACCTGGTGAGGCCCTTAAAAGTAGTCTCTTCCATTCTAGAAGTCTCTGATTCTGTGATCTTAGGTGAATTACCACATAAGAACATCAGCCAGTGTGAGTGCACCTTAAATTGCTTCATAATACAGCGTCGTTCACATATGGAACAGCCGTGGTCTGCAGTTAGCAACAACAAATGAACCACGCTTTCCTCCATATGTGAAAATGATGGTTCGCTAAGTCATAGGTTGTATTATTCTGCTAAGGCAACCATAGCAAAATACCACAGACTCGGTGGCTTAAACAACAGAAATTTATTTTCCCACAGTTGTGGAGGCCAAAGTCCAAGATCAAGGTGTCGGCAGGTTTGGTTTCTCCTGAGGCCTCTCTCCTTGGCTTGTGGATGGTGCCTTCTCCTTGTGTCCTCACATGGCCTTTTCTCTGTGCAAACATGTCCCTGGTGTCTCCTCCTCTTCTTATAAAACTGCTAGTCCTGTTGGATTAGAGCCCTACTCTTATAACCGCATTTAACTGTAATTGCCTTTGTAAAGGCCCTGTCTCCAAATGCAGTCACTATGGGGGTAGAGCTTCGACATACGAATTTTGGGGAACACAATTCAGCTCATAACATGGTATTACCCACAATGTCCATGGATGGATTGGAGGTCATAAATAGTTTGTGCAAATGTGT
This sequence comes from Varecia variegata, assembly GCA_028533085.1. NCBI lineage: Eukaryota > Metazoa > Chordata > Mammalia > Primates > Lemuridae > Varecia > Varecia variegata. The sequence continues at coordinate 17,603,651 of CM052441.1, read as the reverse complement.
ATATGAGGGTGTGTGAATATATAGATTTTTCTGGAGACAGAGTTCACACCCTTTATGAGAATTTCAAAGGATTCTAATAGGATGTACAAGTTTATACCAATTTCCCTAATTATTTTTCTAGGCGTGACGTTATATGTTAATCCTTTCACAAGGATTCTATGATCCTATAAATCCTGTTGCTCCCTCCTCTTTCATTTTTCAGATACTCTGTTTTGCTACAAATCATTACTCTTTCAGAATATCAAAGAATAGCTGGAAAACATGATTTTTTTTATCTTGCTGAGATGACTAAAATGATGATGTGGTATTTTCATTATTGCACACTTTTAAAGTCTTTATAAATGGTGGCTTAGGTGCTTGAGCAAATATATAAAGTTTTGTAAATCAAATAAATATCTGAGCTAGGTAAAGAGACTAGAAATGAAAAAGCAACTAAGAATTTAGGACATAAGTAAGGTACTATAAAAATAAATAAGTAAATAGAAGTACATTTTCCAATATAGGCAGTGTTGTCTATGTCTACATAATTTGTAGAAGAAAGCAATGAAAACAAGTAGCTGGGAAATGGACACTATGTTAAAAAGCAAACAAACAAAAAACAACTAAAGAAAAATTGGGACTTTTAAAATGGAAAATAGACAATAAATGATATTGTTTATTGGAGAAACCCATTATTTTCTCCCCTTCCCTTGTAAGTCTACAAATTTATTTTGGTCATATATGCTTATTTCTGAGGCCACTATTTTTATTGCATATTTGTGCTATTGACTTCTTAAACTTGAACTTTGGATTTTCATTTTCCATCAGTAAATTTAATTTTGGGAGTTTTAGACGTTTTTCTTGCACAGTAATTTTCAAATTTTCCTTTAGTTATTGAACCCTAAATCCAAACAAAGTCTTCCATGGATGCCAAGCAGATAAAAATGGAGCTGTTATAGCTGAAACAGAGAGGGAAAGGGCCTTGCTGAAATGAAAATATACTATCAATATGGTATTTCCCTAATCCAAAGTGTACTTGACACCGAATTCCCCGCTCCATCAGCAGTCTGTAGCAGATTCTTGCTTTCTTTGTTTAGCACTCTCTCTACGACGACATATTAGAAGAAAAAGGAAAATTGTGGTTTTGTTTTGTTTTTTTTAAAAAAGAGCAAAATTAGCTGGGATATATTTATTTTCTCTGACTGCACACTATTGTAAAAATGTCAATGGTAGATGGGAAAATTAACACAGCACTCACATCCCTTTCTTAATTTTATGGCAATGGTGGGAGGAGGCTGGAAATCTTAAATCATATAATTGGCTTTGGAAACATTTTTAACCTTTGGTCTCATTTGCCCCTAAATCATGTAGCTAAAGTCACAGAACCTACATATTTAAGACACTCTATGACTTTCTGGTGAATGGTTATTTTTGAAAAAAATCATTCCAAAGCCCCATGTCATTTTTGCTGAAGTCACCGTGTCGGCTGCAAAGGCAGCTGGCAACTCTCACTGCCCCCATCCATCCCTGATGGCTTTCAGGGAGCGCTCCAAGAACCTGGGGTCCCATCCGTTCCTGGAGTCAGGAACACCTCAATCACTAAAAGGAAATGAAGTTTGAAATGTGTTATTTACTATTTAGAGCAATTTAGAGAATATTTCTAGGTAGTATAACTTTGAAAAAAAAATCTTTATTCACTGACCTCCCCAAAGAATTGAGAAACCTTTAAAAATCAAATTAAACCTCTGAAACTAGTACAAATAAAACATTTGTGAATCTTTAGGGTTTTCAGTGGAAATACATCCTGACTTTCTGTATGTGTACATGTGTTTGAACTGTTGTAGTTAGGCATTTATGTTTTTATAAAAAATTATGACTGCTTTTTTTTTTTTTTTTGGTTTCTTGTTTATTTCGTTTGGTTTCTGGTTTTTGTTTTGTTTTGATTTAGTTCTCACAACATCTCCTGCTCTAAATGGCTTAGCAAAGAAATAAAGTTCCCATGTTTTATAGCGTTTGCCCCAGATGATGCAGAGGAGGTTCTGGTTGAGGAGGAAGGGTTAATCTGCTCTTCTAACCTGCCGACACACCAACCTTGGTCTCTTGGTTCTCTGTCAGGTTCTGGGTGCTGTGCTAAGGGCAATGGAAACAGAAATATAAATCATGGCCCCTCTCCTTCCACGTGCACTCTCTGTTGATTCCACATACGCCAAGATAACCTCTTCATGAGTTCTAATTCTCACCTGTGCCCAGTACTGTCTGCGGAAGATGGAGACAGTTCTGAAAGCACATGCTGGAGAGAGAGGCTGAGATGCCCTGACATTCATCACTTCCTGCCAGCCCTCAAGGCTGAGCACATCCGTGCACAGCAGGTGCTGCTTTTTCTAATTGGGATTTCAAATGGGAAAGAAGAGGGGGAAGAGGGAAACGAAACTAATAACTATTGAATGCCTGTTATAAGCCAAACTGTGAGTTTACATAACCTAATCCTCATGAAAATCCCATGAGATCAGTGTCATTATCCCCATTTAACAGATAAGGAAACCGAGAATCAGAAAAGCCAGGTCATTGCCCAGGGTCCTCCAATTTAATCTGTGGTATCAACAGCATTTGAACCTAGGTTTCTCCAAAGGACAAGGGCCAAACATTTCCCATTAGACTGAACCTTTTCTATGTAAATGCTAGAGAAGGTCAGCCTTCAATTTCCTCATCAGTAAAATAAAGACAAAAGTCTTCCGCCTTGTTTAATCTATCATTAAATGGGAGAGTATTGAACGTGGCTGAACAAATTCAAATAAGCTTGTGTTTATTCAGCTTCTTCATGAATTGTGAATAACCACCAGCACATTATGAGTCAAGTCAATAGAATTAATATTTGTACTGACTCAGCAATGCTGAATTACATGTCATCCTAGTGCAAAGATTTCTTGTTAGCCACTGCTAACATTAAAGAGAGTAATATATGTCTTCCATTCTCACCATGTCCTTTCACAAAACTCATAAAACCTTTGCCTAAAGATTTTTCTTCTCACAAATGCTTCTTACCCCAGAGCCTCTGCCAGATAATGAAAGTATTTTGTGGGCTTGGCTGGTAGAGATATTCAAGGAGGGCCATGTAAGTAGGATAGAGAAAGAAACCAAGAAAGGGACTGGCACAGCTGAGGCAAAGGGACACTTTGAAGGTTGTAAATGAAAGATTAAGTCGAAAAGAATTTGAGAAACAGTTGAGAAAAAAGTCTTAAATTCTAGACCGAAGAGTTTAGATTGCATAATATGGGCTTGCAGGATCTACTGCACTTTAGCCTCTGTCCCCATCATCTACTGAAGCAGGTTTTGCCAAGGTCTCTGTTGACCTCCGCCATGGTTTGGATGTGGTTTGTCCCCACCAAATGTAGAACTTCCACCCCAGTGTGGCAGTGTTGGAAGGTAGGGCCTAGGGGGAGGTGTTTGGGTTGTGAGGTGGGATTCCTCACAAATAGGTTAATTCCCTCTCATAGGAATGGATTAGTTTCAGCAAGAAACTAATCCATTTTGGATTGTTAAAAAGAGTCTGGCTTCCTCAGTTTCTCTCTCTTGCTTTCTGTCTTGCCATGTGATCTCTTTGCACACTTC
>CM052441.1:17498019-17599563 GCA_028533085.1 Varecia variegata | reverse complement strand
TTCTTCCTCCTCCCCTTCCAGAGCTAGCAAGTCTGCCGCGGCCAATTCCGGTGATTGGGCCGTATAGCATTTACCTGCCGACCACACTCCCCGCTCCCTTCTGAAAGAACACATGTTCCCTACAACATCCAATGTGTCCACTTGATGTTTGGCACCTATGTGCTTCAGAGAAGCCCCAAATGATTAAAGTTAAGCAAAACAGGTCATGAGTTTTATTAAGGGAAATTCAAATTGAATTCTGTCCAGGGAAACGTCACCATAAAACCAGGTAGGCTTTAGAACGTGGGATTCAGTGGAAGTACATCATTTAAAATCAATTTAGACAAGTGCCAGGAGATGTGCTGGGGGAAAATACTCCACAGTAGATTATTGGCCTGCCTTTATGGATAAACCACGCTGATATTTGTGATTTCAAATCAGGAAGAAAACACACTCCCTCATTACCTCATTATAGGAATTCATTCTGGGAGGCATGAACAATTTGTCTCTTTCCCCAGGGATGGGCGGAGAAACTTGTAACCTTGAAAACATTCTTATGTATGAGAAGTACAGACAAATATTATATATTTCTGGATAAGGAAAAGCAATGGAAAGGGTTTTTGGGTTTCATTTTCTTGGGGTTTTTCTCATCTCACATAAGTTGACTGTGCTAAGACCTTTACATTGTCTGACGACTGCATCTCTAAGGTAGGAAGTATTCTTTATACCACTTTACCAAAGGGGAACTTGAGGCTCAAAGAGGTTAAGTAATATTCAAGGTGACCTAACAAATATGTGGATGAGCTGGAAATTGGTCTGAAGTATAGGTGACATAGCCACATAGACGGGACCAGCTATACAATTGGTGAGGCCCATTGCAAAATAAAAACGTGGGGCCCCTTATTGAAAAACTTATTAAGAATTTCAGGATGGTGACAGCAGATCATTAAACCAAATGTGGGCCCCTTCTGAGCACAGCCTGGTGTGACTGCACAGGACACACACCCACAAAGCCTGTCCCAAGTATAGATGCTTCCCAGATTCTATACATTTGGGCTAAGTCCACTGAAAAAATTGGGACTTTTTGATGAATATTAAATTATGATTATGCCTTAAAAATTATCTTGAAAAACACTCTGTTAAATGCAGTGTATATGAAAATAGACTTCTGTAATTTTATCTGTAACTGAGTTAGAGACTATTTCAACACTGCTTCGGATTGGCTTCCTCTGTTTGATATTTGCCTGTGAATTGATGCATCATTTTCTGGCCTTACCATGCACTTCACTGAGGAAAACATTTTGAGCCCTTTCCATCTAAGCAGAGGTCCTCTGTCCTATTCCCTGGGACCTAAAACCTGTTCAGTAGGAGTCTCAGCAGACCCACCACACTGTGACCTCCTCCTGGCCACGCCTTTGCATGCCCACCACCGCTCACCCCACCTGACACAGAAAGGAGACTCAAGAAACGTTTGTTGAAGAAATGAATGAGTACACGAACCCCAGAAAACTCCAGCAGAATTCTAGATTCTCAAAAGTAGAGCACAAGCCAGTCTCCGTACAAATCATGCTCAGGTGATATTAGACAGGTAGGTTTCAAGAGAGGACCAAGTCTAAAGCAGCATTTGAGCCAAAAATCCAACATGCCCTTGAAAAGTCCTTCAGGTTAGAGGTATCATGAGATGCGTAGAGACGCACTGGGTAAGAGGCTGATGTACATTCCCTGTCTTACCTCTCCCTGGGGCACATGCTCCTCGCCTGCCAAGCAGCACAGTAAATTCCAGGAGGTTAAATGCACATATGATGTTACTGTTTCTTAAGAGGTGAGTCAACGCCTTCTCTGAAGAAAGTGTTTATTGCTTTATCCCTGCAGCGGTTCCTCCCCACAACCCCCCAACCAGAGGAAGTTGTAAAATCTGATCCCCGAGTTTTATAAGATACTCAGTCTTGTGTTAAAACTTCACCCAAAGTAATTTATCTTGCATCTTGCAACATTTCTGTATCTCACACATTTTCTATAATGAGTATGAATTACTTTTATAGATAGTGGGAAAAAAAAGAAAAACTTCACAGAGCGATTTCATACTTAGATCATTTTTTGGTGCTGAGCACATTAAAAGCTTTCCGGAGCCCCGTCGCATCCACCACAGTCCCAGCCTTCAGAGCAGTAGAGGAGTCTGGCATCAGGCTGAGCACTGAACCGCAGAGGTGTGTCTCCCAGCATCTCCACTTACTTCACCTCTGTGGGCCTCAGTGTCCTCATCTGTAAAATGGTACTAATATAATACCTTCCCCAAAGAGTTGCTCGTCTAAAGCATTTAGCACAATGCCTGTCACTAAGCATTCAGTGTGGTTGGCTATTAGTCACTAGTACATATGAGTCTGTGTCCTGTGTATTTTAGGAGCTAACACTGTCCCTCTCAAACAACCTAGCTCCTATGTAAATATGAATAATAAAGCAATTTTTAAACCCTGTGTAAAATAATCTTACAAACTGAAAGCTCATCAGTGGTAAGATAGGTACGTGTGTCCATCCAGGATAAATAAGGGTGGCAGAGCCAGAGGAAGGGATCACATGCCAACCTCACTGCGGCTCCTCCAGGGCCCCGTGACCGCTACAACTCATGATCTATGGGATAGGATGAACCTTGGCCCTGTGGCGAAAAGAGCGACTGAGCTTGACAGGGTCAGTTTGGTTTTTTACTTACTATTTAGCATTTATGCCCAGTCCACATTCAGAGTAGATCTGAATGACACGTACACCTCTTTGAATCTGAAAAGTTTTTGCTTCCACTTTATAGGTGGAGAGCTAAGCCAGTTTTTTAATAATTCTCAGTTCTTGAATATCTTGTGCCAATAGATGTGGTCTCTTCTTTGGACCATTTGTCCCTTGGCTTCAAGACACCACACTTTTCCATCTTGCTTCAACGTCACTAGCCCACCTTTCTTGGTCTCCTGAAAGCCTCATCCTTCGTAACTCAGCCCTTAAATGTTGGTCTTTATCAGGGCCTTCTCACGGGCCCACTTCCTACATATGCTCTACTCTTCCTGGGTGATCTCAGTCTGTTCAGACAGCTTTAACCACCATCTTTTTGCCAACGAACTCAATATCTGCATTGCCACATCAGTCCTTTCCCGACACTCGGAGCCCATATAACTGACTGCCTTCAGGACATCTCCACTTGGATATCTGACAGATGCCTCAAACTTGACATGTCCAGACTGAACTCATCACCCCCTCAAACCCACTCCCTGACAGCATTCCTTATCTCAGGAAATGGCAGCTCTCTCCACCCAGCTAATCAAGCCAAAAATCTATGATTAATCATTAACTCACCTCAGTTCCCTCACTGCCTAAATCCAATCAATCACCAAGTTCTCTTAATTCTATTTCCTGAGTCGGTGCCCGTCAAATTTCTTTTACTGTAAACTTAAAAAAACACCTTTTGCATCGTGACCCAGCCAGCATGCACATGCATGTGTGCACTCACATACACACTTACACGTAACTGAAACACAATGCAAGGCCCTCTGGTACTTTCTCTTCTGTTCTCTTCTGTTGGTGTTTTTTTTAAATGCTAGTAACTAGTGGGTGACTGGCAAATGGTTAACCACTAGCTCTTTTGGAGGCATGGGTTGGGGGAACTGTGTGTAGCATTGGTCTGTATCCTTGGTGTAAATACTCCCACCTTGGTTGAAGTCAAGCTTCCAACCAACTAGCTTGCAAACTTCCTAAAGATTTAACAACCATCTCTCATGATCATATCCAGCACACCACTGCTTATGACCTACAGTTTGATAGTCACTGGTCAAAATATCTCTTAAATCTATCCACTAATTTTCATCCCCAATGCTACCATTCCTGTCCTGACCACCACCATTTCTGATGCAGTTGGTTTTCAGGTCAGTCTGATCTATTTCAAAGTTATTTAATATTTTCAAAGGCTTTCTATTGTCCACACTAGCATAAAGCCTACAATTCTTACCGTGGCTTAAAAAGCAACGGTTTAGCTGCCCACCCCTCCTATGCTCTCTCTTGTTTTTTAATTTTGTAAAAAATATGTTCTTCTTAAACATCTGGGAGGTTTCCCTTGTTCTCAGGCCTTTGGACATGCTCTTCCTTTTGGCTAGAAAGTTCTTTCCTCCCGTCTTTACTCAACTAATATTTACTCTCCTTCCTATCACAGCTTAAATGCCATTGATACTTTATTCATTCATTTATTCTTCCAGTGTGTGACAGACATTGTGGTAAGTGCTAAGAATACAAGGAGAAGTAAAAATAGACAATCCGTCATCTCACAGAACTTATATTCTAGAGGGGGAAAAACATACTATTCAAATAAAGGTATTCAAATGTAAGTACTAATAAAAGAGCTTTAAAAATAGAGGAGATTCATGGTTCTATAAGAACTTAATAAAATATGACGTAACCTGGTGGATCAGGGAAAAGTTTCCTGAGTAAGTGATGATTGGTCAATTATAACTATTGAGCTCATGTATAAAGAATAAATATGGCCAGGTACAGTGCCTCATGCCTGTAATCCTAGCACTTTAGGAGGCCAGGATGGGAGTATCACTTGAAGCTAGGAGTTCGAGTTCAGCCTGAGCAACGTAGCAAGACTCTGTCTCTACAAAAAGTAAAAAAAATTAGCCGGGTATCATGGCACACACCTGTCGTCCCAGCTACGCAGGAGGCTAAGGCGGGTGGATCACTTGAGCCCAGGAGTTTGAGGTTGCAGTGAGCTATGATCATGCCATTGCACTCTAGCCTGGGCAACAGAGTGAGGCCCTTTCTCCAAAATAAATAAATAATAAATGAATAAATAAATAAATAAAACGACTAGTCTAAGAGGTGAGTAACTAACGGCATCAGCAGAAAATTCACATGACGAGAGGGAACGTGGAGAAATCAAGGCAGCAAAGGAAAGCCAGTGGAGCACGAATGCAACGAGGAGCAGGAGCAAAGTATGAGATGGGCCAGAAACAGGCAAAAGCCACTCTGTTCAGAGCTCTCTAGACTTTGCTGAAAATTTGGGTCTTTAACAAAAAAGCAATGGTAGGCCATTAACATGTTGAAAGCCAGGATATAATGTTCAGATTTCTGGTTTGGAAAAATCACTCTGGCAGCAGTGAGGATGGATTGGAAGGGGGCAAAAATAGATGTGGAGACAAATTAGAAACTATCACAGTTCTCCAGACAGAAATGTTTGTGACAGAAATTAAGATGCTGGTGACGGAGATGGAAAAAATCTACGTGCCAGAGAAATGTGTGATAAGACAGGGTAATGGATTGAGTATGTGTGATAAAAGAGAGGGAAGTACAAACGATGACTCCCAGGTGCTTGAGCTATAAAAGTGGATGAATGGTAGTACTTTTCATAGATGTAAGGAATGCTGGAGGTTTCTGGAGCAAGAGCATGACTTTAGCTTTAGATATATTGAGTTTGAGGTATCTTCGAGATGTGCAAAATGAGAAGTTTTGAGAACTATTTGATAAACTTCTGGAATAAAGGAGCAATCGAGTTTAGGAAGTAAATGTGTGAAGTATCTGCATAAAGATAGTGGACATGATGCAATTGCCCTCCGTGAACTCATCCACAGAGAATGCATAATATGAGAAGAAGGTTTAGAAACCAAGCCTTAAGGAAATTCAGTATTTCGTGGTAGGGTCGTTAAGGGTGAACTTACAAAGGGAACCAAGAGGAGCAGGCAAAGTGGTAGGAGGAAAACCATGAGAAATTAATGTCAAGGAAGCCAGTATGTCTTGGTAGAGTATCAAGAAAAGAAGCCAGACTGTTGCAGGTAGAAGAGTGACTACAAAGTTCAGATGTGCAATCAGTGAGTGTGGGCTCCTTTTTCAAGAAGATTGTCTTTGAAGGGAAGGAGGGATATAGAGTTGTATTTGTGAAGTTGATGGACACTTTTCATTTTTATTTAATGAAAGACATTTGAACATCTTTATCAGCTATGAAAAAACTGGTTTGAAAGAAAGTTGAATACACAAGAGAAAGAAAGAATAATAAGTGGACAATTAAGAAAAAAAGCAGGGAATAATCCCTATGTATTCATGGTATCCCTACACTTACCCTATCTTAGTTCTGACTACACTTGTAAGTTTTCCTTTAATATCTGTATTTCTCATTAGCCCTTACTCCATGCAGACAGGAATTACCTCTGCCTCATTTACTTTTGTATCCCTAGTGTGCAGCGAAGTACTCAGAGAGGAGGCATGAATAAATGTTATTTTTTAATTGCACATTAAAGTGAATTAAATTGGAGCCAGATTTAATAAAAGAGACAATCCAGAAATCTTATGATACTAATATGTGCATATATATGTATGCACACACACACATCATGGTTATTGATTTCTTAGACTAAAGTTAAAATTGGTGCCATTACCTTGAGCATAAGCTATCTGGGCACTAAGACAAGCAGGCCTTAGAATGAGAAAAATTGAAAGTCAACCAAGAACTAAGAACTCTCCACAAATAGATGAGCAAGGCCATGAGTCATCTTTGTGCAGAGAATTGAGTCCTGATAATATCAGGAAACAAATGGTGAAAGCACAACCTGTTAGGACAAGCAGATGCATCATTCACACTGATCCAGGTGAAACCCCAAATAACAGGACATGTGTATCTGAGATCTTTGATGACCTACCAAGTCAAGAAAACCTAAAAAACCAAACAACAAAAACCAAGAAACCCTCACTTCCATTTTGGAGACAATATTAAATGCCTCATTTAGGGAAGCAAGTCCATGCAGCCAAAAAGAAATCAGATGTGCATTTCTTTCTTTCCCAGCTTTGCTAGTTTTTTAAACAAATTCTTTAGTCTGGTCTTAAGTTTCTTTATCTGTGAAAAGGGAATAATCATACCTGATAGGGTGATTATATAAAGTAAAGGAGATTACATATCATGTTTATAAGCACCATACTCAGAATAGGTGCCACTTCCTTGCCTTGCAAGTTGCAGACCTGAGAATTTCACATTTGCATTGGCAGTTCTGACATATTCTCATTTATACTCTGTAAATTCTGATATTACATCAATAAGATGAGGATGCCATGCTATATCTAGATTGCCGAGAATACTGGATGACATGGTGTGCATGACGGAGCTTTGTGAAATACAAAAATTCACTTAAACTAGGAGTCAGCAAACAACAGCCCGTGGGGCAAATCCAGCCCACCACCTGTTGTATTTGTTTTATGGCTCACAAACTAAGAATGGTTTTTATATTTTTATGATTGGAAAAAATCAAAAGATGACTGCTTCATGACATGAAAATTATATGAAATTCACATTTCAGTGTCCATAAATAAAGTTTTATTGGAACACCTCCACACTCATTTGTTTACATATTGCCTGTGGCTGCTTTTGCACTACAGTGGCAGAGTATAGTTATAACTGAGACCGTATGGCTTACAATGCTGAGAATATTTACTATCTGGTTCTTTATAGGAAAGATTTGCCCACCCTTGACTTAAATATAGTGACAAGGGGCATAGAGATTTTAGGGGTTTTATGAGATTTAAAAAAAATTAGGAGTTATTGGCAAAGTGCCATAGAGTAAGGGCTCAGTAAACAGAGGTCGTTGTTGATGTTCCTTATGTTATTAATTCAACACGTAATCATTGAGTACATACTATGTACCAGACTCTGGTCCAAGGGCCACAGAAAACAGCAATGAACATAACAGACAAAATGCCTACGCTCGTTGGATAGACAGTAAACAGCTAAGTAAGTATAAGTATAGCATATTCAATGGCTGGGGAGAAAAATAAAGGGAGGGAGAACAGAGAGTTTCAGAATAGGGGTTGCAATTTTTAGATACAGTGGTCAGGGAAGACGTCATTTAAAAAGTGACATTTGAGTGAAAGCCTGAAGGACATAGGGAGCCCAGAGGGGGTTGGAAAGGGGGCGTGAGGAGTAATGTTTCAGGTAGGGGAAAAAATACAAAGTCCATGAGACACAGAGTGCTTGGTGTGTTCAAGAATCCCAAGGAGTCGGTGTGGCTGGAGTGGAGCGAACGAGGGGAGAATAGCTGGAGATGGAATCAGAGAAGTGCTGACAAGCTTAGGCTGGGCCTTGAAGAACCATCTAGGGATCCAGCTTTTACTCTAAGTGAGAGAGAAAGCAAGAGCACAATAGTGGCATGGCCTGACCCACATTTATTCCGGATCCATCTGGCTGCTCCAGTGAAAACAGGCTGTAGAATGGACTGATTATAATTTTATAGGTTGATTTACAACATCAATTACCGCTTCATGGCATTAAATGTGGGGGATATTGCATCTTATCTCCATGGAAATTAATAAACCACTTGATAGGTGCACACCACCACCTTACGTTAGTTAAGACAGTACTAGAAAGATAAAATCCTCTCTAATTTGTGGACAAAAGGAATATGAGGTATCAGAATCCCATAGGGTAGTTCTAACAATTTAATTTTTGCTGCTTCTCACAAATGCTTCAGACTTTATTAAAAAAAGTTTCTGACTAACATTGCCTACTTTGTTGATAAAAATCTTTTAGTTTGGACAGTTATTCAGACTGATCTGTATGAACCTAATAAAGGCCTCTTTGCCCTAAGCCATAGATAAGAAAAATGACCCTAAAACACGGATATATAAAAAGTAATCTTCATTTCCAATGCAGTAAATTTATTTGTATAGTATGTAGTCCTCAAAATTGCTAACATTTGATAAAGGAATGAACTCAAGAATATTTTATAAAACAGTCATGTCAGGACCAAGGCAATGGAGCGAATATTCTAACTAACCTTTGAAAGCAGTGGCAATTAATGATGTTGCTATTAGCACTGAGCCAAAAATATCTCGAGAACACAAATAGAATTATTGCAACTAAGTATGTAAAATAGGGAAAAAAATGAAATAAATGTGGCATCCAAAGATCAGAGGAGTGGGAAGCCTGGTACCCTGTAGGTTGTGGATGCTTCTGGCAGCGTGTGGAAAGCATGTTGGTATCTAGCTGGAAGGCAGTACGGCAAGACTAATACCTGGCACATACTCACCTAGGTTTTATTATAGCATCGTTGCCTAATGCTGTATTGTTTCATTATGTAAAGAAGAGATTTACAAGATTGTTTAACAGTATTAATAAAGCCAGCAGTTTTAAATACCTGACCAGAATTCTTCAAGTATCATCAAAGACAAGGAGGGACTGAAGAACAGCCAGCACAGAGGAGACTCAGGAGATGCAATGACTGAAACCATGTGGGGTCCAGTATTGGATCCCGGAACAGAGAAAGGATGTTGGTGGAGACGCTGGGAACTGTGAATAAAGTTCATAGTTTAATTAATACTATTGTATCAATGTTAAGTTCTTTCTTTCTTTCTTTCTTTCTTTCTTTCTTTCTTTCTTTCTTTCTTTCTTTCTTTTTCTTTCTTTTTCTTTTCAAGTAGCTGGGATTACAGGCACGCACCACCATGCCTAGCTGACTTTTTTGTAGAGATGGGGTCTCACTACATTGCCCAGGCTAGTCTTGAACTCCTGGCCTCAAGAGATCCTCCCACCTCCGCCTCCCACAGTGCTGGGATTACAGGCATGAGCCACTGTGCCTGGCCAATTCTTAATTTTAGTGACTGTCCCAGCATTACACAAGATGTTAACACGAGGGGAAGCTGAGTGTGGGATGCAGGGGAACTCTCTGTACTCCGTGCACGTCTTCTGTGAGTCTAAAATTATTTCAGGTTAAAAAGTAAGAGAAACCAAAGAACAACAAAGTTTCTAGTAGCTCCTAAGTGGCACAAGCAAACTTGAGACTGGCAACTGCTGAGGAACAGTGAGAGTGGGGGAGTGTCTGTTTGCAACACAGCAGCGTTGACATCTGTCTGCCACGAGAATGACTCCCGTCTTTGTCTCCTTTCCAATTCCATTGCAGGGTGTGCTGGGTGCATCACGTAACCGGCATGTGGGTGTACCCTTTTCTGGAACACATTGGCTCGGGAGCCAGAATCGTCTTCTTTGGGTTTACAACCATCTTAATGAACTTTCTATACCTTCTGGGAGAGGTTCTGAACAACTATATCTGGGATACACAGAAAAGTAAGTATTGTTTAGGGGAGTGTAAAACAGGAGAATTACTGCTGACGAGAGCGTATGCAGAGACTAAGGGAAAATTCCACTGTAGCCTCTTCTTTTATCCTTCACACAAGATCTCTTACGAAGAATTTCATTTTTATAACTACAATATTAATTTCAGAGCTGCTGGCAGTTACTTGAAAGGTTTACTAGTCACTTGGTCTTATTAGCTAGCAAAACACCCAAGTCTAAAGAGGAAAGAAGTATGTCTATAAATTTTATAGGGAAAGATGTAGTGTTAACAAAAAAAAAAAAAAATTAGAGAAGTTCACCCTGATTAACAAAATGCTGCCTTACCTAAAGGGACCCAAAATTAAATAGATAAGTTATTAGATGTAACCGAACAGTCTCATTAAAAGTCACCCAGATCTCCACTTCACTTTCTATGCCATGGAGAGGGCACCTCGGAGAGGGCTCACTGCCATTCTGCTAGAATTCTAAGCAATGTAGAATGCCTCTGGCCACCGTGACTCACCAGTGGCTGTCATATTGAAGGTTTGAAGGTGGCAGAGAGGGACATGCAATAAAGGGTAATACCTCATTGCTGTAGAAACTCTCTTAACTGATGATTTGATTTCTCTTTTGTTTCCATTTATGGCAGAGCCTCCATCTTGGCAAGGCATGTAATCTTATCCAAGCTGTGCAAAACCTGTCCAAAGTGTATCTAAGATAACATAAAAATTGGATGGTGGAAAAAGCAACAGCCACAGACATGTAGTGATTTAAGACCTGCATGAAAATACAGCCAAAGGCAAGATGGTTTGGGGATTTAGAGAGCTCTGGACATCTCCTCCGACAGAGTCCCAGCATTCTAGACATCACCAGTAAATGGACTCTGTGCCCCAGACACTGAGCGCCACTCTGCCAGGAACTCAGTCTAATCAGACAAATAAAGCACACTCATGTCATGGTTATTGAATCAGACTGTTTTGTGTGTTCATCTTCTAAGATTGTATGTGTCCAGGTATCAGCCCAGGGGAATCTGAGCGTTTCTTTTCTCAGCAGCTTTTGATGTTAATAAGTGGTCTATTAGAAAGGGTGTCCCATTTTTTTATTCAGTTCAGGCCACAGCTTAGAGGACCAGAAATGAATCTTTTAACAATGTTCCCACCTTTCAATGGGAAGAGTAATCTTTCTCTATTAATTTATAGAAGTATTTATTTAACTTACAAAATTATTTTGAGATCAAAATGTAAGCTTTTCTTGGCTTCTTGGGAGAAAAGTTGTATTTAAATTTAAACTACTATGTCCAATATATGTTATCGGGGAAGTACTTTTGACTGACTGCTTCCCCTTGATTTGTTTGGTTTGACATTCCTTTGGCCATAGTTCTACTACTTCTGGGAGAAGATGACCTGAAAACCAGCAGAGATAATCATCCAGTCCGGATTAATAGAATACTGCTTTTTAGCAGCTTTGAATGAGGAGTTAAAAATGAATAATGAACCTAATGGTTTTTGAAGGATCTGTTCAATTTATCTGTGCCATTCTCTTAAGTAACATGAGTAAGGGTTGACTAACATTTTGTAACTCGTTTCAGATATAGAGATTAATGTATCTACAACAGATCGTCTAGTTAATCCCACAGACGAGATGTTTTGTGTCAAGTAGGCATCTTCCTCATTTATAGGAAGGGTCACAAACTGATGGCATTCCCCAAATTTTACTCACCAAGAAGTTTTGTTAGGCCTATACAGTGGGATTTTTGTTTTTGAGCTGACATTTAAAAATTGGGATATTTCACATAAAGGCCAGATTTTCAGCATCTCACCAAACGTTTTAAGCTCTGGAAAACACCGAGCCCACTATTCTCTTTTGGCAACAGTGGATTAGGATTGAGTATCCATTGCCCGCTTTCTATGGCTCTCTCATTATCCCTAGATCTCACCTGGCCACTTCACTCAGTCACACTAGCTGTGTGGTTCTGTTAGTACATGAGCTGGAAACTGCTGATTAAAAGCAGTGTGTGCCGTGCGCGTGTGTGCATGTATGTGTTGGAATGAACTGAGTACAATGGGGTACAGTATTACAACCTGATTAGTACACAACTACTACAAAATCCCTGAAGATGGAATACTGCATGTAAGCCACATTCCTTTTTTCCATAATGGTTTCTAATGGCTCAACTTGCTTTGCTTAGTTATGTTATGTTAGCTACAACTTCAAGATGAAGTTGCATTTTACAGAATTTTACAGTTGAAAGGGAAATTAGAAATCATCCAACTGACCCTTTCCTTTTTCTAAAGGCAACTGCAGCCTAAGAACTGTTAAGTGACCCCCCAGAATAGGTGGTAGAAGAGCCAATGTCTTCTGATCTTCAATCCAGGGTTACTTCCAGTGAACTATCAAAATGTTGCCATGTTTTGGAAACCCAGACATGTGAGAGCTTGGAAACTTCACTGGCAACTACAGACCTAGCTTATAAAACAACAAAATAGCCAAACTGATATGAAATATGAACTTTTAAAAAGCCCTTAAAATAGATTAAAGTAATAGTCAAGCATTTGCTCTTCAAAAGCAAGTCCCTCAGGATGGCCTTGTGGAAGTTGCTTTAGTTTGCTAAGGTTCCCATAACAAAGTATAGAAATTTATTGACTACCATTTATGGAGGCTGGAAGTCCAAAATCAAGGTATTGGCAGAACTGCCTCCTTCTGAGAACTGTGAGGGAAGAATCTGTTCCAGGCCATTCTGGTGTTCTCCCTGTATGTGAGACTGTCTCAAAATTCTTGCCTTTTTAGAAGTAAGGACAGCAGTCATGTTTGATTAGGACCCACCTTGATGACCTCATGTTAACTTTATGAAGAGCCTATCTCCAAGTAAGATCACATTCTGAGGCACTGGGGCTTAGGACGCCGACATTTGAATTTTGGAGGGACACATTCAGCTCGTAACACCGCATTTTCTCCCCCAGCAAAATTCATGTCCTTCATGCAATGAAAACAGCCCCATCCCAGTGGCTCCAAAAGTCTTTTCAACATCAACTCTTAAGTAAGTCCAAAATCTCATCTTAAATATCATAAAAATCAGGTATGCGTGAAACTCAGGGTATGATTCATCTTGAAACAAAATTGTTCTCCAGCTATGTGTGAGCCTGGGAAACTAGACAAAAAGTTATCTGCATCCAAAACACAAAAGTGGGACAGGCACAGAAGTTCCATTCTGAACAGGAGAAATTGCAGGGAGAAAAGGGGTCATGGTGCCCAAGCAAGTCTGAAAACAAGCAGGGAAAGTTCCATTCGATGTTGAGGCTTGAAAATAATCCTCTTGGCTGGGTACTCTGTCCTCAGGGCTCACTGGAGAAGGATGTGGAGCCCCACCTTCCAGGCACTGGTAACAGTAACCCTGCCCCTTCAGCACTGGGTAGCAGCCCCACCCTCTGCAACCAAGGAGGAAGCAGTCCCTGAATGGTCTTTGGAGTCATTGGCCCTTCATTTCATCCTGTCTCTGGCCCTTTCAGTCCAGTCTGGCAATGTTGCTGCTGGTATAAAATTTTCAAAAACGATATTGGCCTCCCATGCAATTCATGGGGTCCAAGCAGTCAGACAGGAGGGTACTCCCCAGGTTGTTCCTGGATAACCACCTCTCTATTTCTGGCTTCTGCTGAGATGGTTGATTGGATCCATGAGTCACGACCTAATTTCTTTAGCAAATAGTTGTCCAGCCACACCCTTGGCATTATCTCCCATTCTGAGATACTGTGGGTTAATATATGCATTTGGGGGGAAGGAGACAAAATTCAATGCATAACAGCCGAAGTATTTCTGTACTTAAGCTCTATCCCAGCTCCAGTGTATCTGACTGAGGTGACCAGTCTTATTAATGTCAAATTTTATAATATAAGAGCGGAAATGAGAGTACTCAAAAGCAAAAGGTTGGGGTGAGGGCAAAGTACACCAGTTCTCTGTGAGCAGAAACCTCCACATTCCTTCTCCTCCAGCTTCCCCTCCAGATCACTTCCCCCCAGAGCCTGCCCCCTGCTCGAGCCTGTCTCGGCCTGCGGGAAGGACATGTGACTGGTTCCTTCAGGGCCCATCAGTCTCGTCCCTTGGGTCCCCCTAAGTGCATCCTGCCTCAGCTTTGTGACAGGTTTCTTTCTGCTTTTTGTGTGGAAATTATACCTCTTGTTCTTCCAAACATTATTTACAGCTATCTAATTTTTTCCCTCTCCTTCACAACTGTCAAACTAAAGTAGTGGGGAGCCATTTTCCCTCTCTAGGTCAATGAACACCCCCTGTTCTCCACCCCCGCTTTCGAAGATTCCACCATTGCTGCCAAGTCAACCCATCTGCAGGAGAATGCTTTGGAGGAAACAGACTTTCAAAAGAAAAGCAAACTGCTATTAGAACTCTTTAGTATTTTGAGTTCTTTTGATAGCTTCTCCATAGGAGAGGGGACATGGGACGGAAGTTGAGACTTGAGTCACATGTGTGCTGGTTGAATGGAATCTGTGCTGTGTTTTCTGCCTTTGCCTTGGTTACCCAACAACAAAGGCATGTTGTACCTTCTCACCTTCAACCCTATTCCTCCTCCCTTCAGATGTCCTGACTCCTCAATTTGAAGTGTTCCTTAGTATGATTTCTGAGAAGGAATTTGGAAAAAGTGTTCTAAATCTCTGCCAGTTTCTTAGCCATGAAAACCAAACATAAAAGACTGTCTGTGGACGCCTGTTCAGAGCATGTTACCCATCTCCCATTGCCACTATTCTGACCCTACAAGACATACAGTAAGAGCCAGAAGTGGGGGGTGAGGTGGGGTCCTTCCTAATGTCAACCCTATCATTATGATCCTCTGGGGTTAGACTTCACAAATTTTTTATGGTGTAGAATCCCATTCTTGTTCTACTGCTCTCCACTAGCCCAGCCTTCTGAGATCTTCTAAATGTTCACTGTTTATTAATTTATTCAACATTGATTAATTGAGCTCTTACTATGAGACAAACACTGTGTAAAGTGCTAGGGCTATAGTCAGGAACAAAACAATGAAGGGCCCTGGCCCTCAGAGAGCTTGCAATTTATCAAAGAATACTAATAAAACCTACAAAGTAGTATTTTGAGTTCTTTTGTTCCATTGTTGCTATTGAAACAAAACAAACAAAAAGTCTCTAAGAATTTGGTATGATTAGAAAAATGTTTCACTAGAAGCCAAAGCAAAAAGAAGCGAAAAGCATTTGTCAGATTTAACTATAATTCATGAGAATTACTTGAACATTTGCATCTCTGGGAAAATGAAACACAGCTATTCCGTACAGACAGCAGGCAAAGGTCTCACTGATCCAATACGCACAGGTCCTTCAGGGAGAAAAACAGTTCTACTAGGATTGGGTTGAATAAAGCGATAGCTTGAGTTTAAGGTAGTTGGGTATCTTTTATAAGCAATTCTTGTGGCTAACAAGCTTTTTATGAACTTAAAAAATAAATACTTCTTGGCATTTGAACATCCAGAGTCCGTGCCTTGGGAAGGGACAAAACTAAAGTAAAACTAAATTAAGTCTGTTTGAAAGTCATCAGCTGCACATGTCCTGTTGCTGGAAGCTGGTTAAGAAGTAGTCTAGAGTTTCTGCATAAACCCAGCGAGTCACAAATGCACTTGTAGCCCTCTCTCCCAGAGCCCATAGGAGCTGGGTGTGTCCCAGAGATATGTCCTGATTCTGGGGAAAGGGTGGGGAGAAAAGTCACTGAGGATGTTTCTGGAGAAAGTCATAAATGGGCTTTCTCTCTTAGCTAGGAGGGGGAAAAGGGAGTGGGTCAGGAGGGTGGATGGGAGAAGGGAGGGGACATGATTTCTTGGGAGCAGCTTTAGCAAACCTGCTCATAGTTTAATCTGATGCTCAAATAACACACTTTGCCTATATTTCTAGGTATGGAAGAAGAGAAAGTGAAGCCTAAATTGGAATGAAATCCAAGTCTAAATGGAAGAGCTGGATTGAGCCGCCATTGAAGACTCATTACTGCCCAGGCATGGGAAGCAATGGCATCACCCACCCACCCCCAGAGGGAGGACATCTTTTATATACAAATATGTTTAAAAATAGAATACAGTTGTTTCCAAAATGACTCACCCTCGTTGTGTTTTAAATAATTCTTCCCAAATTCATTATTGATAATAACATCTTTTTTTTTTTTTACTTTTCTACTTTTAAAACAAAAATTGGTGATTGGATTTTTATTTTTGCGATTATAACTCCATCTAATCAAGAAAGAATAAAATCCTATTGTGATTCTTATTGAAAAATATGTTAAAATCAAAGGGGCAGACATAAAGCAAGGTTCCGTGCATTTAGCCCTAAAGGTGGCTGGAAGAATTAACCTATGCCACCCTGTGGGCCCAAGGGGTAGAGGGGTAGATGTTTCCGGTTGCAATAATGTCACAGTTGCCTCAAACAGGCAATGTCAGTAACAATGACATCAATTTAGTCTAAACTCTGAGTGTATTTGGATCTCCTGATTTAATTGTGTGAAACTTTTCCTGGATTCAAACTCTGACTTTAATAAAGACCAATCAACCCCAAACCGGATGTCTACATGGTACATCTCAAAATCCTAACAACACTGGTGTCTCCTTTCTTATTTTTTTTCTATTACCTGTTGAAAATGGGTTTATTGAAACTGGTTCTTTCGTATAATTTTCTAATTTTAAAAATGTGTATCTTTTTGATAATTACAAAAGAATAATTATTTTAAAAAGCTAATTTACAAAGTCTTTGACCATGATTATTTTTAAGGTAGAAAATATGTTATAAATTATAAAATATTACTTAACACAAATATAGGTATTGACCGTGCTAAGAAAGATCAAGTGATGTAAAACCATTCACTGCAGAAATTATAATTAAATTTTAAAATTAAAAAAATCTTAGAAATATAAATTTTTTAATTTAAAAAATTTTAATTTTAACTTACATTTAAATTTAAATGTAATTTAAGACAGGCCACAACCACCCTAAGTGAGCCTGATTATTCCTGTTGGCCACTGCCACGGGCCCTGTACCCACGTAAAGGGGGAGAGACGTTTCTAGAAGCTCCCGATAATTTATTTACAGATAAATCAAGGCAGATACACTTTAATGGTAAATGTACATATATCCCATTTTTAACTAAATTATTAAAAATTTCAGTCTGAAGGAGAAAAGTTCGGTTGATAAATGTGATTGTGTAGAAAACTAACACATATCATAAAATACTATGAAAGAACTCCAGCCAAACATATCTGTTATATCAATAAATATAAAAGAATTTGATTCAATACTGAAAGAAAAAGAGTTGGGAAAACCCAACTCCATGCCGTATGTTGCAAAACAAACACAAAATGAAGTAATCATGAAAGATTGCAAAGATAGGCAAAAGCACACCTTATCATTGTAAACAAAAAGAAACAAGGGTTGCAATTTTAATATGAGACAATGTGCAATTCAGGCCCAGGTGCCTCATGGTGAACTCACATTATACTTACATTAGATAGAAATATGTAGTATGCACTAGCGGACTTACCGGAGTTGAGACTATTAAGGAGAGGTCAAGCAGAAATCCACCAAAACAGAAAAGCAAAGCAATACTGCACCCTTGGAATAACTGCTGCAATTAGTGCCACCATCAAAGACTTGAAGGGTCCTGGGTTGGTGGTTGCCACCACAACTAGAGTTAACTGTTTGACTTGTGTTATGGCTTCCATTGTGCCCCTCCTAAAATTCATATGTTGAAGCACTAACACCCAGTATCTCAGAATGTGACTGTATTTAGAGATAAAGATGATTAAGTTAAAATGAAGCCATAAGGGTGGGCCCTAATCCAATCTGAGTGGTACCTTTATAAGAAGGGGAAATTTGGACACACAAAGAGACACCAGGAATGTACACAAACAGAGCAAAGACCATGCAAGGACATGATAAGAAGGCCCCTGACTACAAGCTAAGGAGAGAGGTCTCAGAGGAATCAAACCTGCTGACACCTTGATCTTGGCCTTTTAGCCTCCAGAACGGTGAGAAAATAAATTTCTATTATTTAAGCCACCAGTCTGTGGTATTTTGTTATGGCAGTCCTAGCAAACTAATACGGCCTGTGTACAAAAGATGGATGGATTTTGGAGAATGATAATAAATTATTGTAAACTTACTTAAGTGATGACTCCACCTACAGCAGCTCTTCCAGAAGAGATCTCCCTCTGCTGGAGTAAATCAATACAAGCCTTGGTATATGGTATGGACGTATTAAAATTTTCTTTTACTTTGCAAGGATAGCAGTATGTCTTCACTATATTTTCTCAAGGCCATTTCAATTCTGGCTCTATACCATGATTTAGTATACAGTGACCTTGATTGTCTAATCATTCCATGGGACATCACATTTCTATTCACATTGATTATTTCGTACTGCTTGGATGATGTAGCCAGTATCCTAGACACCTTGATAAGACACATGCATGATGGAGGATAATAGATAAATGGCCCCCTCAAAAAAGAAATCTGGAGTCATCTACCCTTGTGAAGTTTCTAAAGCTCCAGTGATCTGAGTGAGACATACTAATATTTGCTCTCTGAAGTGAAATCCAATTGTTTCATTTTACATGCATTACCACTAGGAAAGAGGCACATTGCTTGGTGTGTCTTATTGGATTTTGAAGGAAACATACATCACATTGAGTGGTTGTTTGTATCCCTAGACCACAACTAGAGAAAAATTAGAGTTATAAAAATTAAAATGAAAAAAGGTAAAAGTATCACAATAAGCAGCTGATATGATTTTAAACAAACACAGATGCATGCACGCACACACACAAAACTTGTTCCAGTTATCAGTGCCAACAAACCACCCCAAAACTTAGTGGCTTAAAGCAACAGAATGTATTTTGCTAATGAATCTGCAACTCGGGCAAGACTTGGTAGAATGAACTTGTCTGTGCGTCACTGTGTATCTGCTAGGGTGACTTGAAGACTGGTGGCTAGAGTCACGTGAAGGCTCGCTCACTTACATATCCGGGGATTGCTGTTGGCTGTTGGCTGTTGGCTGAGACCTTGGCTGAGGCTGTGACTGGAATAACTACATGTGGCCTTTCCATGTGGCTGTTTGTCTTCATCCCATGTGACTACATGTCATTTCCATGTGGTTGCTTGGCTTCTCCACAATATGGTACCTGGATCCCAGCAGGTCCAGGTGAGAAGTATACTCCTTAACTTAGCTTGGGAAGTCACATAGTGTCATGTTTGCTGTAGTCACAGCCCTGCCCACATTCAAGGGAAGAGAACATAGACCCCCAAGTCTTCATGGAAGAGTATCAATGTTACATTGTGAAAAGACTATATGGGATTAAGATATGTTGGTGCCTACTACAACCTCCAAAAAAATAAACTGAAAAGTGACTTTAAAATTAAGATAATTTAATAAGGTAATAGGGTAAAAAATTAATATATGCAAATCAGTAGTTTTTATAAGATGTAATGGGATATAATGAAAGAAAAGGTCCTATTTGTAAGAGTGACAACTTTATGAAGAAAATTATGAAACTATTCAACAACACAAAAGAAGGTTTAAACAAATGGAAGCACATACCATGTTCTTGGAAAGCAAGACTCTACTTCATAACTGGCAAGTCTCAAGTTAATTTATAAATTCGGCATAATTTCAATAAAAATGTCAACATTTATTTATTTTTATTTATTTACTTGTTTGTTTATTTTTAAAACTAAACAAGTGAATTCTAAAGGTCATATGTAAAAAACTAACAAACAAGAATTATTAGGAAGCCTCTGAATAAAAACAGCAATAAACACGGACTAGAAGACTAGGCCAAACAAATATTAAAACATATTATAAAGCCTTCATTAAATAAAACAGTATGGAACTGACTATGAGTACACCAATTGATAGAAATAACAAAATAGAAAAAGCAATATTATAAATAAATACATACAGGAATTTGGAAAGTATAATAATCAAAGTTGTACCTAAAATGAGTGAGGAAAGATGGATTGTTCAATAAACAGTGTTAGGACAATTGGAAAGTCATCTGGATGAAAAAAAAGTTGGATCCACACCTTGTATCTTTTACCCTGACAAATTGTGAATAAACCAAATATTTAATGTTTTTTAAAAAGGTAATATTATAAGAGAAAACTGGGAGTTTCCTAGGTATGGGAAAGGCCTTTCTAACAATGACTCATAATCTAATAATCATAAAATAAGAGTAAGAAATTCAATTACACAAAAACTAAAACCCCTGAATTGCAAAAACTAAAGCAAAGACAAAATATATAAACAAACTAGGAGAAAATGCTAGTTTTCTGTTATATTTCATATAACAGAAAATAATGGCAAATAGCATGAATAATTCAGAGAAAAAGAAATAAAAGTATCTCAAATGAAAAGAAAGCAACCTCAATCATAATAAGAAAAGTACAAATTAAAACCATATCAAATATAATTTTTACCTCTTGAACTAGACTGGATTTTGTTCCTTTTATTTTGAGTTGACATATAATAACTATATATTTTATGGTGTGCAGTGTGATATTTCAATACATGTATACAATGTGTAATAACCAAATCAGAGAAATGAGCATATTCATCACCTCAAACATATATCATTTTTTCATGTGCTGAACATTCAAAATCCTCTCTTATGGCTTTTTCAGAATGTATAATAAATTATAGTTAACCATATTCATGCCATAGTGCTGCAGAACACCAGAATTCATTTCCCCTATCTAGCTGTAATTTTGTATCTATTAAGCAACCTCTCCCAGCCCCCTTCACTTCCTAGCCTTTAATACCAACAATTCTATTCTCTACTTCCATGAGCTCAGAATGTTTATGTAGCTCCCACATGTGAATGAGAACATGCAGCATTTATCTTTCTGTGCCTAACTTACTTCACTTAACATAAAGTCTTCCAGGCTAATCTGTGTTTCGAGTGTGATAGGATTTTATTTTTTTGTGGCTGAATAGTATTCCATTCCATAATACCATACTTTCTTTACCCAGTCATCTGTTGATGGACATTTAGGTTGAGTCCATATCTTAGCTATTATGAATAGTGCTGAAATAAACATGAGGGTTCAGGTATCCCTTTGATATACTGATTTGCCGTCCTTTGGATAAATACCTAATGGTGGGATTGCTGGATCATATGGTAGCTCCACTTTCAGTTTTTTGAGAAACCTCTAGACTTTTTTCTCTATAATGACTGTACTCCCGCCAACAGCATATAAGACTTCCCTTTTTTTGAGCATCCTTGTCAGTTTCTTATGTCTTTTTGATAGTAGCCTCAAAGACTTGCCTGAAGAGACTGAGAGAACAGATGATGGAGTTTGTAACAGGCCCTGAAAACAGTAGCGTAGACAGTGGAAACACAGAAGGCTTTCTGGGCTACCCTGAGGGCCCCAGAGAGGCTGAAGGCCTTGAATTTACTTGGTCATAACAAGGACTATTTTGGGATTTCCTCCAAGAAACCTTAACAGGCCAGACAGAGTGAAGAAATTAAAAGTTTAGTTTAGAAGAGTAGGTGCTACCAAAAGACAAGCAGGTAAGTCAATCACACTGGCCTCAGTTGGTGAAAAGGATGAGTCTAGAAGGAACCGAGAAAGAAACACAGAGGACGAATGTTGGGACACAATAAAATGGGCCGGAAGTTGGCAGTCTCGATAATGTTGAAAAACTGCTGCATCAAGGACACATTTGACACTGAGCACAATTGACAGGTAAGAAGTCATTGTCAGAAATTAACTTTTAGAGTTTAACATTTAGAGATGCACGCGGTCATACCATTTCTTGCTTTTTTAGTTAATATGGTGTGGTAGCAATGGCCCCTCCCCAAAGCTATCCATGTGCTAATTCCCAGAACCTGTGACTATGTTACCTTTCCTAACAAAGGGACTTTGAGCTGTGATTAAGTTAAAGATATTAAGATGGGGAGGTTATCCTGAATTATCCAGGGGTCCAACTATAATTATAGGGGCCCTTACAGGGAGGGAGGACGGTCAGAGTGAGGAAAAGAAATGTGATGATGGTGGCAGAGATCGGAGTGATGCAAAGGGGCCAAAGCTAAAAAATGCAGGTCGCCTCTAGACACTTGCAAAGGAAGGGAAATGGATTCTCCCTGAGAGCCTCAAAAGGAGTACTACTCTGTTGACATTTTGATTTCAGAACTTCTGACCTCCAAAACCATTAGGCAATAAATTTGTCCTTTAAGCCACTAATTTGTGGTCATTTTTTATAATAGCAATGGTAAGCTAATACATATGGTATCAGGAAGCATTTTTACATATTTATGTGGGCTATTCTTGTACTGTGCTCAAAATAAAAAGAAACCCACATAGTAATAACCACATAGTAATATCTAAAACTCATGTTTGCGATTTTCTAATAATTGAGTGACCAACCTTGTTGTCCTTCACTAAGCCAAACCAATTATCCAATGCTGACAAGCCACTCAAAATCATCCAAACTCATCTGATTTATAGGGATGGAAGCACTCAGGATCACTGAAGAAGTCCCCATGGAAACAGTATTTTCCATTCAAAAATATTTAGATGCTTTCATGCCTGCTCATCAATGAAGCAATGAAAAGTTTTGAGACAGATGACCCTAATTTTGAGTACAGATCAAAGAATTTTGGAGTAATGACTAATGTCTATGCTTGCTATAGGGAGATCTGCCAGGAAGAAAAGGAGTCATCTTATGTCCAAGCTTTATTGAAAATACACAATTTTAAAGCCTCAGTCAAAACAGTCCATGCAGTAAAATCTTCTCAAGGGAATTTTGCAAGTGTGTAAAACCAAATGCAATATAAAAGCTTTTTCAAATGCTATGTTTGGTTTTATGTATTTGCATGAGCATACTAATAAGTTTGATTAAATAGCCTCAACATAGATATATGCAAGAATGAAATTTACTTATTCTCAGCACAAAATATTCTGGACTCTCAACCTTGCATCCTGACTAGGCTAGACATCTTATTTCTTCATCTCACTCAGGTTTAACGTTTAATCCTATGCTTTCAGAAATTCAAACTTTCAAAACTTCCCCTCCCTTCTCTCCCTTCCTTGTGCCTGGGAAAGGCAGGGAATGATCTATGCTTACAGAGCCACGACATCAGAGGTGGCAAGTTCCTTATCTGCCTCCCAGTCTGATACAGAGGGACTAGAATCAAGTGCTGGTGATGGCTTTTGAGTGGCGATGATGAAACTGCTGGCCTTTAGGGAGCTCACAAAGCCCCACCCCTGCACAGTCCCTCTGTCCTCTTCTCCCCCATTACCATGGCAACAAGCAATCCACCCAAAAGTCTCCACTTCTGGCAAACCCTACTTACCTTCCATGGCATGCACTCAGCCCTCCTTGCCAGGCCAAGGGTGGGAAGACCTGCTCTCCTGGGGTACTCTCTCACAGTTCCAACAGCAGCACCAAATGCTCTGCCAGCTTAGCAGCACACTCCCCACCGCCCCTGCCCCACAGCGCTTCCTGGGGCGGGAGGGACCTTGGGAAACACAGATTTCAACAGAAGAGGGTGGAACAAATTGAAACTTCCTTGCTCCCTGCCTCCCAGGCTCTCCACCAAATGAAGGGGAGGGAAAGGGCTTTGCGAATACTTCATGAAATCTGCTTCCTTCAAAAATCTAATAGCCTTGCCTCCTCTGTATCACTTATTTTATAAAAACCAAAGGAGTGAAATTTAAGAAACTGGTTGTGCTGAATGCTTTCTGTTAGTAAATCCCACAGTGTAGGGTTGGCATCAAGAAGGCATTTCTCTGAACTTAAAAGGTGAGATATTTGGCAAGTTTTATCCTGAACTATGGACTTCAGTTGGCAGTTCCAGGGAGGCATACATGTGCCCCTCATCACCAATTTATCACTTTTAAAAAATATTCATTTCATATTATGGTCATCATTAACTTTGGAAATTTTATATTGCAAAATGGTTTTCCAAAGACAGATCCCCAATTTAAAACATCGTGCCTCTGAGAAATGTTTTCCATTTAAACCAGTTCTACTTGAGAAGATAATCTTTGCACTAATTAAGTTATAATTTGGAAGATCACTGTGCTGATTTCAAGACTCAAATGAAACTGTGGGATGAAAAGTTTCCTGAGAATGAGAAGTAGTAGAGACCAGAGGAGGGTGTTTAAGAATAAATCGTTTGCCATGTTTAACAGAGTCTAGCAATCTGCAGCATTTTTTCTTACTCAAAGTAGAATACTGAGGCAAAGTTTAACGCTTATCGTATCTGGGGAATTTTTGCTTCCCACGATGAAATAGTAATGGGGTCTGGATCATCATACACACACACACACACACACACACACACACACTACTGTAAATAACTAAAAAGATTGGTAAAATATAATAAAAATCATTTTCTGACATTGCTTGACAGACCTGCTTAGGACTATGATCTCTGAAGAAAGGGAAATGAACTATGCCAGCCCTGTGTGAGCACTGCCTTTCTGCCTAGAGGCAATTCCCAGATCATAGCACTGGGAGGAGACTCTCAAACAAAGCGTGTTGGCCTCACTGAGTCAGGGAGATCAGAGTTCAGAATTCATGGGACAGAGTACTAGATTTGAGGGAGCTATAAAGACACAGATCTCCAGAAATTTGCATGGGATCCTCTCTAGTCTTTGGCTACCTCAATATGTACATGAACAGGGTGAAACTCTACAATTTGGGGGAAAGAAAAATTGCTGAGGTGCTGTAAGCTGAATAAATCCATGAGTTCCCATAAGACCAGGAACTATTCATGTTCCCACTAGCCAGAGTGAAGAGGCCTCACTGAACACACAGGGAATTCAGTAAAGACCCTAGAAGGGTCAGGTGTAACTCATCAATCTTGAGTAAAGGTTACTCTAGATCTACTCTTGAAAAGCTTTAAAAGAAGCTTCAAAATTATTAAACTAATCCTCAATAACAAAATTGTCTGCCAGAATAAATCACCATACTCTTTAAGGAAGACCAAAAGAAAAAAAAAAAACACCCAAGACAAAAAATTTAAAATTTACCATCCTTGGCACCCAATCAAAATTTCTAGACGTGCCAAGATGCAGGATAACTTGACCCCAAAACAAGGGGGGAAATCAATAACTAGAAACAGACTTGGAATTGATATAGAGATAAAATTAGCAGACAAGAACATTAAAAGAACTATTATAAATATACTCCATATGTCAAGAAGGCAGAGAGAGAAATTAACATAACTTGGAGACAAATGGAAGATATAAAAAATGCAAATAGAACTTTTATATATGAAAACTACACTGAATGGAATTGACAGACGATTAGATACTGCAGGGGGGGAAAGCGTCAGTGAATGTGAAGACATTGCAACAGGAACTATCCAAACTGATGCACAGAGAACAAAAGAATGAAAAAAAATCCATACAACCTCAGTGATCTGTGGGATAAGATTAATATGTATGTAACTGGAGACCCATAAAAACAGGAGAGAAAGGAGAGAAGCAGAAAAATATTTGAAGAAATAATGGCAGAAAATTTTCCAAATTGGTTCAAAACTATAAGCCCACAAATCTAAGAAGTTCAACAGATCCTGTGCAGCATAAAAAAAACAAAGGAAACTACATCAAGAGAAATAACAATTATATTATTGAAAACAAATGATAAAGAGAAAAATCTTAAAAGCATCCATAGAAAAAGACATATTATATCGAAGGGAACAAAAAATGAGAGTTATCATAGATTTCTTGTCAGAAATTATGCAAGCCCAAAGACAATGGAATGACATCTTTAAAGTGCTGAAAGAAAATAACTGTCAAGGTAGAATTACATACCCATAGAAATATATTTCAAAAATTAAGGCAAAAGAAAGATTCTTTTCAGACAAACAAAAGTTAAGAGAATCCATTGTCGGCAAACCTATACTACAGACAGAAGGCAAATGATACCAGATGGAAACTTGGATCTTCACACAGAATGAAGAACATTAAAAATGGCAAATTTGTAGTTAAATATGTCATTTTTTCATCTTATAAACTCTTTCAAAGATATTTAATGTTTAAAGCAAAAATAAAATGTGTTGTGGGGTTTAAAATGTATATAGAAGTAAAATATATGAAAACTTATATATAGCACAAGGGATAGGAAGGATATGAAAGTATATAGTTGTAAGGTTCTTACATAATTCATAATTGGTATAACATTGTTTGAAAGTAAACTGTTAATAAATTAAGGATGCAATTTGTAAACTGTAAAGCAACTACTAAAAAAGGAGGTATAGCTAATAAACTAATAGGGGAGATAAAATGGAATACTAAACCTGCATTACTATTGAAGGGTTATGTATCTCGATTGTGGTGGTGATTCCATGGGAGTTTACAACTGCCAAAACTCATCACATTGTATACTTTAAGATGAAAAAGTTTATTATACATAAATTATTTCTCAATCAAGTTAATAAAAATAATCTAATGGAAAGGTAAATAAACCTAAATTCTTCAATAAGAGGCAAGAATTTTCTGACAGAGTAAAACAATAAGACCAAACCGTATTCTACCTGCAAGAAATTTATTTTAAAAATAAAGATACAGGTTAAAAGTAAAAGGATTGAAAATATATACAATACACCACTAGTCATAAGAAAGTTGTAATAGCTACATTAGTAATAGACAAAATAAACTTTACAACAAAGCATATTACCATAAATAAAGAACATGTTATAATAACAAAAGGATTAATTCATCAAGAAGACATAACAATGTTAAATGTGCATATACCTTACAATAGTTTCAAAATATATGAGGCAAAATAAATAGTTTTAAAAGAGAAGTAGACAAATCCATAATTATAATTGGATATTTTAATGCTTCTTTCTCAGTAATTGATAAAGTAATTAGAAGAAATCGATAAGGATATAGAAAACTTAAATAACACTATCAACCAATTTGATCTAATTGACATTTACAGAACACTGCAGCTGACAATTGCAGAATACACATTCTTTTCAAGTGTACATTGTATGTACATCAGGAGAGACCATACACTGAGCCATAAAGCAAGTCTCAAAATATTTAAAAGGCCTGAAATCATACTAAGTATATTCTTCAACTATAATAGAATTAAATTGAACTAAGTAAAATTGAAAATTCAATATATCAAAATTTGTGTGTGGTAGCTAAAGCAATGCTTAGAAGTAAATGTGTAGCTGTAGATGCTTATTTTAGAAAAGAAGGACTAAAATCAATGCTCTAATCTTCCACCTTAAGATGGTAGAAAAAGAAATCAAGATAAACTTGAAGTCAAAGAAGGAAGGAAATAATAAGGATAAGTGCAGAAATGAATAAAATAGAAAATGGTCAAATAATAGAGAAAAATCAATGAAACCAAAATCCATTTCTTTGAAAATAATCAGTAAAATTGATTTATTTCTAGCTAGATGATCAAGAAAAAAGACAAATATTTACCAAAATCAGAAATAAAACAGAGAAAATCCTATACTACACAAGAAATTCTATAGACATTAAAAGTGTAAGAAGATATTATAATTATTTTATGTCAATAATTTTAATTTAGATAAAATAGACAAATTCATTGAAAAGCAAAAATTACCAAAATGGACTCAAGAAGAAATAGAAAACCTGAATAATTCTATATAAATTGAAGAATTTTAATTCCTAGTTTAATTTCCACAAAGATAACTCCAGGTACTGACGGCTTCACTGGTGAATTCTATCAAATATTTAAAGAATAATTAATGCCAATTCCACACAAACAGTCTATAGAAGAAAGGGGGGAACTCCCTAGCTCATTCTATGAGGCCAACATCACACTGATATCCAGTACTGCCCTTAGGCCCAAGCTTTATATAGCCCCAAGCTTTATGCTATAAAATTCCAAAGAGTAAATTTAACATGACCAGAAAATGAAATATGATTCACATTTTCTTGCACACTCTTGGTAAAAACCTGCATTTGTGGCCATCACCAATGAACACAGTAATAACATTTACTCTCACTGGAAGCTAATAATCACAGGCAGCGGATGGATGATATGGCATCATGAGTAATGATATAACCAACGTCAACCAAATGGCATTAGGGGATTGCAAAGGTAAGAAAATCTGTGTCGTTTCAATGCAAACAGGTTCCAGCATTGTTAGTAATAACAGCACGGCTACATTTTTCTCAAGAGAGGAAATAAGCCAGAAATAATGCTAATGATGCTGAAGAACTGGAAAAGATGGCCCTACATAGGAAGAGGTAGATACTACAGAGAAACTTTATGTAAACTGCTTACATAATAAACAAATACATAAGTACCTCTTCTCTACCTGTTTTTCTAAATCTTTACTAGACCTCACATAGCCCCATGAATTTTGTAATATGTGTTTAATCAAATTATTTGTATAGACAAAGGCCTGGAGCCCTACATACTCCAGAGACATTCCCACTAACATCAAAACCAAACACATCACACAAAAAAGAAACCTACAGACCAGTATCCCTCAAGATCATAAACACACAAATTCTTAACAAAATATTAACAAGTTAATTCCAGCAATATATAAAAAGGATTACACACCACAATAAATAAGTGGATCTTATCCCGGTCTTATAAGGTTTAATTAATGTTATAAAAATCAATCAATTCACCGCATTAGTTGAATTAAGAGAGAAAACCATATGATAATCTCAACAGATGCAGAAAAAATATTTGACAAAATTAAATATCCATTCATGAAATTGTTTTGTGTCTGCAGACACGACCTTCTGAGATAGAGACAGGCCTGATCCTGGTGGGGGCTGATGCACGATGGTGTGCCTGTTATATATCATCCCAGAATGGAGGGGACCAAGGCTCAGGGAGGACCAGCTCCCCACTGATCAGTGGCCCCACTGGGATTCAAATATCTCCTGTCTGTGTCTAGAGCACATGGCTTTCTCTGTGTCTCCATATAAAGAACGACTGATTTCATTTAATGAAACTGCACTGTTAGGAAAAATGTTTTTAACTGAAACACTATTTCCACTAACAATAAAATAACATCCATTTTGTATATTGAGATGTTCATGGGTATATTTTTAAGACATGAATTCAATATACAAAGATTGCCATTTTTTTATTTTCTGTAACTGAATCAGGAGCAGATTACAGTGTCGTGGGATGACAGATTAAACTGTTAATGTTTTGGAGGCCTTCTTTAAAAAAAAGAATGTAATATGAGATTACACATAAAATTAGGTTCAAACATGAACATTTATTTACAAAAAATTATTAATTTTACAGAGCTGACAAATACCGCAAGCATAAAATCCAGAAAAGTAACAAAAATTCTTAACTGCCTACCATACCTCTATGCTACTTTCTCCTCATCTTTTTTTTTTTTTTGATTCATACTTCTTTGGTTTGTTTTATGATTTTCAATAGAGAGACTAGAAAGACAGTTTATCTCGAGCATAGTCATATCGTTTCTTCTCTTTATTATTATTGATAGTCAGGATTCATAAAATACGCAACTTCACACACAGATGGACTGTTTGTATGGTTTGTGACCTATAAACATAGAGATCTTTATAAATTCTATTTCCACAATTCCCATCTAGAAAGAAAACAAATGATGCATTTGTATTTGAATGCACTGCATTATCCATTACTTTGCTGCAGGAGAGAATTCCAGACCAAAAGCAAGTTACGGAGGGCCTCCACTTGAGCAACCTCCAAATTATGTGGTTTCTCTCATCCTCCTTTATCCCACCAAGGACTTGGCTCAACTCGGAGCAGGCTGCAAGGCCCCCCACACACACACACCTATTCTGATATCTAATACTCTTAGTCCTTCCCCACCTCTCCCCTCCAGCTCAGAAGCTCTTCATCTGGTTGCGACAGGGACCTGTGATGCCCACTTGCATCGTCTCCCAAATCTTTGCTGTCTCACATTTGGGCTGAAGACTTTTGATATTCTTGTTCTCAGGTTCATGTGTGCCTTCAACCTTGTCATTGGGCTGGGGCAAAAAAGTCTTGGAGAACGAGGGAAAAAAAAATCAATAAATAGGAGTTGGAAGCACCTGGGTTAAGTCACCCATGAGATGCCACCACCCAGTGGGACCAACTTCCTACTCAGGCTTGTTTTCAGGCAGATTTCTCTTGACAGATGCCCTTTAAAGTTCTGGAGTTGTTTAATTTTTGCAAATAACATTCGCTAAGTTAACTTCTTTCCATACAAGCTAATAAAAAAGAGTCAGTTGAGGCAAAAAGTGCTCTATTATTTTAACATCAATTGAGACTACGACCAGGAGGAAACACTGTTTCCCTCCTGGAAGGCCTGAGCTTACAGCATCGTTCCAACTCCGCTGCAGAGGGGATGTGGCTATAAGCCCTGAAAACTGTGAAAAGCTGTTCACTCTTTTAAAAGTTACTGTTTTATTAACCTGCAATGTACTCTTTCAAGTAGTAAAGCGAAAAAAATTATCCATCCCATACCCCAGTTAAAGATTTCTCTCCCGTTTCTTGCATGCTCACCCAGGAATAGAGCCTGTTTTACCTACTGCCTGCCTTCCCACACTTTATTTAGACATGAAATTCTAACGACTTAAAAATGACCTGGTGTGTGTGTATATATATATATATATATATATATTAATATCATACCTATCAATAATATTTACAATATATATTCTTTTGCATGTATAAAATATTACATTTTTAAAGTCAATACAAGAAAAATAATTTGGGGATGGCCTGGGATAGATCCTAGGGGACTGGGGGTGGCCGTACACGATTCATTCCTCTCGGTGGGAACTCTCTTCCTTCTCGTGCCCACTCCCATTCTCCGCAGGGACTCTCCTTCCTCGCTCTCATAGGTTCTGGCCATTTTCTAGCTAGGCAGTTTCTCAACTCATTATTTTTGCCCATTTATCAGCCTTCAGCCCCTTCTCTGTATTCCTGTCCACAACACCCGTCTCCCCAACAATTCCCATACTTTCTCTTTCTTGGAGACAGTGGGTTTCATAGCCTAACCGAGAGTGGTGGACATTCCCCACCGCTGAGAGACCTGACCCCTTTTCTCTAGAGAAATGACAGGCGAGGGGGCCTGAGACAAGGGTTTGAGCGTGGGGACAGAAGAGACCTGGGATTCTGCCAGGCCCCCTGCTAACCTTCGACAGTATTCTTTTGTGCTCCCCACCACAGGGGGTACAGAAATAGAAAGTATTCGTCCCAGGACCCTGCGCATTTTGGTGTTAAATTATTGGAGCATTGTTAAGTGATTAGCATGTTGATTATTGCCAGAGACCCCCGAATTCTGGATCTCCCCAAGATCCTCAAAGATTCCCTCATTTCTTTCACTGTCTCAGCCATGGCCCCTTCAGTTAGAGAAAAGATGTGATCATAATAGAAAGCAGAGAGACTAGAAAAGGCAGAAATGAACAGAATAGCACCGTCCATTGCCTTTTGTGACAAATTCCCAAGTTTACCTTCCCAAAGCTGAAAGAAAACTATTCTGTCTGAAAGAAAAAGAAAATGAATAGTCAGTTCTAATAGCACAGTGCTTAGGAGCTCCAGCTGTGGCTTTGGTTCCCAGCTCTGCCATTCACTGTCTGGGGACCTCGTTATTAACCCCTCTAAACCTCAGTTTTCTCATCTGGAAAGTGGAGATAATAATAGCTGTTGTGACATTCAATGAGACGGCTGTGAAGTGCTTAGCCTGGTACTTCATATTATTATGAGAACTCAAGAGATGGAAGCCAGTACTACTTTTTCAATGCACTGTAGTAGGAACTAAAGGGCAAATTAGAAATGTAAAGTATTTGCTGCCCTTCATGAACTCACAATCCCACCGAAGAAACAAAACATGAAGAAAAGATAAATAAGAATATAATTCAAGAAAAGATCAGTGCTATAAACAATAGTCATTGCAGGGGTTCTGAGACGAGAGAAATTTGTGAACACTGAGAAAGGGGTCAGGATGATATAAAGAACATAGAACTTTTTTTAACTTTAAAAAATCAGTAATTTTCAATGGATAGCACTTCCCATACTGTTTTCATTGTCCTTACGGTTCAGAGACAGTAGGAAATTACACAAGATTTTGAAGAACAAAGTCTGTGACTACATATATTAAAATTGGCCTGGGTCTTAGCCTTTTGCACTAATGGCTATGGGCATCACATCAAAAGGGGGAACTGGAATAAGCTTTTAGTAAGTAATTGTGGAGAGAGCCGTGAGGTGGCCTGCCTCTGTCCTGTGATCTGAGACAACTTGCAGGGACAACCACTGATCTTAGCAGCTCCTACCACCCATCTCCTTTTGGTCTTCAGTCTAATCACCCTCAAGTCAAAGTCACCTTTAAGACACTCCACACCACCATGTCCTCGACTCTTGTGTTACCCGCAGGGACCAATCCAGGCCAGATGATGAAAAAATTATTTTTTCTCAAATATTTTATTATTATTTTACATATTAATAAATGTGAAATGTGTTTAATAAAAAGTAGCAATTTTTCCTCTAATCCTTTTATTATCTCTTTTACCTTTCTGCTGCACTTTCTTGGAAATTTCCTTATTTTATCTTCCAGTTCTTCAATTTTATCTTCTTCAATTGCTAACAGCTTTTTAATTTCTAAAATTTCTCTTTTTTTTTTTTGTTTCCTGAATGTTCCTATTTTATAGTATTCTGTTCTTGCTTCCTACATACAATGTCTTCTCTTATTTCTTGAGGATATTGATAAAGTTTTTAATGTATCCTTTCTGTTAGCTTTTTTCCCCTGCTTTTGCCGCTTGCTTATTTTGATGCCTTTCTTTCATTTTAGAGACTTTCCTCAGAAATGAGAGAGTTCTTGGTTATCTGGTCATGTTTAAGACTAAAAAATTGATTTGTATCTCTAAGCAGGTGGGAGGAATTGTCAAATGAACACTTCACATTAGAGGATTTATCTAGACAGTCTGATGCTCTCTAATTTTATTACCTACAGGTCTTTCTTCTTGGGTTTATCAGATGTTCTGAGAAGACCCTTTCGAACTCCTGCCTGGAGGCCTGGATGATCTGGGGCCTGGTCATCAGTCTGCAGGGGTCACCCAGGGAAGGGGCCTCAGGGGAGATGTGCCGGCATTGGGGATTTATGGTTTCACATATGTGGCTGACATGTGTGTGTTTACTATATATAGACATAGACCTTAAAGAAAGAGAGAATAAACAACATAATTACTTGACCTGGAGCCTCAGATTTAAAAAATGGTGAAGTGTTTGGGTGAGAATGAGGGAGACTAAAATTGCAATGAATTCTTTGTCTCCATCTGAGATTATTCAAACATAGTCATGCACCAAAAAACATTCTGATCAATGATGGACTGCATATACAACAGTGTTCCCATAAGATTACAAGACCATATTTTTACTGTACCTTTTCTGTGTTTGGATACACAAATCCTCACCACTGTATTACAATCGCCTACAGTATTCAGTATAGTAACATTCTGCACAGGTTTGTAGCCTAGGAGCAATAGGCTACACCATAGAGCCTAGGTGTGTAGTAGGCTATGCCATCTAGGTTTGTGTAAATGCACTCTGTCATGTTCAAACAATGACAAAATCCACTAATGACACATTTCTCAGAATGTATCCCTGTCATTAAATGACACATGACTGTATACAATTTATGATAAAAAACAAAAAAATTAGGTTTAAAGCCTTTAAAAAAATTTATTAAAAATATGGTTATATATTTTTTGGTTGTTTGCTTTGAGAGATCAGGTCTCACTCTGTCACTCAGACTGTAACTCTTGGGCTCAAGGATCCTGCTACCTCAGCCTCCTGAATAGCTGGGACTACAGGCGTGCCCCACCATACCTGGCTAATTTTTAAATTTTTTGTAGATATGGGGTCT
Organism: Varecia variegata; assembly: GCA_028533085.1. Classification (NCBI taxonomy): domain Eukaryota; kingdom Metazoa; phylum Chordata; class Mammalia; order Primates; family Lemuridae; genus Varecia; species Varecia variegata. The sequence goes on along the minus strand of CM052441.1, from coordinate 17,565,661 downwards.
CACTATGTTGCCTAACCTGATCTCGAACTCCTAGCCCCAAACAATCCTCCTGCCTTGGCCTCCCAAAGAGCTAGGATTACAGGCATGAGCCACCATCCCCCGCTGATTATATGTTTAATAAAAATATATCATATTCTAGAGTAGATATAAGCAGAGAAAATAAAGTTCATATATCAAAATGGAATCAACAAGGCTGATGTAAAATATACATATCAAACTTACTACTCTATAAACAGAGATTGTACCTTCTTTTTTAAGTCCACATAGAATGCTCATAAAAATAGCCATATAGTAACCCACAAAGAAAATCTCAAAAGACCTTAAAATAAATAGGCCCATGTACAGATGCCGTGGGACAAAATATGGTGGCCACTTCATTGTCCAAAAAATCTGAAGACTTTATAGATAAGCTCATTTTTAAAATTTAAAAATATAAAGTATAAATGTACTAAGTAGGGTCACAAACAGCTTTCTAGGCAAAGGGGGCAAATTAATCAACGTTTTTAGAGACCAAGAGCATGGAAATAGAAGAAGAGGGACAGGGTAGGAAATGAGGATGGAGAGGTCCTTCCCTTAGCTCCCATTTGTAAGAGTGTAGATTTCATCTTGTGGGGAACTTTGAGGGATTTTAAGTAGGAGAGTGACTTGGGCAGATTTGCATTTTAGAAAGATCGCCCCAGTTTCAATGTGGATGCTGAAGGCAGGAGACTTCTGCTTTGTTAAGGGCATAAAGTAAGGTAGGGCATGGAAATGGAAACGAGGGGTGAATGGGAGAATTATTTACAGCAGTGCTGTCCAATAGAACTTCCTGCAGTGATGGGAATGTCCTCTGTCTGCTGTCTAATATGCTAGCCATATGTAGCTCTAGAGCATTTGAAATGTGTCTAGTGCAACTAAGGAACTGAATGTCTAAGTTTATTTCATTTTAATTAACTTAGCCTCAGGAGTTTAGTGGGCAGTGTAGCTTTAGAAGGTATGTATGTGCATTTACAAAACTTAAAAAATATTTTCATTAAGGTATAATTGGCACAAAATAAATTGCACATGTTTAAAGTGCACATTTTGATGTTTTGATATATGTGTATATTAATACCATGAAACCATGACCATAGTCAAGCTAGTGAGTATATTCATCATTCCAAAAGTTACATGTAAAATTAATGCACCTGAAAAACAGATGCTGCATAAGCATAGAAGGACTCTTAAATTATATCATCTGTTTCTTTGTCTACTTTAAGGATAAAAATGCAGCAAAACCCCCCCAAAAAACTTTATATCTTTTCTGTTTATTTGTTTTTTGCAATTTCAACGTTATACAAAGAATCATACAGCTAAAGTAAAATTTCTGGAATAGAAGTAAGAAATAGATTTAGACACAGAAAATGATTTAGGGCACAGAAAAGAATGAGGCAATTTCTGCATTCTGGTTCTTCCTTATGCCTCCAGGGAGGAGGTGTCAACTATTCCTGGAGCATTTTTTTGCATGAAATTTGGGCTACTTTCAATAAATTACCATTAGGCCCATACATGAAGAATTCTATTGTCCTTGGAAATTTCACTCTGAGATTAAGAATTTTCTGAATGTACTGGGTTTTTTTGTGTGTCTTGTTTTGTTTTGTTTTCATTTTATACATTTTACCACTAAAACATTGCATAGTGTAGGATTTCTGTCAGGAACATATATGTGCTAATGCGGGAAAATTAGTTATTTTCAGTATTTCTCAGAAATAGACAACAATTTGAAAGAAACTTAATGAGGGAACACTTTCACCTTTTTAAATGAGAAATGTAAAAACAAATCTAAATGCATGTCAATCTTAAGACAGCGTCCTCTTTTCACCTAGGGCTCTGAGGCTCACAGAGGTGTGTGCAGGGGCTTCCTGGGCGTTGGCTCTGATGGCGTCTGCCATGGGGTGGGTGTGCTCCTGGGCAATCTCCCCTCTCCTGAAGGATTTTTAGAACAAATTCTTACAACCCTACAAAAAATTAGTCATGTTGATTTATGAACTCTCTGTACAGGCTGACATGGGCCTCTTCATTGAACGATAAAGATAAGGGAATTCCTTTTGTTAAAAAATATATTTGTGATAAATCCAAGCACTGTTATCCAATTATCACTGGCCTTCCATTTTCCTTCTCATAACTCTGCCCTGTATAGAGCGACAGCATGTCATCCACTCATTTATGTATTTCATTCTCTAAAGTATCCAGTGTGCCAGGCACTTCCTAAGAACTGGAGACACAACAGTGAACAACAGCAGAGCCCTGCTCTCATCCTACACACCTCACAGTGGACACGGATAAAACAGAATATTAAAATGACGACAGTAAACATACAGTAGGTCTTATAAAGATAAGCATTATCGGGAAAATAAAATAGAGTAAGGGTGATAAGAATTGCCAGAGGAACGAGAGGTGTTATTTTACATAATTTTGTCAAGAAAATCACTGCTAAGGACACATTTGGTCAGATTTCTGCAGCTGATGGAGGAGTGAGCCATATGGACATCTGAGGAAAAGGCCCGAAGTCCTTTTTTTTTTTCTTTTTTGTATGTTTGAGATTGGCTGGGGCAGAGCAAGCGAGAGAGCAAAGAGGGTGCAAGGGTCAGACCATAAAAGGGAAAGGAAGTATTATTACAAGGACTTGGGCTTTTAGCCTAAGGGATATCAGAAGTTATTGGAAGGTTTCAAACAGAGATGTGATGTTATTAGCATGTTTTTAATGGATCAGTCTGAGGCTACTGTGGTAAGAATAGACGTGACATGATGAGGTAGGCAGAATAATGTCCACGTCCTCATCCCTGGAACCTCTGAATTTGTTATGTCACGTGGCAAAGGGGAATTAAGATTGCAGATAGAATTAAGGCTGCTAGTCAGATTCAAAGTTATAGGCAGATTATCCTGGGTTATACTGCTGAGCTCAAGGTAACCACAAGAGTTCTTATAAGTGAAAGAGGGAGGCAGAAGAGTAAAGAAAAATTAGGAAAATTTAAATAATCCATTAACCAAACAAACTCAACCACAAGGAAGAAGTATTAAGTGAATGTCTGAATGAACAAAGGTTAAATTATTCTGGGGCTATTTTTATTATTCACATGTCTCTAGGGAGGAAGGAAATTGTTTAATCATATAATTGCTCAGATTTTACCGTAAAGCAAGTTTCAATTCTCTATATCTTCATATAATTTCAATTGGTAAAAAGATATAGCTTTATCTAAAAAAAAAAAAAAAAAAGAGTAGTCTTAATACAATACAGAAATCTTTTCCAGGTCAAAGCTTACTTTTACACCCATGGAGTAAAAATTTTCACTGAGTTGAAGCACATCAAAACATACTCATTATTTTATATGCCTATGCACATTTTGAATTCTTCATATTACTTTTCCCAGGCATCCAGATGGGTTCTAAGAAAAGCTCGACTGAGATTACATTTTGTCTGCATGGCTAAAAGAAGGAGTATTGGCACTCTCCTAATTTGGTGGTGGTTTTTAGCTCAAATTCCAGATTAAAGAGGTTTAAATTCCTGCAATTACAGCTCTAGAAAACACATCAACGAATCTTCACAGATTTACCTTCATTACAAATTGTATGACTAAAAAGATGAGAGAAAATGGCATCTTCTTTATTCCTTTTATAGATCCATTCCCTGAATGTTACAGAGATCTCTCACCTTAATTCTAAGACATTTAAGGCATCCGAAGAGAAAATCAGGTGAATGGATCCCAGTATGACTTTGGGTATGTCTCTCTTATTAATTACTATTTTCACGGAGGCATAGAACTTCCTGTGGTTAATGGTGGATACCCTCTGGTGCCCTGCAGGACAGGTGGCAAACTCAGAAATGTTGGGACTCAAAGGGGGTCTTGAGAGGACATTTAAATTTAATTATCTGCCTTTAGGCAGAACTATACTGAGGAAATATGACACACTATCATATTTCTCAAAAACTTTTAAGAAACTAAATCCAGGACATAAGAAAAATAACTCCAAAAAAAGAGAAAAAAAAAAATCCTCAGTGTCTATCTAGCAACACTCATTGTCAACCCTCATTGCCACGGTCAAGATATTTTAAATTGGTAAACCTGGAAAACAGATGCATGACACAACTAATCTCTGGATGTCAACATATCAGTCAATTGCATATGACTCCCTAGAAAGTATACATAACTCACATCTGCGCTTTAATGATCTTTCTTATGATTAAATGAGGTAACACTTTTTTTAAAGATTAAATGCCCAACAGTAGAGAAATGGCTAAATTATGTAATATTCATATAAATGAATATTTAGCAAAAAGTTAGGAAAAGATTTTTTCTTTTTAGCAGAACCTGATTCTGATTGAAAGGAAAAGATTTTAATCACATAAGAAAATGCCTATGAAATTAAGTATTTAAAAAAACAGAATTCTTTTTTAATACATATGTAAACATATATAAATAATTTCTAACAACAACAAACAAAAAAAAATTCCTTGGGGGAAAACATACCAAAATGTGAATGGCTAAATTCGGATGGTAAAGTTACTCAGAGATCTCTGCCCTTCCTATACTAATCCATATTTTCTACACTACCTATAATGTGCATGCATTTGTTTTATTTTATTTTGCATCAGGATAATATTCAAATTTATTATAATTTTAAAAGTCAAGTATGCCATAAGGCTACAGCCCTCCTCCTCCCCAAGTCATGCTTCTCAAATGACTACTTTCAACTATTCTCACTGTATCTTTTGACATTTACCACCATAGTTCTAACACAGGTTTACAATTTTCTTTTTTGATATTCTCATTTTTTCTATTGACTGTCCACTATGACCAATGAGGAATTGGACTTCTTGTACGTACAACTCCTTACCCCCAGACATTTTCTCTGTCCTATCATCCTGATATAGTTTATTAAATTGACATTAAATCAATATTCAGTGTTTACATTTTAATGGCAACATCAAAACCTTTCACTGCTGAGCCAGGTGGCATCTGAGATTATATACACTTTCTCATACAACTTTTATTTTCTGAATTGTGTGCTTGCTTGCTTAATTTTTTATGTAGATAATACTAATTCTCAGGCAAACTTTTTATCAGAAGAAGTGTAAAATTGGTCATCTCAATAGGATCAACCACATTGGGTCATCTATCCAACTCATTGTTTGCTTGGACAACTCTGTCTGGGAGCCCTCCTTCCTTCTGCTCCACCTGGCCTGGCTGCCTGGCCTGGCCACAGGTGACATCCAGAGACTTACCATCTCTCCATCAACCTGAGCATTCCCTTTTCTTCTCTCCTAAGTTGCAGCCCTTGTTTGGGGGACTCCACATCTTCCTCTTTCTTGGTTTATTTCTTATTTACATAAGAAAAGCTTCCAAAGATTTCCTAGGAAAGAGTACCTGAGATTTTTTTTTTTCCTCCTTACCTGTCTGGATGTGTCATTATTGTACCTTCATGGTTGATGAATAAGGATACAATTCTAGGTTAGAAATAATTTCCCATATTCAGAGGTGATATGTCACTGTTTTTGAGCTTCTGGAGTTGACACTGAGAAGCCTAATGCTTATAATTCCCATTTCTTTATCTGTCTTCCTTTGTCTCCCTTTCTCTCTCCCTCCACCCCTCTCTCTCCCTCTCAAAACTTTTTGGCTTGTCTCTTTATCCCCAGTGCTATTAAATTTCACAATGTATCCTGGTGTAGGTCTTTTTAACTCAATATACTAAGCACCCTTACAATCTGGAAACATGTGTCCTCCAGTTCTGAGAAGTTTTTTTACATTATTTCTATAATATTTTTTACCATTTCCTCTGTTCATTCTCTCTCTCTCTCTCATCTCTCTATCTCTCTTTCTCTATCTCTCTATCTCTCTAAAGCCTATTAGATATCAAAAGTCCTATACTGAGCCCTAAAATTTCTTACCTTTTCTATGCCAATTCATACCCATTTGTCTTTTTATTTTATTTTCTGAGAGATTTCTTCAGCTTTAGCTCCATTTTATTATTTTTTCCCTTCCATCAAACATTTATTTCGTAAGAGCATTTAAAAATTTTCTTGATGGTTCTTTTTCCTTAGCCTACTTTTCTTGCTTCATGGATATGATGTTTTCTCTGATCTCTCTGAGGATATTAATTATAGCATTTTTGAGGTTCCCTTCAGATCCCTGCATTATGTTTCCTGTAAGTTCTCTCTTTTTTTCCTGTAGATATATTTTCATATTAATCTTACAGGTAAGGGTCTTTCTTCAAATGCCTGATGACCTTTTGCTATCCAACCATAATTAAGAGCCAGGTATTAAAAATCTGACCAGAGCTTTCTGTGAGTGAGGGAGGCCTATTGACTGGTGGAGTTCACAGAGAAAACATTGATGGGGCTTTCCTAAATGTCAGTATTTGGAGGTCTTTTCTCTTGTTCTGGTCAGTTTGGCTAGAAGAGCATCTTCCACTCTCTTGCCTGGAGGATATAAGCCTGGCTTCCAGCACACTGGGAACTAAAGGATTGAAGGGAGACAGGGTGTTCCTGTTTAGGATGCAGACTTCACTCTTCCTCTGCTGTACCTGAGGGCTAAACCCCCCTGGTTCATTATCTCCAAAGAATAAATCCCAGTCTCTAACTGAGATCATGGAGGTTCTCTGTCAAGGGAGTTTAACTGCTCCTTAAAAATACTTCTAATCAACCTTGCTTGTTTTCAGTTCTATTTCTTACCCCACCTCTGAGATTCCTGGTTCAGTGGTGTGCTGGAGCCATTGGTAGCTTGAAATCGCTTATAGTGGGAGGATTTACAACATGGAAGTCCACAAACACTACAAATCAAGGCTTTTCTTGTATTTTTCTGGATTTTCTTTACCAGCACACCACTGCGGGGGCTCCTTATTTGTGAGCCTTTCCAAAGCTCTCTAGCAGGCATCATTTGTTTCTTGTTTATATTCTCCTTCTGCAGGTTGTTAGGTTTTAGTTTCCTATAATCCACTAAGTCAGTTACCATTTAACTAATATCCTTTCTCAGTCCTAAAAATTTGTTGACACCCATCATCAATTGTCATCTACCCTTTCACCAGCCAGTCTGTATTACTTTTGTACAGAAAAGAAAAAGGTTATATTTAATTACAATAATTCTTTGAAAATAAAATAAACATTAAGATGATTTTTCATATAATTTACATGACATATATAATATATAGATGTGATAGTGTTAATATATACATCTACTACACTTAAATTTCAGCATTGCCATTTACTAGCTGTGAAATTTGCTAGCTAATGCTCAATTTTTTTTATCTGATAAATAGCAACAAGACTACCTATCTTGTGTGGATACAATTAATAATGGAAAGTATGTGTATAAAATTACAATGATTAACACAGAATGTATTAATGGCTTATACCAAGTAGTCAGTATATAGTTGGTATTATTAACATAAATATCAGTTATAACGTTAAATTATTTTATATAAACATATGCTATAAAAGTTTTTTAAACTATCATGTTTCAAGTCAGATGATGTAAAAGGTGATTAGGAAATGATTAAAACATTGTTTTGCTTCTATTTCCTGGAGAAATATGACTTAATTAGTCAAAGTGAAACTGGCCATTTTATTTTAAAGTGTAAGTAATTTGGAGGTATAAATAGCTAGCATTGCCCCAGTATGGTCCAGATGGTCTTATCAGGTCTTATCAGGTTTCTTGTGCATTAAGAAACTGAGTTTAATGAACCAATAGTACCCTAAAGCAGATTTGCAATAAATTCCACAAATATCCTGGCATCTCTCCAAGTGTGTGATAAACAACCTCCTCCCTTCTTTGTGGTAAAAGGATATCTTGATTCCAGAACATCACTTACCTTCAGCAGACAGGGCTGTTGTGAAAATGCTTTTGAGACCAAATACCTTAAAGGAACTGAGAGACTTGGGCATTATCATTTCCATTTGGGGACAAACGGTCCAGAGAGAGTCCTTCCTCACTTATACCACTGGCTTGTGAAAGGAAATAGGGAACAGACATTGGTAGGGAGACAGGAGGAAATGACTGGCAGAGGAAGGGTTTTGTAAGGCCAAGCAGGAGTGGGGGAAGAAACAGGAGGAGGAGGAGGAGGAGGAGGAGGAAGAAAAGAAGGAAGACAAGAGGAGGAAGAGAGGAAGGAATGGAGAGACGATGGGTAGGAAAATTGTCTCTTTTGATTCTCAATGTCTGATCCATCTCCTTCATTCAAACCACAGACTAAAGCAGGCAAGGAAACAGTTCCATCCTCTCAGTTCCATTAGAGGTCTGAAATACATCAATTATGTCCAGTAGGGTGATTATTCCTTTAAACATAATATAAGTAAGCCTGTCTGTTCTACTAGACTCTGTGCTCTTTAAGCACATAGAACACGGCTAATTCTTCTTTGCATCAACAATACTTAACATATTCTCAGTCACATACTAGGCACCCAATAAAAAATATTTTTCCTCTAAAACATTTAGGGCTCGAATGCTCTACTTTTCCCCCTGAGGTTCATTGTTTGTCCTGGGCTGGAAAAATTTAGCTCACATGTTAATAAAATCTTCTATTTGGTCCTTATATTTGGCAGAATAAAAAGATGAGTTAAAAGCCCATATTCTATAAAGAATTTGGGTCTTCTGCTGACGGATGTGTGTCTGCTGATGGACAGAGATGTCCTTCACAGAGGCGTGGTAATTCCTACCCTCAGAGAGACTGTTGGTGTCAGTAAAGTAAAAAGCAAGGATGTTTCACTGATTTTTTCAGACTTTTGATGATGTATAAAGTAACTGGCAATAGGGCAAAAATTACTGTGGCTTGCTACTCTTTTAAGAATAGGAGAGCCTGAAAGTATATCTTAAATAAGTACATATCGAGTTAGAAAGGTTTGGGAAAGAATTGGTGGAATTATAACAAAGCTCACTACTTTTAGTATTTTTTTTCCTATTTGGATGTTGGACAACGAATTAGAGTATGTTACAAAAATATGAGTTAGGAAGTAATCTGCACCTGCTGGTAACTCCAGATCTCTGGGGTCTTATTTGCAGGAGTGCCCTTAGGGCATTAGAAATAAATCCTAAAGAGGATCTTTCAGGCCAGAAGGGGAGATGAGGGTTGCTCAGCATCTGCAAAAAGGATAAAGATGCTCCAGGTAGGGGAGATATTGAAATCACTCTTAAGATAGAGAATCAAAAACATGAGTTATTGGGAATATGCCAGTGGAGCCAGGATGGGTCACATGATGCCTTTCATTCATCTTCTATTAATAGTACAGTCTTGGGTAGGTTACTCCAGGGTTTTCAAGGAAGTGCTGTCACACTGAAGGAGGAGACTGCCTTTTAGACACTGAACAAAGATCTCTGGTTCCTGTGAGGCACTGTTATCTAGGGTTGGACTGGGAAAGCCTTGTCTGTGAGTTGAGACATAACTATGCTTCGTCTTCGGAGGCCCTGCAGTGGCTAGATCCAAACAGCAAGGACAAAGGAGCCACAGATGGGGACAAAGGCACAAACGGAGGTAGCTATAAAAGCAACACCCACTGAATGAAGCCACCAAGCACCAAAGCAGCAGGAAAATGTAAATGGCTACCAAGGAGAATGGGGAGTCATCCATCAGTAGGAAGGTAGCAAGGATGTAGGGGTTCAGCACCCCAATAATTTTACTGGGTGTGTACCTAGATGCAAAGCCCAGGCCATAGTCAATAGTCTTATTAGTTGTCTGCAATGCCACAGTTGCCAGGAGAAACAAGAGTTAAATGTCTATTTAATGGTAACTGTTAAGCTCCTCAACAGACACACCTAGCACTGTGCTGGGTGCCAAATATAAAACAGTGAGAGAAAGAGACATGGGTCCTGTCCTCCTTGAGCTTACAGTCCTGAGTTTAAACATCCCTTATAAGCAGAACTCTTGGTTTTATTGCAGTAGAAAGCACAAATACTTCTGCAGCTTTCAGACTTGCCCAGGTACATAAATGGCCACAGATTACATACATTGTGCTCAGAGGCCTGTGTGGCAGATTTCACCACCAGCCTCAAGATACACTTGCTTTACTTTGAGTAGAGAGTAAATTTTCTTCTAGTGGGGAAGATAGACAAAAGAAAGCAAGATAAAGTAAATAAATAATTTTCCAGTAGTGTTAAGTGCAATGAAGAAAAAAAAGTAATAAAGTAGGGTAGTGGTTAGGGAAGGGTAAAATTTTAGGAAGGGAAAGAAGGAGAGAAAGGAGGACTGGAGGAAGGGAAGAAGCATGGGGGTGGGAGTCGGGACTTTTTTACCCAGAAGGGACCAGGAAGTCCTTCTCTGCAAGCAGACAGCTGTGTGTCATGAGGGACTGAGCCATACAAAGATCAGGGAGAAGAAGGACTTTCCAAGCAGAGGGAACACGAGTGCAAAGGCCTAAAGCAGGACCGGTGCAGCCTAAGCACAGTGAGGAGCGAATGGTAGGAAATGTCCTGGGCAGGGGCTTGCTGGATCCATATAGATATTTTCATTGTTCTCTCTGTTTTATTTTGGTTTTTTGCCTTTTTTTTTTTAATTTTGATAAGAAGCTGTTGAAGTATTCTGAACAGTGACAGAACTTCTTTTCAGCTGCCAGGGCTGTTGCATTTGCACAATTCCTTAACACTTCTCCCAGTTCAGGTTCTCCGTAAATGCTGTATGTTGCTGGAAGCGAACCTAGACACCTCCAGCTCAGCTTCCCATTTCATGCAGGTCAGAACCTCAAAAGTGGTCGTTAGACCTTACAATGCGAGCGCAAAACATTTACAATCATGATGTGGCTAAAATGGGAGTGAGTGAGTCCATCATCTCCCTGTCACCCCTGACCATGGAAAACCAGAGTGCGGCTACCAGGGAGTATTTTTCACATGTGTTCATACTAGCAGGGCTTCCTCCATGATCCTCTGTCTCAACAGGGAGAGAACTTACTCTCATGTCTACAGTGGGGACACATCAATGCTTTCTCATCCTACATGTAGGCATGTAGCTGGGTGCGTTGCAACAGGCCAGGTCAATGGAATAGAATAACAACAGTACCTTAGCCATCTCAGGCTGCTATAACAAAGTACCACAGGATGACTGGCTTATAAACAACACACATTTATTTCTCACAGTTCTGGAGGCTGGAAGTCTGAGATCAAGCTGCCAGCATGGTTGGGTTCTGGTGAGGACCCTCTTCCAGGTTTCAGACTGCTAACTTCTTGCTATGTCTTCACATGGTGAAAAGAAAGCTAGCTAGCTCTCTGGCCTTTCCTTATAAGGGCATTAATCGCATTCATGAAGGGACTACCCTCATGACCTAATCACGTCCCAATGACCCCACCTAAATACCATCACATTGAGACGAGGGTTTCAACATATGAATTTGGGGGGATGCAAACATTAAGTCCATTGCAAAGAGCTACTATAATGGCGTTCCTATAAAGTGCCATTCAATGGGTACTTAAATACATTATCTTTAATTTTTGCAACCATCTCCTAAAATACTATCTCTTTTTGATAGAAGAAGAACCTGAAGTTCAGATAGATTATGGATCTTGTACTATTCAAGGTCATATAAGAAATAGTAATGCCAGGATTTGAGCCCAGTGTTGCCTAACTTCAAAGCTTTTACTATTGGTATTCTACCATGCTGCCTCCAAATACATCAAATGACTGGAAAAAAAACATTCAGGTTCATAATTATCATTATATATTGTTCCTGCTAATATATCTTATGTAAAATTCCATATGGGTCAAATTTCATAATAATAAGTTTTAAGAGAATATATGTATCATTTTGTTATATGGTATCAGCCTTAGAATTTGTATCATAGCTTATCATATTAGATATTTCTCAAAATAAATAAAACTTAATTGAAAATGAGAAAAATTTTATCATATCTAATTTTTAAGTAAACAATTAATTTTATTTAATGAATTTCCTAGGACCTGAAATTGCTTTCCTCCATATAAATCTTTTTTTTTTATTTTGGTATATTACAGGTATACAAATGTTTAGGTTACATAAATTGCTTTTGCTCCACCAGAGTCAGAGCTTCAAGCATGCCCATCCCCTAGACAGTGTGTACCACACCCATTAGGTGTGTATATACCCATCCCCTCCCCCCCCACCTGCCTGACACCCGATGAATGTTACTGCTATATGTGCACATAAGTGTTGATCAGTTAATACCAATTTGATGGTGAGTACATGCGGTGCTTATTTTTCCATTCTTGGGATATTTCACTTAGTAGAATGGGTTCCAGCTCTATCCAGGATAATACAAGAGGTGCTAGATCACCATCGTTTTTTGTGGCTCAGTAGAACTCCATGGTATATATATATACCCCATTTTATTAATCCACTCATGTACTGATGGGCACTTGGGTTGTTTCCACATCTTTGCAATTGTGAATTGTGCTGCTATAAACATTCCAGTGCAGATGTCTTTTTTATAGAATGTCTTTTTTCCCTTTGGGTAGATGCCCAGTAATGGGATTGCTGGATCAAATGGTAGTTCTACTTGTAGCTCTTTGAGGTATCTCCATATTACTTTCCACAGAGGTTGTACTAGTTTGCAGTCCCACCAGCAGTGTATGAGTGTTCCTATTTAAATATAGACCTGTAGCTAAAGTGTGGAGAACAAAGCATTATCTGAGTATTATTTACAATTATTGGTCTTATACTTTTCTGTGCTACTTCTCTAAAAGACTCTGGCTCAGGACTGCCTGGTTTTCACTTCTCTGCCCTTAGCTTTGTCAATTCCATGTTCTCTAACATTGTACTTCTCAGAGCATAACTCTCTCCCTTTCTGTCTCTCTCTCTGTCTCTCTCTCACATACACACACACACACACAAAACCATGAACACATGCTTCTATAGAGAAATTCACTCCATGGAATATTTTTGGGTAGAATAGAATACATTTTGCCAAGACCAACAAAGCAGGGATCAGCCACTGCCAGGGTCTGGATTTGGTGTCTGACTCCTTTACATAGCTCAATGCTGGAATAACATTTTCCAGATAAAGATTTTGCCTTGGTGGCTATAGCTATGAATCTGCTAAACTAGTCCTCACACTCCAGTGAGCACCAGATAGTAGAACTAGAGCATTAAACCTAGAAGGGACCCTAAAGATATTCTCATTCAACCTCCACGATAAATAGATAAAGAAGCCAAGGTCTTGTTAAGGGGTTACTAGATAATTAGGAGGTGAAATGACACTAGAATCCAGGTCTTCTTGCCTCTAGGGAAATTGTCCTCCCTCAACATACCATGTTTTGCCCCAAATTCAAGATCACAAAAGTTATGTCTTCTAGTAAAACCTGAATTTGAACACATTTATATGAAAATCTTTGTCCTCTGACAGCAATAGCCTGTGATTTCCCTAGATAGAGCTCACTTGTTTCCCCACCTTCCCAGCTCAGTGATTGTAACTTCTTTCCTTTGAAACGGCACAATGCCTGTGAGCACTTACCTGTAGGGACTTCAGAATTCAGAACAAATCCTTGCTGAAAAGGAAGGGCAATGGAAAGAACATTGCCTCTTCCTGTGTAGAACTTTTATGGCATTTCTCCCAAGTGTGTAATATCTGTGTGGTTGTATTTTATGAAACTTTTATGAGAGTACTTCATTTCAGTTCTCCTCTGCCTTTTATGGTAAGGCTGCTCCTATTATTTTTCTGTAACTGAGATTTTATTTTTAAATATTAAATTGTGATTATGAAAAGAGGTTCTTTAGTCCCAGAGCTGCACTCATGTATATGTAACTTCTTCTGACTTATGTGGAAGCAACTCCCACATTAGAGCTTCAGCCCTGGGCCCATAATTTGCAAGCATCAAATGGAAGCTTCATATTGCAATGCAAATTATAGTACCCAGGGAATGGCAGTATAATTGCCCAGTTACAAAAAAAGGTAAAGAGGAGAAGAAATTACCATAATGGGCCACAGAGTATACACAAGAGAATGTTCAGAGGCCTATATGGCAGATTTCATCACTATTCTAAAGATATGCTTGCTTTACTCTGAAAATGCAGAGAAAGATGTTGTTGGCTCCATCTTGGAGGAACTTGATCTTCAGCTGCTTTTATGGTGGTGATGGATTTGGCTTAGTTATTCATATTCTCTCGTCCAAAGTGTGAAATGACAACCAGGATTTGGGATAGTTTTAGAAGCTACACTGCAATGGATAAGTAGGCTGAAATATGGACACACAGAGAGTGAGAGAGAACAGCATCTGGCAGGAGGAAGAGAAGCAGGCAAGGGTGTCATGACAGGAAGGCCTATTTGAAGAGAAGCACAGTCCAGCTGGGCTAAAGCTGGGGTGAGACACTTCTGGCACATGGCGATTTTACCGTAAGTCCAGCTTGGAGCCTTGGCCCCTGGGTCCCAGTGATTCAGTTCATCCAGAAGGAAAGATTCCTCTAATACGCTAAAATCTAGCCAGGTGTCGGGGTTCTGGAAAACCAACTCTAAGGGGAATGAATGGAGACCTGAAACTCTTCAATTTTGATTCCTAGGATCTCTCCAACTAGCAGCAAATCACAGTTTTTCCTATTAATAGTATGACACATAATAGAATGCTGAACATAGGAGGTTTGTCCCCAAATCATTTGGAAATTGACAAGAAATAACCATGACTTGAAGAAATATTTTTAAATTAAGTTATTTAAATTTATTTTTTTGAATCACTTGACAAATAATGATTAAGCACCTACCAAACACAGAGACAGAAAAATAGATAACACACAGTCCCTTCATTGAAGTTCTCTTGGGCTATTAGAGATGACAATCACGTAGACAATTTTAATAAAATATAGTAAAAGAAATGATAAATAAGGGAGCCAGAGAAAGGGCACTGACCTCATCTAGGTAAATGCAGGTATGGGCAGTGACATTTTCCCCTGGTAGGAATGCCCAAGCTGAGTCATATGAGTAAATAGGATTTGACCAAACAAATGTGGGCTGGAATGAGAAAAGGAAGCAGGTGAGAGGGGAAGGGCATTTCAGGCAGCAGAGATGGCAGCAAATTAGCAGAGGTAGAAAAGGGCATGATGTGGGTAGTGAGCATCAGACAGTTTGGTATTTCTGGAACATAAACCATTGAAGAGAGTGTCTTTATTTCCTATGGCTGCTATCACACCTTACCACAAATGTAGTGGCTTAAAACAATATAAATGGATTCTTTTTACAGTTCTGGAGGTCAGAAGTCTAAACTCAGTTTCCTTGAGCTAAAACTCTGGTTCCTTCTGAAGGCTCTGAAGAAGAATCCATTTCTTCATCCTTTCCCCTTTTCAGCTTCTGGTGTCAGCCTGTATTTCTTAGCTCAGGGCCCCTTCCTTCATCTTCAAAATGAATGATACCCAGACAAGCAAAAACTGAGGGAATTTGTCACCACTACACTGGCCTTACAAGAAATACTTAACAGAGTCCTTCCTCTGAAAATGAAAAGATATACTCACCATCACGAAAACATACAAAAGTATAAAACTCACTGGTAGAGCAAATACACAAAAGAGAAGAGAAAAGAATTAAACCTTATATCTATAGAACAACAATGATAAACAATAAGAGAGGAAGAAAAGAACAAAGGATCTACAAAATAACCAGAAAATAATTAACTAAGTGACAAGAGTAAGTCCTCACCTGCCAATAATAACCTTGAATATAAATGGATTAAATTCCCCTCTTAAAAGATATAGACTGGCTGAGTGGATTTAAAAAAACAAGGTTCACCTATATGTTGCCTTCAAGAAACTCACCTCATCTGTAAAGACACATATAGACTGAAAGTGAAGGGGTGGTAAAAGATATCCCATGCAAATGAAAAGCAAAAGCAAGCAGGAGTAGCCATACTTATATCAGATAAAACAGATATTAAGTCAAAAACTCTAAATAGAGATAAACAAGGTCATTATATAGTAATAAAGCGATCAATTCAGCAAGAGGATGTAGCAATTATATATATAAATGGATCCAACATCAAAACACCCTCGTATATAAAGCAAATATTATTGGATCTAAAAGGAAAGATAGACTCTGATATGATAATTGTTGGGAACTTCAACACCCTATTCTCAGCTTTAGACAGATCATCTAGACAGAAAATTAACAAAGAAAAATTGGATTTAAACTGCACTTAAGACCAAATGGACCTAACAGACATTAACAGAACATTTCATCCAAAACCTGCAAAATACACATTCTTTTCATCAGCATATGGAATATTCTCCAAGATAGACCACATGTTAGACCACAAAACAAGTCTCAAAAGTTTAAAATAATTGAGATCATATTAAGTATCTTTTCTGACCATAATTGAATAAAACTAGAAATAAATTACAAGAGGAACTTTTGAAACCGTACAAATACATGGATATTAAGCAACATTCTCCTGAAAAATAAATGGGCCAATGGAAAAATTAGGAAGGAAATAAAAAAATTTTTGAAACAAATGAAAATAGAAACACTACCTACCAAACCTTATGGGATACAGTAAAAGTAGTATTAAGAGGGTAGTTTGTAGGAACAAATGCCTATATCAAAAAAGTAGAAAGATTTCAAATAAAACAACCTAGCAATGAATCTCAAGGAAATACAAAAGCAAGGAAAAAAATTCAAAATTAGTAAGAGGAAAGAAATAAAGATCAGAGAAGAAATAAAATTGAGATTAACAAAATACAAACGATCAACAAAACAAAAGTTGGGTTTTTTAAAAAGATAAACAATACCAACAAACCATTAGGTAGACTAACCAAAAAAAAAAAGACTCAAATAAATAAAATCAGAAATTAGTCATAAAAAAGAATGAAATCATGTCTTTTGCAGCAACATGGATGTAAGCGTAGGCCATTATCCTAAGTGAAATAACTCAGACATGGAAAGATAAATACTGCATCTTCTCACTTATAAGTGGGAGATAAATAATGTATACACATGAAAGCAGAGTGTGGAACAATGGACAATGGAGACTTGGAGGGGTTGGGGGTTGGATAGCAGGAGGTTGCTTGGTGGGTACAATGTGCATTGCTTTGGTGATGTATGCACTGAAGGCTCTGCCTTCACCACAATGCAGTGTATCAATATATCAAAATTGCACTTGTACCTCATGAATATATACAAATTTTTAAAAATGAAAAATAAACAAATAAATAAATAAACAAATAAATATTTGGTAGAATTTAGCTGTGAAGTCATCAGGCCCTGAACTTTTCTTTGATGGGAGACTTCTTATTACTGATTCAATCTTGTTATTTATAATGCGTTTGTTCAGGTTTTCGTTTTATTTTATTTTTGATTTTTTTAAAGTCTCCAGATTGCACAATCCAAGGTATTGTTCAGGTTTTCTATTTCTTCTTAATTCATTCTTAGTAGATTGTATGCATCTAAGAATTCATCCATTTCCATCAGGTTTTCCTATTTGTTGGAAATTTGTTTGTAATAGCTTCTAATGATCCTTTGTATTTCTGTGGTGTCAGTTGCAATGTCTTCTTTTTAATTTCTGATTTTATTTATTTGAGTCTTTTCTTTTTGTTTTTGGTTAGTCTACCTAATGGTTTGTTGGTCAGCAGTGGACGGAGTGTGCCTGTTTTTAGGCCTCAGAGCACCTTAGTTTGGCACTGGTGTTAAGCAAATCCTGGAAGGCAAATAATTGGGCCTCCAGGTGGCTTTATCAGAAGCTAGGGGTGGGAGCAGTGGGCTGGGTGTGCAATGTACATTCTCAGGGCCCTGGCCATCTTTTATGATGTGGGTGATGCTAGTGGTGGTGGAGCAACCCACTGGGACCCAATGGCCTCTGTTGGTGTTGCTGGTAGCTGCAATGGGTTGGGCAGGCTAGTCTCCAGTCTCACAGCCACCTATAGCAGGGCAGCGGGTATCGTCCTAAGTGTGCTTAAGAGAGCTTGGTCTTCCCTGTCCCTCCCCAGCCAGGTGGTAGCTGCAGCTGTATCACCTCAAATTTGGCATGAGGGTGGAGCACAACCCAGTGTTAAACTCTCAAAACAGCACAAGCTGTGGGCCTGTGACCAGAGAGGGTGGGACCCCTTCCAGGCAAGCAATGTGGGCAAGAAGCCATGTGGAGTGTGATCTGCTCTTGTCTCAGTCTCAATAGCAGCCTGCAGCAGGGTGGTGAAGACCTTCCCAGGGTTGCATGGAAGCCCCCAGTCTCCCCCTCCCTCCTCAGAGCAGTGCCTGACATTGGCAGCAGCTGGATCTATAGATGCCCAGTATCTAGGCCCTCAGATTGCCGCCCCGCTAGAGGTGCTCTAGGTTCAGATGTCTCTGGGATTCCATGTGGGTTTCCTTTCTGGGACAATGTCTCTAGGCAACTCCCCACGTTAGGCCCGAGGCCCACGTGAGTTGAAGGTTTCTCCTGTAGCCAAGATTTTGTAACAGGCCATTTCATAATGTGAAACCCTGGGGATTTCTCTCTTACTGTTTCCCCATGTCCAGGAGTTTCTTTTGGCTCTTAGCCAGACCCTTACTCTTAGCCAGACCTCGGTCAAGCAAGCTGCCTTGAACCCTCTCCTTATTCACTTTTCGTGTTTCCCATCATTTCTCTGGTGAATCCTAGCATTCTCTCCTAGGTAATCTGGTTGAATTGTAAGTATCTACTTACTATTTGGGTTCCTCTTCATGGAGGAGGTTTACACTTCCTGCATGTAGTTGGCCATTTGATGAACATTTAAAGATGAACTAATACCAATTTTTTTCAAACTCTTCCAGGTGACAATCTAGACCACGTAGCCAAACAACTGGGGTACATCAGAGCTGGGTCTTCCCAGGTGATGACCCAGACCAAACCAGTCATTTCAGGACAAAAAAATTCACAAGATCTTTTCTTACCAAAATATATTTCCACATTTATTGCCTTTTTACATCTCTTTCTCTTACTCACAAGTTACTTTCTATTTTGTTTTTAATGAAATATTTGATGTAAGCCAATTAATTAGAGCTCTTTTACATATTTTGGTAGGGAAACATTATATATATACATAACATAAATGGACACGCAAACATATAGACAAATAGAAGGAGATGATTTTAGGTGAAACAAGGCAGAAAGTTCTATAGTTTGAAAGCTCAAAGCATATCAAGGAAAACATTATATGCAAAGTTCTAATTAAGTTTTTCCCATAAGTAGAGAAGGAAGCCATAAGATCTTTTCCCAGTGGGGGTAATTGGGAAGCACAAAAAAGGGGTGGGCAAATACTTTATCTCCCAATAATTGAAGTAGAGAGAACTTTCCAAACTCATTCTTCAAGGCCAGCATTACCCTGTTAAACCAAACAAAGACACAACAAAAAGAATAACACTATATGCAAATATCCTGATGAACATAGATGCAAAAATCTTCAACAAAATATTAACAAGCAAAATATAGCAGCACACTAAAAAGATCATTTACCATGATCAAATGGGATTTATCCCAGGGATGCAAAGATTGCCCCACATAGGCAAATCAGTAAATGTGATACAACACAACAGAATGAAGGACAAAAAGCATAAAATCATCTTAATAGATGCAGAAAAAGCATTTGATAGCATTTAATGTCCCTTCATGATAAAACCCCTCAAGAAACTAGTTATAAAAAGAGGGTACCTCAATACCATAAAGGCTATATATGACAAACCCATAGCTAACGTTATACTGAAAGGGGAAAAGCTGAAATTGTTTTCTCTAAGAACTACAACAAGATAAGTACACCTATTCCCACCACTCCTGTTCAACATAGTACTGGAAGTCCTAGCCAGAGCAATTAGGCAAGCGATAGGGATCCAAATTGGAAAAGAGGAAGTCAAATTGTACTTGTTTGCGGATGACTTGATTTAAATATAGAAAACCCTAAAAACTCCACCAAAAAACCTTAGAATTGGTGAATGAATTAAGTAAAGTCACAAGATACAAGATTAACATGGAAAAAGCAGTAGCATTTCTATACATCAACAACAAAGTAGCATAAAAAGAATCAAGAAAGCAATCTTATTTATAATAATTGTAAAAAAAACCTAAGAATAAATTTAACTAAGGAGGCAAAAGACCTCTACAATGAAAACTATAAAACACTAATGAAAAAAAATGAAGTAAAAAAAAATGGAAAAATATTCTATGTTCATGGATTGGAAGTATAAATATTGTAAACATTCCCCTACTACTCAAAGCAATCTAGAAATTCAATGCAATTCCTATCAAAATATCAATGACATTCTTTACAGAAATAGAAAAAAAAATCCAAAAATTCATATGGAACTACCAAAAACTGTGAATAGCCAAAGCAATCCTGAGCAAAAGGAACTAAGCTGGAGGCACAGTACCTGATTTCAAAATATGCTACAAAGCATTTTAACCAAAACAGCATGATACTGGCATAACAGACACATAGGCCAATGAAATAGAATAGAGAACCTAGAAATAAATCCACATATTTACAGCTTGATTTTCAACAAAGCCACCAAGAACATTCAGTGGGGAAAGAAGAACCTCTTCGATAACTAGTGGTGGGAAAACTGGATAGCCAGATGTAGAAAAATGAAACTAGACTTCTATCTCTCACCATATAAAAAAACATCAACTCAAAATGGATTAAAGACTTAAGTGTAAGGCCTGAAACTATGAAATTAGTAGAAGTAAACACTGGAGAAGTACTTCAGGACATTGACCTGGGCAAAACCTTTTTGGGTAAGATTTCAAAAACACAGGCAGCAAAAGCAAAAATAGACAAATGGGATTATATCAAGCTAAAAAGCTTCAGCAACGCAAAGAAAACAACAGAGTGAAGAGACAACCTACAACCTATCCACCTGACAAGGGATTAGTAACTAGAATATATAAGGAACTTAACTCAATAGCAAAAGATAAAAAATTTGATTAAAAAACGGGGCCAGGCATGGTGGCTCATGGAGAGGCCAAGACAGGAGGACTGTTGAGGCCAGGAGTTCAAGACCAGCCTGGGCAACATAGTGAGACCCCATCTCTACAAAAAATAGAAAAATTAGCTGGGCGTGGTGGCATGCACCTGTAGTCCTAGCTAGTAAGGAGGCTGAAGCAGAAGAATCACTTGAGTCCAGGAGTTTAAGGTTGCAATGAGCTATGGTCATGCCATTGTACTCTAGCCTGGGTGACAGAGTGAGACCATATCTCCCAAGAAAAGAAAAAAGAAAGAAAGAAAGACAGATTTGCCTGTGGGCAAATGGGCAAATGATCTGAATAGACATTTCCCAAAGGAAGACATAAAAATGGCCAAAAAGCATATGAAAAAATGTTCAGTATCACTAAACATCAGAGGAATGCAAATCTAAACCATAATATCATCTCACCCAGTTAAAATGGCTACTATCAAAAAGACAACAAAATAACAGATGCTGACTAGGATGCAGAGAAAAGGAACACTGGTACACTGCTGGTGGAAATGTAAATTAGTACAGCCACTATGGAAAACAGTGTGGAGGTTCCTCAAAAAACTAAAAACAGATCTACCATATGATTCAGCAATCCCATTCTTCAGTACATATTTAAAAGAAAGGAAATTAGTATACTGAAAAGATATCTGACAACCATGTTTATTATAGCACTATTCACAATAGCAAAGTTATGGAATCAAGTTAGTTGTCCATCAACAGATGAATGAATAAAGAAAATGTGGTATAAACACACAATGGAATACTATTCATCCATAAAAAAGAATGAAATCCTGCCATTTGCAGCAACATGGATGAAACTGGAGCTCATTAGGATAAGTGAAATAAGCCAGGCACAGAAAGACAAGTATCGCATGTTCTCACTCATATGAGGGAGCTAAAAAAAGTTTATCTCATAAAGGTAGAGACCAGAATGATGGTTACCAAAGGCTGGGAAGTGGGTGCTGGTGAAGAGAGGGTGGCTAATGGGTACAAAAATATGGTTAGATAGAAGAAATAAGTTCTAGTGTTTGATAGTACAGTAGGGGTCTATAGTTAACAATAAATTCTTGCATATTTCAAAATTGCTAGAGGAGAAGATTTGAAATGTTACCAACACAAAGGCATGACAAATGTTCAAGGTGATATCCCAATTACCCTCATTGGATCATTACATATCATTTGCATATAAATTGCAAAAATATCACATATACCCCATAAATATGTGCAATTATTATGTATCAATAAAAAATAAAAGTGGAAACAATAAAACTATCGCAAAAACCAAAACAAAGTGAGTAACTCCTCTGCCTCTGTCAACGTATCGCCCTTTCCTGACTCTGACTTCCCTCTCCTCTTCTACTTCTTCTTTGACCTCCTTGTCTCTCTCTTCTAAGGACCATTCCGATTACCTCAGGCCCACCCAGATAATTTTAAGATAATCTCCTGATCTCAATATTCTTATTTTTATCACTTCTGCAATAAGGTGATTTTTCAGAGAAGGTAATAATCACAGGTTCCAGGGATTGGGATGTGGGCATATTTGGGAGGCGATTATTTAGTCCATCACATAGGGAATGACAGGAAATGAGTTTTATGAAGCAAAAAGAGACCCAGAAAAAGAAGGCTTTGCAAGCCACAGTAAGGAGTTTGGATTTAACATTGTAGTCAGTGGGGAAGCATGGGAGGATCGCAAGCAGGGGAGAAACAACAAAGCAGAAGGTGGACTGATGGGAACACGCTAACAGCAGAAAAACCACTCAGCAGGCTACTGTGGGATTCAGTGAGAAAAACTGTTTATGCCCAAACACAGCACAAGATGCTTCCCCATCCCCCACATAATCCCTCGGAAAAGACTGAGTCACCTTATATTTGAATTCATACAAATTCTTATTAGAGGAGTTCTCTTGATTAGTCAGAACAACAAACTGGTACTTGATGGTATGATTAATCATCTAAACCGGGACACTTCTGAAATGATCGTATTGAAAATTACACAGGCACAACATGTTACACCAGGACTGTCCCTGACCAACTCTAGACATATGGTCTCCCTATGTTTGGAGAAGTCACATTCGCCTGGAACGACTTAAATCAATGCTAGTCTGGAGTGTTATAAAGGTCTCCTGACTGATAGCATCTTAAAAAATTAATGCAGCTCAATTAATAGAGCTGCAGTCATTTTTCCTGAGATTTTGACCTTACAATCACAAGCGTTAGAGGGTGTTATAAACAAGCATTTGAAAGACTAATTTAAAATGAAGATATTAAGCGATTGCATAGTGAGGATTACAATATATAGTTGGAAAAAAACAGCTGTTCCGTGGGTTATTGTGACTTCAGAAAACATTTCCAGAGACAGAATCACATCTGGACTCTGAAAATGCTGTCTTCACCACCACAGAATTGGCTGTGATTTGCTCTAGAAAACCGTATTCATTCAACAGGATATTCTGGTGATGGCAAAGCCCCTGATGTCAAAATTGCACATGAGGAACTTAAATAAAACTGTTTCATGAAACATGGGTGATGCTATTAATTTCTAAATTAATACTTTATGCATTATGTACTTAACTTAGCTACACATATGTAGCTAAGTTAATATTTTCAATATAGATAGACACCCAAACACACATATGTAGCTAAGTTAATATTTTCAATATAGATAGACACCTGACTATCAACTAATTAGCTCCCCTCAAAAAATGGTTGACTTTCAAGGGGAGGCTCTTGTAATTGGAAAAAAACAACAACAGGGGGCTCTACTCTAAATACTGGGTTCCCTCATATTCTGACACATGCAGCATTTTGAGAGTAATCCCTGCAGGACTTGACAGGTAGGTAGGGTGCTGGATGAGCGAGAAGGATAAATTGAGTGGGTATTATATTACCAGCTGACCTAGTCAATGGTAGAGACATAGGTTTGCAGGGGTTAGGGTGGACAAAAGGATATTAAAAGTTCATTGTTGGCCATGTGGAGTTTGAGATGTCTATGGGGGCACACAGAATGCTTTTGGATGTAAAATCAGTTAAGGAAACAGGGAAGTTTGTTTCATTGGAAACACAGAAGGAAGGCAGCCGCAGAAACCGGAACACGGCTGTGAGCATGATGATATGGGAGAGGTTGCATGACTACAGGGTTTCATGTTTGGGGAAGGTGACTAAGGTACCCACAATGTGTGGCACAGTGGAATCAAGTGGCTTCGGGGTTTCTAACAGTACCAATCTGAAGGGACTCACTGACACGAGCTAAGGCTCCACTATCATCAAAACCCCATGTGGCCAGCACAGGGCACTAGATAAACACTGTGGTCTACGGGCTCGGACTAAGCGAGGCCTGAAGGGGTCAAAGACCTGCATGAAGGAATGAAGCCTGCTCAAGCACTAGGCCTCTCGGTTCTCAAACCTGAGGTCTGAAGAAAGAAGTAGATGGCGCACACACACACACACACACACACACACATGTATTTATAGAGCAGGCTTAATTATTGCTATGGACTGAAAGTTTCTGTTCCCCTAAAAGTCATATGTTGAAGCCCTAACCCCCAGTATGATGCTATTAGGAGCTGGGGCCTTTGGGAGGTGATTAGGTTTGGATGAGGTCATGAGAGTGGAGCCGCTATGATGAGATTAGTGCTCTTATAAGAGGAGAGATTAGCCAGGTGCAGTGGAAAGCACCTGTAGTCCCAGCTATTTAGGAGGCTGAGGTGGTAGGACTGCTTGAGAAGTTTGAGGCTGGCCCGGGGACATAGAGAAGCTCTGTCTCAAAAAGAGGAGGAAGAGACACCAGCTTCCCCTCTCTCTGCCATGTGAGGACACAGCAGAAGAAGTTGAAGGTGGTCATCTGCAAGACAGGAAAAGGTCCTCACCGAGAACTGAATCTGCCAGCACCTTGATCTTGGACTTCCCAGCCTCCAGAACTGTTCTTTAAGCCACCCAGTCTATGGTATTTTGTTATGGCAGCCCTAGAAAACTAAGATAATTATGCTTCAGAGAAATTGTTTAGCTAGAGGGATTTTCATTCTGCCCTTTCAGTGTGTTGGGGCATCTCTGTTGCTGCAGAACGGCACCAGGTGCTTGGTATTATTGGGAGCAAACGTTGGTCTGTGCCCCATAGTCACACTCTCCACTTCACCATCTGTGAGGGGAACAATGATACCCACCCCTTCCCTGCCACCCAGAGTGGAGCGAAAGCATGCTTCTTGCCCTCACTGGCTGGTCAAAACCATAGGCACACCATGACCTGCTTATGGAACTTGGTTTCCTTGGCAGTGTCCCGGAGGTCACTGGCCCTCCAGACAGACATAAGCATCTCCTCTTTGCACAAACATCTGTTCTGTTGGGCCTCCAAGCAGGAGGGTGGGCACTGGTGGCTGCCTGGCTTGGAAACTGGCCATTATGAGCAGCAGATCATCTCTTTGCCTTCCATTAAGTATGTGATTACAGCCAGATGCTGTGGTGATGGGCATACAGCTCCCTATAATAACTGTAATTATGATCCTGGTGTTTCTTCAGCTCAACATACTCTGAACTTCAGAAGTCAGAAGAAATTTGGAAGAATTGCTTATTAGAGACTGCAATCAAATGGAGGAGGAGAACTTTTTTTAAGAAGGGGGGAAATTCCTGCTTGACATCTTGGCTTCTGCACAGCCTGCACCGACATCCTGTGGCGTGATTCTGGAGTCCAGAATGAACACAACTCCCACTTCACATTCGTGCTCTTACTTCTCTTCTTCCCTGCTCTTTGCTCTGCCCCACCCTCCACCTCTTCCGGTTCCCTCTCAGCTGCTTCTCCTGACCGGGAGAGAAAAACAAGCACCTGCTTGCCCCCAGCTCACACCCCCCTGCGGCGGGGGCTTGCTGCACAGGGCACCCCCCCAGCCCACTTGGGCAAAGTTCTTGGAATACCCACGGAGAGGGGGTCACTGGCAGCTAAAATTGGCTGCCTGCCGCGATGACTAAGAGCCACCTGGGCCTGCCATTCTTGTGGGTCCATCTATTTGTGGAATATGGAGCTGTTTGGGGTATATTTGTGCACATGCTAAGTCTTTACTTATGGGAGCACATTTAAAAGAGTTGGAAATCCAGTCTTTGAAGAAATATGTCATATTAGTTTGCTAGGGCTGCCATAACAAATTTCCACACACTGGGTTCCTCAAGCAATAGAGATGTATTGTCTCACAGCTCTGGAGGTTAGAAGTCCGAGATTAAGGTGTCGGCAGGGTCAGTTTCTTCTGAGGGCTGTGAGGAGGAATCTGTTCCAGGCCTCTCTCCTTGGCTTGCAGATGGCCATTTTCTCCTTGTGTATCTTGATGATATCATATCGTTTTCCCTGTATGCATGTGTCTTTCTCTTCTCATGATGTTCTTTTTATAACAGCACCAGTCATATAGGATTAGGGGCCCACCCCACTCTGGTATGACCTCACCTTAACTAATTATATTGGCAACAACCCTATTTCCAAATAAAGTCACATTCTGAGGTACTAGGGGTTAGAGCTTCAACCTACAAAGGCTGTCCAAAAAGTATCCAGTCACGGATACAATGGATACATGGATAAAATGGCTGGATGCTTTCCGGACACCTCATATAAATTTGGAGGGGCATGTAATTCAACCCATAACATACGTGTTGCAAGCCTACTTTATGCCAGGCACTATGTTGAATTCCGGGGATACACTTCTGAACAAGAAAGGTAGTGTCTACTCTCCCAGAGTTACTGGGGGATGGGGCACGGAGAGTAAAGAGAAAAATTACACAATCAAAAAAGTGACCAGTGCTGCGACAGGGCCCGAGGAGGAATGTGGGAGAACACAGGGAGAGCAAACCACCTCGCCATGGAGGCTGGGGAGGCTGCCCCGAGGAAGCGAGGCTGAAGTCTGAAGTCTGCAGGATGAGAGAGGAGTTTGCCAGGGAAAAGGTGGAGTGGAGGAGATAGATATTCCAGGTGGAGGCAACAAAAAGTGCAAAGGCCAGGGGGAGAGAGGCCGTGGCGTGCTGTGAGGTGGGGGCACAGCACGTGTGAGTGTGTCCTAGCCGTTAAGGAGGGGAGGAAAAGGGCAATCGAGAGAGGCAGTGCTGGAAGCACAACGATGCCGGCCCTCCTAAGCCCGCTGAGGAGTTGGCGCATAAACCTGAGCGTACTTGGGAGCCAATAGAGAATGTCATTTAGGAAATGACACGATCAGATTGATAACTGAGAAAAATCCCACTGGCTGCAGTCTGCAGAGGAGCAGAACAAAGGGGGACGACCTCTTCGAGGGAGGTTTCTACGGTCCAGATGCAGGATGGCCGTGCTCTGAGCTAGGGGAGTAGCAGGAGACGGAGCCCGCGGGACTCTGCCCGCGCTGCCCCTGCAGATCCCAGCCCGGGCTTCTCGGAGCTCCCAGCGCCGCGGCCCTGTCCCAGCAGTCACTTCACACATTTGCGTGATGATCTGATACCCATTTCCTCTCCCAGTTATTTTATTTTTTAAATACTTACATGGTATTTACCATGTGCCAGGCCCTCAGTGCATTAGAAATGTTAGTTCATTATGTCTCAAAAGTAACTATGAAGGAGGTAAAGTTATTAACCCATTGTACAGAGGGAGACAGGGTGATGTCCTGTCTAACAGGTGGCAGCACCAGGATGTGTCCCCAGCTGTCTGGCTTCACAGTTCATAATCCTAACTGCGACCCCACAGTGCCACGGATGAGCAGCCTGTCACTTTATCATCACACCCAGCAGAGGACCTGGCATGTCATAGGTCCTCGATAAATACTCACTGAATGAATGTTGGTGATGATTGAATACGTATGGTGAAAAAGCGGAGGGTTAGGGAGGTGGGCGTCAAAGATGACTTCCAGAACTTCCAGTTTGGGTGGGAGGTGAGGGTATTCATTGAGTAGGGGACCACAAAAGGGGAAGCTGTCACTAGGGAATGCAGGAAACGAACTTTAAAAATCTATACCAGAGACTACCACGTGAAAGGGCAAACTGGAACAGCCTGACAGGACACACCTCTCCCCACTCCTCAGGCATCTAGAGACTCTGCCACCCCTCAGTATGTTCACAGCACCCACTGCCCTGGTGAGAATAACATCAATCTGAAACATTTTAGGTCTTACCCCATAACAGCTGAATAACAACTATTAGCTCTGGACTCTAGGCATTTTTATGAGATCTTAGTTTCAGGGCTTGAGGTTTGGCAAAAAGAGCATGTTATTCACACACAAAACAACTACATTAAAATAGCATTAAGCATCTGGCTTACACTGACAAAACCTAGGAAATTCAGAATTATGGTGAAAAGTCTGTCCTGAGTTCACCCCAACACTATGCCTGGTGCTGCTCCTCTTGCATTAAATGCAGAGAAAGGCCCCCCCTGGGAAGAAAGGGCCACACTGGGGAAATGTAAGGCAGGCCAGGGGTGGGAAAGAGAATGGAAGAGGAGGATGATTTGATGATTTGGGGAAGGGACGTTAAGGCAATAGCCCTGGTCCCCTGACCCAGGCCTGCTGCGTGGTGTGTGGTGATGCAGGCATGAGGCACTGGCCCCAGAGGCCACTTCCCAACCCCAGGGCCTGGCAAAACCCGCCAGCACCATGCTCTGGCTCCCCTGGTCTGGAGACTGCCTCCTAGAAGCTGATGAAGATGCGACATATACAATCTTTCCCCCATGGAGTGGAAGCTTCGTTCAGATTTTTATCCCTCTCCACACCTTGGACACAGGGCAAACTAATGAACCGGTACTTTGCTCCTCACTGAATTTTCAATGTCTTTAAAGGAATTGGAGAGAAATTCTTTTTGTTCACCCTCAATAATGGGTGAACAAAAAGTATTGACTGTTTAAACATAGCAACATGCCTGGTTATAGCTTTGGGGGACTGCTCTATTAAGGAAATTTAGGAATTTTGATTTGGGATTTCATCAAGAGTTGGAGAAAGAAGTGAGAAAAAGAAATGCCCTCCTTTTGGCCAAAAAAAGACCTTTCTCCGTCTGAGATGAGGGATAATTTTTTGTTCTAATTATCTGTAGTAAAATCAATAGTTGATTGATTTTGGATGCATTTTGGGAAGAAATTTCTGTAACTCCAGAAGTTACCAGGATAGTTTCAGTAAGAACTTCCCTAGCCTTTGAAAATAATCAAAAATGGGCCTCAAAAATGGGGCCCATTCATTTTAAATATGATGAATGTTATCCCCATCTAACCTACTTTAAGACAACAAAATGTAGTCCTAGGGGGACGCTGCCTTGGTTTAGCCTAAGGTAGCAGGGAAGGTGAGACACCCCGACGAATACAAGATCTCCGGAGAGCTTTTGTAACATAAAAATAAAATGTTATGTCAATTCCATACAGTTAGAGTTTTCAGATTTCTTTAAACTTTTCACACTCTCAATCTCTCAGTGATTAATAAATCTCTTCTCCTTGCTTTACAATTACTATATACCAGAATAATAACCCAAATGAATGAGCTCATTTAACTCTTCCAATAACCCTGTGAGGTAGTTACTGTTGTTATTCCCACCGATAACATAATGTTATTTATCATTGTGATACATAACGATGTGAGGTTACTTGACCGAGGACGCACAACCAGTGTGTGGTGCGGCTTGCACAGGCTGTTCTAACCACACCTACGTTCCCACCCACCCCCCACCACCACGTTTGATTTAAGCTGAGCCTTGGCCATCCATCCCCCCAGACCTGGGCGGCCTGAAAACCAGCTGGACGACGTCCAGAGCTGTAGGGCACATGGCCCCTTCAGAAGTCCCCATCTTAGTATGAGAAACCCTATTCTCTATTAAACCAGCCGAAGGTCAGGAAAAACAACCGTGCCCATTTCTAAATTGTTCAAAATGGCTCTAAAAATCATGTCTTCTTGAAAGTAAATGGAAGGCCTATTTCATTTACTCCTCTTCTTCAGTGGGAAAACTAAGAAGGTTTTCTGCTACCAGCTAAAAGCTGAGCCGGAGATCAAATGCAGGAAGACTCAGGTTTTCGAAAACGGCCTGCCCATCACTTTTCCAATGTGCTACGAAACATTAATATTCTGAGGAAAGTGGCCAAAAACACTTTAAAGCACAGAACAGCCGGAAGTTGAGAGAAAGTCATTTGTGTGCCCCTTCTGACCTGTCACTTAGCAAAGCGGGGACAACCTTGGCTGTGTCGTGGAGTGCGGCTATTTAGATGTCACAGCCGTGACTCCTTGACACTGCACCAGAGGCCACCCGTGACACCTCCCTTTTTTTGTTTGGAAGAAAGAGACACTTGAGAGATCGTTCAAATAAAATGACTGTTCGGGGGTGGAGGACGGAGAGGCAGTGTGAACATGGGTGATAACAAGCTCAGAGAGAAATCCAGGACACGGTGACATCAGCAGAACCGTGCATCTCAAAGCCAGTGACAGACTGCACCGGCAGATTTCTTGTGGAGCTCTAGATAATTCTGTTCTGACTGGAATCTTTATTTAACAGTCTTGATGAGCGCATTAACTGTGATTTAACTCTCAGTCTGAAGGAAAAGCACAAGTATTTGACGTGTTTCTTGGCAACACCTTTTGACAAAAGGATACATATGGCTAGTTTTCTGCTAGGAGTCTTCAGTGGGGACTCTCTTGAATTAAAACATCGCTTTTGGAGATTGCATTTTGAGCCTTTTTCACACCCTCCCTGTCCCATAGCCTCCTCTCTGCCTGCACACACATGCACGGAACCACGAACCCTGGGTGAGGGCCCACTCGGCCTGGGCTCGGGCTGCTGGCCCGCGCACAGCGGATTCCCACAGGACAGAGCAGGGAACCTTCAGTGGGACAAACACAGGAGGTCTGAGCCATCTAGCTCCCTACCTCACAGGAAATGTTTCTCCTGGATCACACTCCTTGGTTTCTTTCCTTGCTTGTTTTCTACTTGAGCTGTTGGGACTCAGTGAGGAGAAAATGATGGAAGAAAGAAACATCTGAGCAACAGACACAGGGGTGGTGGGACATGAAATGATTTATGGGGTTTTGCAGGCCTCCCTTCTTTCTCCTTTCCTGCCTTTTGTAGCTCACCTTCCCACAGGTACAAACACAGCAAACTATGTAGCCCTGTTTTATCATGTAGTTAAATAACACTCCGCACTGAGTCAGGTTGAGTTGTGAAACCTCAAGGTTCAGAAACTCAGGTAGAGGATGTGGGGAAATGCCTGCTGTACGAGGTCACTGGGTCCATTCTCCTGGCACCAAGGGGGTGAGGCAGTCACCTCACGATCAGCCTCTCCTGGAAATTACTACAACCACACAAACGTTTTGGGTTCCACGGAGCAGGAATGCAGGCTGGTCTAGGAGCCTGGGATTGGGAGCCTCGCATCTCGGCTGTCTTGGCCCTGCCACTGACTCTCTGTGTTGTCAGTTTACAACTCGACACCAAGGTTTTGCCTTTGGAAATGCCAAAGAGCAAGTCCGCGGGGATCTTGTGAAAGCTCTCTATTTGCTTACGGTGGTTTAGAAAGGATAAGACAACTAACCCTGTAATTCTCTGATTCTGCTACTGTGCTGAAAGGCTCCACAGGGTCCTTCCTGGGGTGGGAGGTTGGCAGAGAGGACCTCCGAAGTCCTTCCAGGCCTGGGATTCACAGTAGTAAGTGACTTCATGAAGGACCGTGGAATTGCATGCTGTCGTTACTGGAGAGGACAGACCATTCTGAATGGGTACACTGTTATTGGGCACTTTACAATTTAGGCAGTGGACCAATGTGACTTTGTTGCTTTTCTCAGGGAACACATTACCTTTCCGAAGATGACAGCAGGTACACTTAATAGAAGACCTCGGTGGCTTTTTATATCAGTTAATAAAGTAAGAAAATTTTTGAAAAGGAAAAAAATACCAGTAAGTTTTACTCTCAAATACCAGAGAATATGATTAGGAAGTACCCCTGCCTATCCTGTCCTCCCTCAACACACCAAAGAAAAAGTAGATTTTTGAGAAAACGAGATCATCCAAATATAAATTCATAAGTTAGGAAGCCATCTGAGTGTGGAAGCTCCGAGGGCACACAGAGCGTAAGTGTGGAGAGAGGTAGGAGGGAGAGGCTTCTGGAAAGTGCTTCCTAGGGAAGCCAGTTCTGACTCCGGCTTTAGGAGAGACCAGTAGAGCACACCCCGCGGAGGGAGACAGCGAGTCACAACAGGATGAG
The DNA here is from genome assembly GCA_028533085.1 of Varecia variegata. NCBI lineage: Eukaryota > Metazoa > Chordata > Mammalia > Primates > Lemuridae > Varecia > Varecia variegata. The sequence goes on along the minus strand of CM052441.1, from coordinate 17,533,663 downwards.
GATGGGGGCAGGCAAGTGGATACACAAAATTCTATAGGATAAGAGAATTTTACTTTTTCATCTCTCCAAAAGCAAGTAATGTGAATCCCATAGGAAGCACAGATTTATAATTTGGTAGGGACACAGAAATTTTTGGACCTTACCAGAGACTGTAATATCTTCCACACATATATTTTCCCAAGTGCACATACTGTGCCATGAATATCCAAATGCAATATGTATATTCCATTTCCTAAGCATGTGTGTGGTCATGAATAACATCTGAATTAAAATACAATGCATTCTACACATTGCATACAGTGTTCTCAGAGGCTGTTCTAAGATACCATGTCTGGTGAGCATGCTGCAAACACAGTCCAAAAGGAAAAGAGGGAAATCTCAGCTCTTGCTCCAAAACAGCCATCATCCTCAGGAGGCCCCCAGACCCTTGAGAAGAACCAATCTGCCTGTTCTCATCACTGCAACACATCAGAATCATGAGTATCAAGCCGCCATTTCATGGCCAAGATTTTGTTTTCAGACTGTAGCTCACTCATTTCTGACAATATATTGAAAGTGAAATGTGCTTCCCTTCCCCTCCCACTCCCTTTTACAATTTATAAATTTTGCAGTTTTGTTAAAAACAAAAACTGCTCAAGATTTTCAGAATAAGATATCCCTTCATACTCAGCATGCAGACGGCAAAGTCTAAAGGGACAGAAAATTATTAAATATGGATCATGTGGGAACACACAGAATGAGATTTAATGTTTTTAGGACCAGAAAGAGGATTATAAAATTCAGGCAGCACAGCAAATACCAGCCAGAGCCCAACTGGCCAGGAGTGTATCATAATTATTCCCATTCATCAATTCTGATGGATCCCAGGCCCCAGCAGACCCACCCCATCCTCCACTGTCTAATGGATGCTGGTTAAAGGTTACCGCACCAGAAAGGTGGGCTCATCTCAGATCTCTCCTGCCTTGTTCTGTCAAGTCAGGGTTGATGAGAGAGACCCAGACAATTTGTTCTGTTGCTCTTGTCCTGATATCTGATCTTGGGATGGCACCAGATCTGGTATTTCCCATTTGGCCATCTGCCAGGAGTCCTGTATTTTAAAGGACTTTAGATAGAAACACACACAACTCAAAATGTTAAGCTAGAAGAATCTTATTTTCTTTTCTAAATCTTTCAACTAACAGTTAAGAAAACAGATCCAGAGTAAATGGGTAAATTTTTGAGGTAGCAACAGAACCAGGACAGAAAGTTACATTTCCCTCTACCGAATTCACCCAACCCTAAACCACCCAATGTGGCTCTGTTACACAGTCCACGACCTCCAAGACTCAGCCACGGTTCTCCTAATGCTCAGCCACCTGGTATTAAAGCAGAATAGGGCATTCTCCCTTGCTGTGATCAGAGTGTAGCATGAGCTCCAAATATAAAGTACAATGTTGCTTTTACCATATTTTTTTAATCCTGTTCTTTCAAATTACAGCAATTCCTGATCTATCTTATATTATCTAAAACCCTCATCTACACAAAACATAGTCAGAAATTACGAGGTAAGCAAGAAAGGCACCTATAATGCAAAAATAGCTCTCCTGTGGTCCACGCTAAAGATTGCAGCAAGTCCCCTTTGGCCTATGCTAATGTCCCTGATTCCTGTTTAATAACCTTACACAAGCTTGCAGGAAGGGTTTGCAAGCTCACAGAAGCCTTGGGAGCCGGAAGGAAAGAAAGAGAAGAGAAGTTCCTATGGGCCAGGAGCCACAGGCCAGACCCTCAGAGCAGTGAGAAGGCCCGGCCGTCAGCCAGGAAGGGAACAACACGAACAACACAAAAAGCAGGCACCATTTTAAAGGGAGGGTTTCCAGGCTGGCGTATAAACCTCCAAGGGCTCAGGAACACACGCAGTACAGCCATTGAGGTTTTGAACGCTGTTTCTGATTTAAACACCCAGAAAAGGTTTTATTTTGTTCATGATGCTTTGAAGAAACAGAGAAGCGTGATACATCTTAGCAAGACTGCAAGGCGATTACTTAACAGTGCAATAACTGTTAAGATTGTATTGTTTCAAGGGTGTAAACACACAAATGAACACGCAAAACCCCTCAGCTACATAAAACCCCAGGAGCTGCTCATGGTTCAGGTTCTCAGAGGCTCAATTCTCCTCGTCTCAGCCTCCCCTGTACATCCAGCCCCAGGCAGCCTTGATTTTTATGCTAGTGTGCTGGCGCCTTGCTTTTTATGCTAAGGAATGTTAATAGTTTTGGATGGCATCTTAGCTTCAATTATACCTCAATGCAAATTCCAAAGGACCTGGACCCTGAGCATTTTTGAGGTGATGCTCATTGCAATCCTGGCTCTATCTACAACATTCAGCAAAATCCGGAGGGGCAGGTTGATCCTTTTACCTTTTCCACCTGAACCGGACACCTTCTGTACCCACCACTCTCAACTTCTTCTCCTTGAAGAAGGATTTGTTTGGGACTGGGATATATGTATTTTTAATTTTATAATGTCCTAGACCCTGCTGATAAGACTAAGCCATGGCCACAGCTGTTTTGTTAAAAGCGTGCATTATTTTTATACACTCTTTACCCCTCTCCTCCTTATAAATGAATACATTTTTATGGTTTCTCCTCATAAAAAGTAACTTGGAAACCAAAGAGTATTATTTTTAAAAAAGAAAAGACTCTCTCCTGAAGAAAAGTTGCTCCCCCCACCAAAATTACAAAATAGAAAATAATGGTCCAATATAATTCTAGGGGCACTCAGGTGTTCTTTTGAAGCTATTTACAAATAGGGCTATTGTTTAAACCCAGAAATCTGGGTCACGAAATCTAAATATATAGGGAAGGCTGCCTCGAACAAGAGAAGGAGTCTCTGTTGGACGGCCCCACAAGACAGTTGTGAACACAGTCAGTAACTGAGCCAGCTCTAATGTCAAAAGTGTGGCCTTCAGGAAAGAAAGATGCTCAAGAGCTCTCCTCACTAGAGGCTGCCTACAAACCAAACCAGCCACCCAGGGGGGCAATCTATAAGAGACCAGAATAAATCAGAGAAAAAAATGGCACAAATTAATCTGGATTCCACACTCAACTCTTTACTTAGGTGGCCAAATGTAAACTGGTCTTTTTCCCCCTGGAGTGAACCACCCAGTAAAATGAAAATTAAAAACAAGAAAAAAATTCTCAACAGAACTGGCTTCTCTTTATCAAAGAGTTGTTTCTTTTTCTTCTTCCCAATGTGGACACACGCAGAGCCACAGCCTAACTCAGACCACTCCAGCAATCTGGCCACCAGCCGAGAGTTTAGCAAAAATGGTCCTCATAGTCAACTGAAATTCTCAAACCAAGTAATGTATGTTTTATGCACTGGAAATGGGTGCATTTTTCCATGATCTAAATGTTGAATGGTTTCGTATGCCTCCCCAGGCAGTTGTCTTCTTGGGAAAACTACAAAAGAACATTGAGGAGAGCATAGGAACCAAAGATGAATAGGAAACATTTCATTGGCACAAAAGTCAAGAAAAAAGTGTTTTTGAACAATACCATGTAACTGGCAATTTAAGTATGTGTTTTCTCTGTGGTGAGTGTGTGTGACTAACACAGGCCAGTTATGAGTACAAGAACGTCAAAAAAGTATATAAAAGAAAAGACAATTTCAAATAAGTGACAATGTTATGTTTCTGAAATTCAACTTCCAACTAAACATGGTAGAGGATGCAGGGATTTTACTTTACTCTCCTCTCTGAAAAGTCATGGAAGGAAACTCGTCTTCGATGAAACAAAGAAATGACCACGCCCAAACAAAACTATGGAAGATATCCGCCAAAAACTCCAAAATCAGGACTGAGGGGAGGAAGGAGGCTGAGGACCATATTACAGCTCAGGCAAAGGGCCAATTTTCCGTTGGTTCTGAAAGACAAGCCAGCATCCTTTGCAGGGCCCTCGGGGAGGGTTGCGCAGATAGTGTCCTGTGGCAACATGCCTGACCCAGGGGGTGAATGGGAAGGCTGGAATCAAGACGCGACTCTGGTTTCCAAGCAAAGCTAAGACAAGTCACACAAAGACATATCTGCGCACCAAGTGCTGTCCAGCAGGGCTGCTTTCATCCAAAGGCAATGCCTTCCTGTAATTCACACAAGGCCCTATGTGGGCTAGTGACAGTCCTGGGTCTTCATTTAGAGCGAGGAGATCCAGGAGCCAGGCAGGCCATGGATGAAGATGAGAATGTCCATGGAAATGCCCAGTTCCACACCTAGAATGGATAGAGCCAGCCTGTGTTTGAGGCCTCTCACTGAAGCTGCTAATTCCTTTCCTTGAAGATACATCTCCCATTTATTTTTGGGCCCCCAAAATGAGAGCAGCTCTCAGGAAAGTCCCTTAAATAAAAAACATCCTGGTTATCGGTACTTCCCTCTCTTTAAGTAAGCAAGCAAGAATAAAAGGGACATAAGTGAAAGCAAGTGAAGGACATACATCACAAGAAAATTCACCTAGGAAATAAATTGCAGCCAGTAAGATTTCCAAAAAAAAAAAAAAAAACAAAGGAAAGAAAGAAGGAAGGATACAAAAATTTTAAAAAATGGTTATGAAACAACACAAAACAACTAAAAGTGAATCAGCAAATAAACACATTTCAAATTTTGATCAATTCTGTTAATTCGGCATCTAAAGATGTTTGTCAATATTCACTCCCATCAAAATATATGAGCGTTTTCCCACTTCCATGCTGACTTTAGACATTAGCAATCTTTTAAATTTGGAGCCATCTGGTGGATTAAAAAAATGGCTTCTCTTACTTTTAATTCAAATTTCCCTGATGATTAGTGAGGGCAAGTATGTTTACATATATTTTTCTGATTATTTGTGTTTGGCCACATTGAGAAGTATCCTCTTGTGCCAGGGAGAATCCTGAAAAGAAACGTGACTGACATTCTCAACCGGGGAGAAGCAGACTCAGTACTTTTGAGGTCAGACTTTGCTGGCATTTTAGCAGTGGAAAGCAAGCTCAGTCATTAGGGACAGACTTACTTTTGAGAAAAATCTAGAGAGCTAAATTATGTTATGAGGTTTTCTAAATTTGGGGTCAGCCAAAAGCACAGAAAAGGGAAGAAACAAAATCGTAGAAGTCGGAGAAACCTTACTCAGGGTCAGACAAGGCAGTCTTCTGTGCTGCATGACAAAGATAATCTACCAAAATATCCTTGCTGGTGCCTGAAACTTTGAAAGTAATTATTAGGGGATCAGTCTTTAAATCTTTGAAAGTCCATGATTAAGCTACAAATAATCAAAGAGTCTTGAGCACCTACTATGCACTGGGTAGTCAATCAAACACACCGTAATTCGGCACAGGCTCTGGTCAGGCACAGGGGAAAAAAATCCTGACACAAATGACTCGGTGAAAAATGAGGATAACAATGCCCAGATCGTAGGGAGCTCTGATAATTAAATGACACGAGGTATTTAAAGTACTTTTGCCTTGGACAAAGTCGGTGCTCTATAGATACAAATTCCCTTCCCCTTTCCTCCAATTCCCTCTAACAGTTGATTTGCCATCATCAATCCTTGTTAACCTAACAGTGTCTGTGACCTGGAACACAGCACTGGGGACCGTGGCTGCTCTGGGCGGCGGGGCAGGATGAGATGGCACACAGGGCTGAGCAAGGGGTGAGGAAATGACAAACTAAGCTCACTGCACAGTCTTCTCACCAGGTGGGGCAAACCAGGATTTGTCTTATACTTCCTGCTTATGAGCAGATGCTGTGCTGGATTCTGTACAAACCCTAGACTAAAAATACAAAGCTCTTGAATTTACCTTAGGAAAAAGAGAAACATGACATGTATCATTCAGATGTTATTAAAGAGAACAGACTCGGGAGGGGTTGTAAAGGGGTATCAGATCCTCCTTTCTTGGGGTGGTAGTGGGGGTTGGTGGGCAGAAGAAGTAAAGTGTGTGTGTGTGGGTGTGTGTGGGTGTGTGTGTTTACAGGGTAAGAACAGTGCAGGGAACAGGGTAGAAGGGAGGTGGGAGCCACAGCTGACAGCCAGACCACAAGATCTAACTCTCCACTCAGGACTGGGATATTTTCTTACTGCAAAAGTCAAAACTGATACCATCCCCTAATTTTTCTTTTATCATTAGCATCTTATTTCCTCAAGTATTTTCACTTTACAGTAACAGTGATTTAGAAAGTACCTGGCCATGGGTATCATGCCCAAGACTATTTAAGGAAAGGAACCCTTTGCCATCTCCACAAACCCTGAAATAACCCAAAATGTGAGAACTTGCAGCAGCTCTCACTGCTATGCAAATCAGAGAGTGGCTTGTAGGGTGGCCTTGTTTATTTTGGTAAATGTGTGGGTAGGGGAGGGAAAAGGGCTGTTTGCAATGCTTTTAAAATTTTCAGTTTCAAATTATTGAACCCTCCAAGAAAAAGCCTAGATTTTCCAGGAATAAAATAAAGCAAACTTTACACTAGTAATATGTAAGGCATAAATACACTTAAAACTCTTTAAAGCCATATTGTTGGCTATTTGAACAGTGGGTTGGGAATTTTTTCTTCCAAATGTATAACAAAAATTCACTTCCCCTGACGACTTAGAACTTGTGGGCTTCCACATCAAATGTGCTGCTGGCTTTTTGGCACCGTCGTGAAAGGCCACGGTTCCCCCACACCTTCTGGGCCTCCTTGTGACCTTCTAATCTTGATGTTCTCCCCAGTAGTGACTCCAGGATATGGTACTAACCTGGGATTTGATGCCTCTCCCTATGATTTTCCTCATTCCATCTGGGCTACTGATGCCTGGGCCTTAATCTTCTTCCAGGGCCCAGTTCTCTGCCATGAGCCCCCATTGGCAGAATTATTAATTGTTAATGCAAATGTACCTCTGGCCCCTGAATTGCTTCCTCAGTTTGGCATCACATAACTGAATCACATTAACTATTGAGGACAAGTTGTTATTAACATTAGTATGGAAGAGTGAACACGTAAGAATAGCCAGGAAATCAATTAAAAGAACTATGAGGGAACATGCTCCACCACACACTGAAACCCACTATAAAGCTTCTATTCTATTAAAACAGTCTAGTACTGACCACATGAATAGACAAACAGACCAGTGGGATAGAATAAAAATCCCCAAAGAGGCCCAGGCACATATGGAAATTTAGTACATCTTACATTGCTGGGCAAAGTTGGGGAAAACTGGGAAGCCATTGGAAAAAGATAAAATCTGTATCTCATACCATATAAAAGAATAAACTATAAATGGATCAGGAATCTGAATGTAAACATTTAAACTATACAAATACAAAAAGAAAACATGGACAAATTTTTCTTTAACCTTGGTATAGGGACTCAAAGTGCAGAAAAAATAAATACTGATAGATGTGGCTACATAAAATTATAAGAACATTTTCATTGCAGAAGCAGCACCACATACAAAAGTCAAAAGACAACTGACACACTGGGAAAAATATTTGTTACTTATACCAGAGACAAGGGGCTAATATTCTCAATATTTAAAGAATTTTTAGAGAGGGGAATGACCAAAATCAGCAGGAAAATAGGAAAAAGACATGAATAGACAATTCATTTAAAATCATATATGTAGCATTTGAACATACAAGAAGATATTCAAATAACCCATAATTAAGCACATGCAAGTTAAAACTATAGCATTTCTCACCTATCAGATAAACAAAAATTTAAGAGTATAACAACACAGTCTGTTGGCAGGATAGAGGCAAACAGGTAATCTCATGCATTGCTGGTGGGAACACAGATTGGCACAAGACTTTTAGAGGGGAATTTGGCGATGACTAACAAAATGATTCATGCACTTTTTAACTGAGTAATCCCACTTCTAGGAATCCACCCTGAAGACACATCTCCAAAAATACAAAAATACATATATGCACAAGTTATTCATTATAGTATTGGTTGGAAACAGCTTAAATACTCATAAGAGAGTAGGTGAATAAACTATAGTATGCCAAGTCAATGGAGTACTATGCAGCTGTAAAAAAAGAATGATAAAGATTTCTATGAACTGATATGGTTTGTTACTAGGATATACTGTTAAGTGAAAAAAGCAAAATGTTTTAAAAAAGAACATCTATGATTGTGTAAGTAAAAAGCAAATAAGAAATTATATATATATATATATATATATATATATATATATATATCTGTTCAATAGTGCAAAAATAAATAGAGACTAGAAGCTAATAAGATTGGTTCCATACAAAGAGTGAGTGGGAATGGGTTGGAAAAGATGGGGAAATGAAAGCAGGATAGAATGGATGGTGGGGGATATAGGAGTGACTCTTTTCTGAGTAAGCCTTCTAATATAATTCTGACTTTTGGCAGCCATAGTAGTGATTCACTTACTCAAGACATATAGATAAATAAAACCAACAAGGATGAGAAAGAGAATCCAAAATGAACTACACCGCAGTCAGGGTCCAATCAGGAGGTATAAATTACACAGTAATTTGAACAGGGAAGTTTAATATAAACCCTAATAGGGGAATAATGATAAAAGTGTAAAGAGAACCGTAAAAAATATTCTAGGGCTGAGAGAGAGACAGTACTGAAAGAATGAACAGACTTGGAAGGGGCCCCTCCCCAGGATCAGATTCAGATCTCACTGGAGAGGGTATGGTAGATGGAGATACTCAATAGCTGCTAAAAATTAGTGGGTTCCCTGAGCCAGAGCTGCTCCATGGTCACCAGGCAAGCAAGACATACCTGCTCTGGTTTGCAGCAGGCCAAAGCTGGCAGGAAGGAATCTCAGCATGGCCAGCAAGCCAAAAGCACGCCTCTGGGGTGCAAGTGGACAAGACTGGCTGATGGGCACAAAATGACTTGGGACATTGGAAGCATGTTTATCAGCAGAGCAGCATGAGGCCTGAGGTGTGCAGTGTCCACTTTGTGAGGGCCACATAGAGGAGGTCACCAGATTGGGGCCAGAGCTATGAGATCACCAAGGGACCATGTGTTCTGAACAAGCAGCTGGGACAAAGCTGCCCTGGATTTTTTCCACATGCCACTGGCATCCATGTGGTAGGAGTAAGGAGATAACAAAACAGGAGCACATCAGATCCAGGGAGAGAGGCCCCTTTCTCCTACCACATCCCTCCAGTGCCCTTCACTGACCAACTGAACATCATGCTTGCTGCAAAGGAGAAACGCTTAAAAGATCCAACTCCATTATTGCACAGGAGGTAATAAAGAGTGAATTTGGAGATAAAGGGTAATAAATTGAAAACTGGCAGAGAATACAAACAAATAAACCTAACTATATAGTAACAAATGAATAACATACCCATGCAGAAAGGGAAGGAAAAAAAGGAACTAACCGAGGTTACTTTGAAGAACAATATTTTGACTATATACACGAAGACTGAAGATAAAATGAACCATACACAAATGTACTTACAAGAGTATGGGAAACTACTTTCTGCAAATTCTAGTAATGAGCAAATAGTGAATATATTGTGACACATGAGATTCAGTTTTTTCATGGTCAGAGAAAGGAATTACAAATAGAGTCTAGAATAAACCTTGTGGTGTTGGACTGGAATTGGAAGTATCCCTATAATGTGATTTTAACATATATAATATATATTCAAAAAGACAGATATGCAAATAGATATAGAAGTATGTGTTTATACACTCATAATTTTTAGCCTTTCCAGTGAGAGATACTAGAAACAATGATAATCCAGTAGCAATGAGTACACCCAGTACCCAGGTCTTGGCTTCTAAATACCACTCTCCAACTAAAAGAAACCAAGGCTATTTGGAGAAATGGCTGATTATAGAGACGAGGCTAGAACATCTTGTGTTGCCAGAAAGTAGGAAATGCTTTTACAAAAGGACAGGGACATGTCAAAAGAATACAGGAGCCTACTTGAAGGGGCTCTCTTAGCCAAATATGGGACAATTTGAATAAACAAAATAAACAATGATAGTAATATACTATAACCCACAGAACATAGGAATCCATGAGTTCATACTATTATAAATAAATAATTGAATAAATAAATGAGGAAGAAGAGAAAACTTTTCCTTACAATTCTAATAAATATAGAAATAATGGTGGGAGAAAATGTCACCATTTTCAAAAACTATAATAATAATTGTTTTAGCCAAGAATTATCAATGACAATTGATAATTCTTAATTATTAATGATAAAATTAGTTGACAAAAGTATTATGAGAAACAGGATATTTACATGGTCTCCAAGTATGTTCCCTACAAAATACTTACTAATTACAAAGGGAAAATAGTCACTTTGCAGTGGACGAATCTACCTGAACCAAATGATCAAAGTTAACGTCAGCAGTAATTGGACAAATCAACATCAGGTGCCTCTTGGTATGATGCACTGAGGAGTACACAGTATAACTTCTGTAGTGTTTTTACCAAAAAATGCACAACTCAAATTTATTTATAAATAAACATCAGACAAATCCAAACTGAGAAACATTCAGCAGAAATAACTGACCGGTGCTTTTTTAAAGTATTAAGGTCATGGAAGACAAAGAAAAGCTGAGGAACCGTTCTAGATTTAAGGGACTGAGAGGAAGCACGCCAAGCAGCTAAGGTGCAAATGTGGAGAGGCCCTCGGCTCGGGGTCATGCAGTGTGGGGTTGGCCCTGAAGGAGACGACGGAGACACGGCAACTAAGTGCAGCATGTCACCCTGGCTTAGGCTCTGGACATCAGTGGGAAAACTGGTGAAATTTGAATAAGGCTAGTAGACTATATATTAATAATAGAATCGTATTGATGTTAATTTCCTGATTTTGATAATTATATTTTAGTTATGTAAGATGTTAACATTTGAGGAATCCTGGGTATACAGGAATTCTTTGCACTGTTCACACAATTTTTTGTAAGCTTAAAATTAATTTTAAATGAAAAGTTTTAATGTTTTTAAGGAGAAACATGTTAAAGACATACAGTAAGTAAGAGTACAGTCTTCTGGTTGAGAATCTAGCATAATGTTCCATATAGGAGGATTTTTTAAGTAAGGAAACAATAATGCATGGTGAATATGTGGGCTTTGGAACCATCCAGATGTGGGCTTGACTCTGGCCTTGTTATTAATACTTACTAATTGTGAGATGCCAGGCTAGTTACCTAATCTTCCTAAGCCTCAGTTTCCCCACCTGCAAAATGGGTCATCAAAATAATATCTACTTTATATGATTGATTATAATTATCTATATATCTATATTCGATAGGTGATATTTGGAAAGAACTTACTACAAATTCAACCAATAGAATGCACAGAAGTTGTTGTAATTATGGTTGTTATGATTAGCCACATCAATGACTAGTTTACTCCTTGTGAAAAAAATTACACACTGTGCACTGGAGGACCTCACTAAGGCCAGGCAGATACTCTGGAGGTTATGTTTCTAAAGTTTTGATATACCTCATTATAAGTAAATCCAGTACATGAAATTTTAAACTTATAAAACAGGTAAATAGTGGGTGATTATTTTTATTAAAACATGATTCATAGGCCACTTTTGGAGCAAATAGCATTTGGTTTACTTTGAATGTTGCAGAAACAGATCAGTGACATAAAGCAATTATTTGTGCATTGCTTTAAGCAGACTGAGAAAGGGCCACCGCTGGGTGACTTAGGCATGAGGAGAATCTGGCTTAATAATAAGCCTTAACAATGTTGACTCTTTCAAAGGGGCAAAGAGAAGCCAAACTCCCTGGTTTGTCTTTTTTAAACAGATTCCGAACTACTTAAATGTGATGACATAGATCAAATATTTGCGGTTACGGATTGCTTGTAGGTTCATGCTTTCTCCTTTAATCCATTTTTGAGTTAACTCCAGCATAAATAATGGCCAATCACAGAAGAAGGGTGAGTATGGCTCAACAGGATCCTTTTTCAGTGCTAAGCCAAACACTGCAATGTCTGGTGTTTCTAGTAATACATTTATTTTATTAAAAGGATATAAAATAAAGAGACTTCTGTAGCAACTTCTCCATTTATAAATAAGGGGTGCGAACCATCACACACAAAATACGCCTCTTTGCTGTCTTGCAAATATTTCCAATAATCCCTTAAATCTAGGAGCAAAGGCCAAATTCCTGAATAAATTCTCTTATCTTTAAAAATCTGTTCCAAAGTTTTGGAAACCCTAGCTTTTGAATATTAACCAAAAAAACTTTCCATCCAGTCATTTGGAAAAGTAACTCAAATTCATGCTAATTTTAACCTAGGCAGAGATGTTGTTCTGTAATCCTTTACTGACTCCTCATTGACTGCTATGCACTCTGACCACAATAGATATTCCAAAGCATCTTCATCTTTGAGTCTCTATCTGACACTGCACTCCTTCACTTGGCAGTGACGTCTACCTTACATTGCTAAGATCTGGTATATCTAGAATAAGTATCATCTAAATCATTGCACTGATATCTCAACATTCATCCAGCCCCCATCCTTTCCTCCAGCCTCTGAACAAGTAGGAGACTCTTTCTTCAAGATTCACCCCTTCACTTGAGTTCTCAATCTCATGCCTACAAGCTTCTTCCAATGTATCTTTTATTTTTCCGATTTTCTTTAAAAAATATGTAAGTCTCACTTATGCTCTCCCTGAATATTTGCTACTGAGTTATCTCTACACATACTGTTTTCCTGAACGATTTGTTTACCCTTTAAACAGGGTATCTATCTTCACTTTTCTACTGAAACAAATCCAAAGACCTTTAATTAATATCTTTCTTCTCCGTCTTTGTCACTTCTCACTCTGGTGGGCACATCTGGCTCAATCCTAACTCTAAGCCTTTGCTGTTCATGCATCATCTGAAATCCTCCCTCTTCCTCGTTTATCTCCCACCTACTCATCCTTAAAAGTTCAGCTTGAGCCCCGTCTCACCTGTGAAGTCTTGCCAGAATTTTCCTTCTCTGAACTCGTGGAATACTGACTGCTGGTAGGATCCACTGCATCTTAGAGTTGCACCCCAGTTGTGCTTTGGGGGACTACACAATCCCCATTTCATGCAGTCTTGCCTAGCTATTCTTCCTTGGCCAAGGAGTGAGCAGGTACCCCTAGCCATGCCAACTGGACTCTCTCTCTCAGGAATGATGAATCTTGAATGGAGTGACCAAAGAAGGAAATGGATAGAGCTAAACCATTCTGGTTGCAGGGGCCTGGTGAATCTGTCTTCTAGTCCCACCCTTTCAATCCTGGCAGGTATAGACTCTTGTCTTTCCTGCACTTGGCTCTTCCACATTGCCTTCACCTCTGTGAGTCACACATTTTTTTCCTGAAGCTGGCCAAAGTAAATATCTGTCCCTTATATCCAAGAAACAACTAGGACTCACCTGCTGCCTTTTATTACTGTTTAATCTGAAGGGGGAAGGCCTAATTACGTCTTGTGAAACAATGAGATAGGAAGTTTTTTAAGGGCAGGAACTGTGTCTTATGACTCTTTAATATTAATATCTTACATAAATTATGGACATTGTAATCAGCCTATAAATTTTCTCTGAATCAACAAATAGCACTACTTCCATTATTTTAGCAAAAAAATAGTTCTTTAAAATTCAGCTATTTTTTTATGTAGCTCCGGTAACTGTATAATAATAAACATATATGAAAATCTTCAACTATAAACAAAGGAACTAGAATAATTATCTGAGATCATCTTTACTGATCTATGTTGTATTAATAGTTGAGGATCATTCATTAATTCCATAAACACATTCTGAGAGTCAACTCTTGACCATGCACTATGTTAGGCACTGGAGTTGTGTATAAGATAAAAGAGACATGACACCTTTCCTGGCTTTCACACAGGGAAAGGTTACTTTTTCCAGTTTAACTTATGTCTTACATAATGATAGTACCTGGTATTAATTTGGTATTTCTTTTCTGTAGCGTTTTCCTATATAAAACATCATTTATTATTCCTACTATATACCTGGGAAAGCTGCCATTGGGTCATGTAAGTAAGAATCTCTTCTTCAGGAATGCATTTTTGGTAGGCAGTGTGTCTGAATGTGCCCTTATGCCATGTTGCTTCTAGGGCCAACAAAAGTATATAAAGCTTTTCAACTTTCTTCAAAACATGTGCCATGAAATTGAATTAATAAAAGGATAAACAACAGTAGCAAGCAAGTTACAAAGCCAAACTAGGCCAGGACACATCTGTTTAAAGGGCAGTTGATATAAATCCACATTTGTCAATTGTCAAAATGTACAGCTTTCCAGACAGTCTTAAAGATGTCACTCTTGTTTCTTAAAAAGCAATTTGAACAGGGTATCATTTTCATTTATAGTTACTGCTAACATAGGCAGATTGGGGCACTGCCAGGATGATTTGGGGGGGGGGAATGAAGAGTATTAAGAGATTTTAATTCGGGCATGGTGGCATGTGCTTGCAGTCACAGCTATTCAGGAGGCTGAGGTGGGAGGACCACTTGAGGCCAGGAGTTCTAGGCTGCAGTACACTATGATCACACCATGATCACACCTGTGAATAGCCAGTGCACTCCAACCTGGGCAACATAGTGAGACTCTGCCTCTAAAAATAAAAATAAAATGTCTTTTTAAAAAAGAGATTTTTATACTTGTTACATTTCTAAACTATGGAAGCTGAGAGAGATCTAAAAGAATACAAAACGTAAAATGAGGTCAGGTAGTGATTTAAAAGTCTAGCTATTTCTTTGATCCTAATACCTAGCACTTGTTCAGAGAATTTGCTGAGATTACTTACTCCTCACAGCATTCACATTACCATTAGGTAATGTATCAACAGCTGCATTTTGTCTTCATTGGTGAAGATGCATAAAAAGGGAGTTTAAAGATTATTCATATCTGGAAAGGAGTTTGAGGCAGAGCTAGTTTCTAAATCTTGCATTTATAGCACATCATTATGAGCTTCATCTCTGAGGAAAGACAAACCCAGGTTCAAATTCCAGCTCTGTCATTTAATATCTATGTGACCCCAGGGAAGCCACTTATTATCTAGGACTCAGTTTCTCTGTGAAATGAGAATATGTCATAGATTGCAAAAATAGGCCCAATGGCTCACTATTCTCTGTATCCATGCTTTTTGCCATGCCATTTTTCACATCCTTAAGCTTAGCCAAACAGGTTACAAGCTGAAGGTTAAAATGGATTTATGCAATTAGGCTTGTTCAGAGCTTATGATCAGAGCTGATAGCTCTGCAATGGCCAACAGAACATAACCAGCCCAGCCTACTGGAGATGAGACACACATGGAGGATCTAAATTGCCGCATTCATCCCAGCCAGACTAGGCTGCATCAGTCTCTGTGAGTCAAACTCCATACATCACGAGCCAGCACCACCAAGACCAGCAGATCTCTTTAGCCAGTCATGCCACATACATAACCAATAAGCAGGTGTTTCTGTATGCAACTGAGGTTTTGTGAGGTTTTTTTGTTACGCAGCATTTCTATGACAATAGATAACTGATACATGGCAGTAGTACCTATTGTATATGTATAAGTGGAAAAATACATGTAAATTACTTAGCACAGTACCTAATGATAATAACAACAACAACAGCAATGGAAATATGTGCTGTTCTTTTGAAGAAACAATTACAGAATATGCAAAAGTATTGGAAATTCATCTGTGGATCCTGAACAAGACCTGTCTTGTTGAAAATTTTTAAAAAATCATGCAACTTTACTTCCCGTTTTCGTAAAGGACCAACATGATGGTCCAATTGTATATTTTAAGCGTATAAATAAGTATCCTGAGAACTGTTCTCATGAGTAAAACAGTTCTTTTCCCTCTACAAGGTTTACTTTGTTAAAATTTAAAAATAAATCCCCCACACACACATACGCACAAAGAGCAGAGAAAGCCATCCAAACTCACAGCCTACAGAGAGAAGCCAAAGGCTAGCCTCATGAATAAAACCAAGTTATGGGGTTTTGTGCCAGTAGAGGGCTGAGCAGGGAAGGACAATCATCACCATCTTTTTTGTTCTTTTCCTATTTGGGTAATCTCCTTGAAATAGGTTAGTGTGATGGTTAAGAAATGTGAGCTTTGGAGTTTAAATTCTGGTTCAGCTCCTCACTAGCTCTGAGATCTTGAACAAGTTAAACTCTATAAACCTCTATTACCTCACTCCTTAAGTGGGAATGAGAACAGTAACCTCCGAAGGTTGCTGCAAGGATCATATAAAATTATAGCTGCAAAGTCCTTAGAGCTGTGCCTGGCACACAATAAACAGCCAATAAATATTAGCTATTACTAGTTATTCTAACAGGTGAGTCTGCATTCTGTCAGCTCCATTTCTAGCAAAGCTATGTTCTGTGAACAACACCCCTATCAAAGCGAGGTGAGCCTCACAGGCCTTGAACAGGTCACTAGACCATGCATAGCCATCCTAGGTAGAGATCAAAAATGGAATCTCAGATTTTATATTCTAATGTGAAGAAAAGCCACACCCATGATAAGGATAGGAGGCAGAGAGTTGGGACAAATGCCAAGAGCAATGATTCTCAGCTACCTTCAAGCCTTCTTACCCAGCCTCTTACAAGAAAAGAGAGTCCAAAGAGACCAGCAACTTTACACTATAGTTCTGCCCATTAGTGCAGAGACAAGTCAAATGACCTTTACCAACTAATAGCGTGAACAAAGAAGTGTCTCCCTCCCTTAGACACCAATCTTCTTCTTCTTCTTTTTTTGGCTACAATGCTGATATTAACTACTGGAGTGATAGTTTACCTCGAGTGCTGTTGTCCTGCTCAGGTGCGGAGAAATATCTTACCTTTTCCCTCATGGAGCAACTTCCTCCATCCTTACCTCTCTTCCTTCAGATCCTCCTGATGCCAAAGAGATGGCTATTTCCTCTGCTCAGGGCCTTAGTGAATGCTGTTGTGCCCCCCAGATGCTGCTGAAACAGATCAGGACATTAATTACATTAAACCCAATGCCACAGTCAGCCCCAAATCTCTTTTTCATCTTAAATCCTGCTCAGTTATGTTTCCCAACCATGCGGGGTGAACAATGAGCACCAGATGAAAATATGGCCCAAATAATATGCCAGCACTATAAAATTCTTGAAATTTACTCCCACCTTATAAAAGTTAACAATACAAACTTTCTCCCATTATCAATTCAATCTGTTGCTCCCACAGAGAAATCACAGCACAAAGTTCTGCCCTACCCTATTTCATTTTACTGGCTTAGTTATAGGCAGAAGAGAATGTATTTGGGGATCTGGGTGGAATCTGGGATCCTTCTTCCACAGCTGCACCATGGGCAGTCTGCCAATATAATTGGAGTAGAGCCTCAGCACCTCCAAAGTTTGATTATTTCAACCCTATGACTCTCTTTTCCCTCTTTTCTAAAATACCTAAGGGTCAACAGAACGCATGAGAATATCATTGCACCAGCCTTAATCCCACAAAATTCGGAAGCACAAACAAATTCCCAGTTAATAACATAAACATCGATTTCTATCTGAAGGCAGTTCCCAAGCAAAAGATAGCTTTCCCAGGGCCCAACATATGTTTTATTCCAGATGCTTATTGCGAGCGCCAGCTATGGACCATGATAAAAATTTGGTGTTATCCAGGTCTGCAAGGAAACAAAAAAGGAGAAAGTCCTCTTCCTTCAGATTTCAGGATGTCAGTGAATTTGTGCCAACTGTTAGAATTCACCCCTTGGGAAGTCAGTTCACAGGAGAAAGAAAACATGAATTGCATGAATTGTGCCATGTGCTCCTTGCCATGCTTTGCCTACACAACTGCATTTATATGCACAATTAAAATGGCAACTTGAAAATAAAGATGAACGATGTTCTATTGCACTCATTGCTAACTCTGCTGTTGCCAAGAGCAATCACCAGGGAAGAGATAGAGCCATCAGTATTTGAACTGAAATGTTAAAATAATAATAAAGCCTATGGTCTCCCTAAGGTTAGTTTATAATAAAAATAACTTCTTGATCCTGGAAAACTTATCTGGTTTCTTTCTTCCTTTCATTCTCAACTTAATGACTGAAGTTATTATTTCCATGGTGGTCTCCAAACCACACTTGGTTTCTATGTAGATTGGCATGTCACCTTCAACAATTTTACCAGCTGCCTTTTCGTCTCAAGAGAATATGATTAAAATATTAATCCAGCTTCTGGACTAATCTAGCAAAAGAGTTATATAAATCTCCGCACAGCACAGCACTTACTGTTAAATATGTAACGTGTCCTCCCTTTTATTTTTTATGCCTCTGCAGGAAAGTTAGATCCTAGCAAAGCAGCTATAAAAATTTTACCTCCCTGCCTTTCTCCTGCTTGTTCTTCCTGACTTCCCAAACCTGAACAGGAAAAATTGCAAGCCCAAGTCTAAAATGTTAAGTTTCCAATGAATAGAAAAGGAGCCGGAGGAAAACATCTGGGAGTCTAAGTCACGCCACCTTGGCTGGCGGGCTGGCTGGCAGCTGTGACCTTTGCACAAGCACTGGGAGACAGAGGGCCTGCTCGGGACTCTGCCACAGTGTCCTCTCGGTAGTGCCAATTCACCCGTTTGTCCTGCTCATTGAAAACCACCCAGAACTGCAAATCCATCACTCAGCATTTACGGAAACCGCCTCTGGGCCTAGTATTGGGCTAAATCCTTGCTTTTGAGGAGCTTACAATCTAATTACTGTAATTAGAGACCAAATGAGTATTAAACTATGTGACACTAAGTGGGAGTTTGAAGAAAACAATCATTGTGAGCTGGAGAAGTAGGGAAAGATTTCACAGAGATTGTGGGACTTCGACAGGGAAGAGTAACATGATATTTGAGGTTAACGAAGTTGATCAACGTGCTGAGGACGAAAGAACGCTGGGTGGCATCCCGGGCTTACCTGTGGAGGAGACCTGCCAAGGAAGGGTGTGTGCTGGGCTCCTCTTGGCATCCTGCCAGAGCAACTCATCACTACGAATGGGATTCCTCTCAGGTCAAGAGCAAATGTAATCTTCCCTGAAACTTTTTTAGGATTTGAATCATGATGGTGACATTGCTGACATAAAACTCAGACATCCTTAACTTACTCAGGCCTCCAATATAGAAATGTCATTGAAAGAAATGACTTTCTACCAATGCCAGCACAGGATAGATCATGAGCTGAAAGCACTTTCATGTGAAGTCAGGATTACTGCTGGAGTGACAGGTCTTCTCCAAAGGGCACTAACCACCGAGAGCGATAACTGGTAATCCCTTCCAGGATTAGGATTAGAACCATCAAGCAGTAGAATTCTAGCTGTTCCATTGCTTTTATAAAGTCACACTGTAGGTTTCAATCTAAGTAATTAATGGTAAGAGTAGTACTGTGTTTTATTGTTTTCCCTTAATTATTAACTTTGCATTCATTAGGATATTTTGACTGAACTATGTGCTTTGCATGACAAGTGTCCCCGGAGACGATCAAAATCTGTTCAGCTTGTCCCGTGACTAATAACAGAACAGGTGGGCAGAGGTGAAAGCATTTTTCAACATGGCAAACTTGATTTTCCAAAAGGAAGACAGTCAAGGCCCATTTTCTCCCTCACATTTATCAAAATTGCTAACTTAATCAACCAATGCAGTGGGTTGATTCTGAAATCTTATCTTGAAGTAATTAAAATCTAAAACTGAAATATACCACTATTTCTCTCTTTTGGGAGGATTTGTTTTTAAGTGGAGGAAGAATAATCTCATTTCATTCTAAGTATCATTTCCAGATCAGGTTTTCCATAAGGTAGAGGGCTTGCTTAATCCAATGTTTCTGAGCAGTTCCTCCTCCCTGCAGCCTGGGAACCCACAGCACAGTGGGCTGCAGTAGGCCCATAATAGGGCTTTCCACAGGCATCGGAAGATTAATCTAAGGAGGTGTGATGTTCACTCAGCACTCCTGTTCTCTATTTAAAGACTCTGATGTGAAACTGGGATCCATCACTCACTCCCACAATACTCTAGTTTATGACTATATCAGAAGTTTCTAGTTATGGGTATAGGCTACCGGCTCCTACCTGCACACCACCACCATCTGGGAATTGAGTCTGTTCCGCTGACTACAAGCCTAGGACTCTTCCAGACCAGCAAATGCAGCACTTTGCAGCAAACACACATGAAGTATGGTGTGCATCCGTGGACACATACCCATGGGCGTTCCCAGGATCATGCACAATTCCTTGAATGCTGACTCCAACCCCACCCCTTCTCCAAAAAAAGCATGGCAGAATGCTACATGAGAAAGGGTATAGAGAAAGGCTGGAAACTACTCGAAAGTATGCTTTTCATTAAAAAATAACAATTCATAAATGTTGGCATTGTATTAAGATAAAAAAATGAATTGAGAGATTTCACAGAGTTGCAACACCATGTTGAGAACTTCTGCCTTGGACACTAAGCTGCCGGGGTCACCCAGGGTCAGGTCACACAAGTCAACTGTAACTGCCCTGACTGGCTGCCTGCCTGGGGCTCAGGTGTCATCATGCTGCTCTTCCCTGACAGAGAATGGACCAACACCCCATGACTGCATACAGGGATGACTAACACAGACTCTGGGGCCAGCCTGCCCGAATTCAAACCCCAGCTTCACACTGTCTGCTCTTCAGTGGAGCTGGTCACAAGTATTCCAATTCTCCTCCTGATGTAGACGATGGATTACATTACCTGCTGCCTTGAAGTTGGGCATGGCCACGTGACTTGCTCTGATTCTTATGGGAGCAAATGTGATGTGTCACTTCTGGGCAGAAGCCAGTAAGTCCTCCTTACTCTAAGTGTGGTCTGTGCTCCAGCAGTACCGGTGTCACCTGGAAGATTGGTAGAAACACAGCATCTCAGGCCCTCCCAGACCTCCTGAGTCAGAACGTACAGGTATTAAGCTAACCCCAGGAGATTCATATGCAGTCAGGTATGTGAAGCCCTGCTCTAAGACACACAGCATCATTCCCCACATTCTCTTTTCTGGCCACAGTGGCTGATGTTCCAGGTGCTGGAGTTTCCTTCAGCCTAGGCCCCAGGCTGGAATGAGATAGACAAGAAGTGAAGCATGAGATATAAACCTTTCTTCTGTGCCACTAAGACTTGAGAGTTGTTATGTTGGCAAAACTAGCCCATCCTGACTGACACGATCACTTGGAACTCTGCGAGCCTGGGCAAGTTACTTAATCTCTCTGTGCCTCAGTTTCCCTGATGGAAAACAGAAATATTAACAGTACTTTCTCAGGGGGTCATTATGAGGATTAACAAGGTAACATATGAATAGGGCCTGGCACATAGTGAGTTCTACGTAAATATTAATATTAGAGTCTATCACTAACACACTCCTTCCCCAAGGCTCAAATCCTGCCTGGTGATGTGTAACTCCTTCCCTCAGTGACGGGAGTGTCAGAACCACTGTCCCTGCCAATACTCCACCCAAACCACACACACTCTAGGAATCACACAACAAAAGAATGAAAAATGAGCCCTTCTCAGAAAGAAGCAGAGGATCTTTGTTACGATAATCGGGCCCAAGTCTCCCCACCTGTCGCCACATCACGCTCATTCCCGTGACTCTAATATCACATATGTGCCCCTCTGCTCTCGCCTACCTTCCCCAATCCTCCCTTCCTTACCACGAAATTGAGAATTTAGGCACAGTACGTGTCTATCACACATACTAAGGCTTTGTCCTGAACTCAATGTCAGGTTACAAAAAATTAAATAACTAGTGTTTATTCTTTATTGTTTTCTCCTGAAACTCATTGTATGTGATTCTAGCACCAAAGGGTGACCAAACCTGTTGCAGGGAAAACTGGGGAAGGCACAATGGTGAGGATGGTAGGAAGAGGGTTGCTATTGAAGTCCTGGTTTTTTAAAAGGGTCCCGTAGATTTTTGACTATAGTAACTGTTCTTAAAGATGACAAATACTTGACAACATTTTTAATGTGGTGATCACAAATAAAATGTATCATTTATCCTAAACCCAAATAAAATGGTAAATTATCTTTTCTCCTTGCCACTCTCTTAAAATGTACATATAAAGAAATAAAATATTCTAAGCCAGAATAAATATTTTGGCGTCTTGGATCTCTCCTTCATATTTATAAACCAACCTAAAAAGAAATCATGGTGCTGAAGCAATTCACCACAATGAGCTGTACAAGGAGCCACAGTATTCAGTTCTGAAGTCACAGAATTTGAACAAGCACCTTGGAGATCCAACCTCATCATTTTACCTACTCTAGACCACAGGGCAGCTAACATTTTCTTAAAGGGCCAGACACTAAATATTTTAGGCTTTTTGAGCCACATGGTTTGTTACCACTACACAACTCTGCCACTGTAGCACAAAAGCAGCCAGACAATACAGAAACAAATGGGCATGGCTGTGATCAATAAAACTTTATTCATGGCTGGGCATGGTGGCTCACACCTGTAATCCTAGCACTCTGGGAGGCAGAGACAGGAGGATCGTTTGCGCTCAAGAGTTTGAGACCAGCCTGAACAAGAGCGAGGCCCGGCTTTACTAAAAAAAAAAATAGAAATTAGCTGGACAACTAAGAATACATAGAAAAAATTAGCCAGGCACGGTGGCGCATGCCTGTAGTCCCAGCTACTTGGGAGGCTGAGGCAGTAGGATTGCTTGAGCCCAGGAGTTTGAGGTTGCTGTGAGCTAGGCTGACGCCATGGCACTCACTCTAGCCCAGGCAACAGAATGAGACTCCGTCTAAAAAAAAAAAAAAAAAACTTCATTTATGAACTCTGAAATCTGATTTTCATATAAAGTTCACAGGTCACTAAATATCCTTCCTTTGATTTTTTTCAACCATTTAGAATTATAAAAACCATTGTTAACTCATGATTGGTACAAAAACAGCAAGTGGGCTGGATTTGGTTCATGGGCCAGACTTTGTGGACTCCTGCTATAGATTATCAAGTTCATGCTTCAACTTGTTAAAGAAGAAATCATTCTAACACTTGTTAAAAAGGTAAAGAAGGCTTTACTGAGGACTATAGCAATTCACCATAGGAGAGAGAGACTGGGCTGAACTCCAAATACAAGAACAAGTGGGGGTTTATGACCAACGAGCAGAATGAGGGGTCAGTGGATGGAAAATCACTGAGAGGAGACATCAAGGGGAGGGGAGTTCTTGTGAAACTTACCTAACAGGATTCTGGCTGAAGGCAGGCCAAAGACTTACACACCAACGGTGAGGGATGAGCAACTGCATCAGATATTGAGGCTGGGGGATTCTCTCTAAATCCACTTAGCAGGATTCTTGCTAAAACTGGGCTATGTAGGTGTAGCAAAAGTGGGGTCCAAGGTCAAGGCCTCATCACGAAGCAGCTTAGGGCCTAACTGAAGTTTGGACAAGAAGAGAGCCTTTGTCAAACTCCACCACAGAGCCTCCTTAATAGTCATGGATACGTGGTGTTTAGCCCAATATCCACTTAAAAATCAGGTGAGAAATAATTACATGAGCCTGTTTTTATTAGCTCAACTTGAAAAAACGTGAAGATCCTAAAGATGTCAAACTTTCAGCAGAACTTACAGCAGTCTTCCCCATAAAAATACCATCACCCAACACTCCTTTCCTCACTACACAAAATTAGCAATTTACGAAGTAAGGAAATAGTTGGCAGGTGTCTTTGCAGATGAAGTCAATGTAGGCTCATTCCTTAGCCAAAAAGCAGAGAAACCAATTCCCGATGCCTCTTTTCCCTGGGGCTATTCAAGGCCAGTTGATGCAGAACGGCTGGGAAGGACAAGCTTTGGCTTCAACACAGATTTTTTTTAACCGGGAACCTACACTACTTTTTAAAAAATTAAAACATTTTTTTAAAGAGCCTTGGCTCTGCTATTTTTACTGACACTCATTTTGAAAGTAGCAGTGCCTAAAACATTTTAAGTCTACATGTCTCTATGGAAACCCAAAAGAACTCATATTTTATGGCCAAATGACTACCTGCCTAGAGCTCTGTATCCCAGTGGATCACCACAGGCCACCTGCAATGTCAGAAGCATCTTAGATGCATTTTCCTAAAACCCTATCTTATCAAGCATAATGAAATATAATTATTACTTTTGCTGAGGAGGAAATCAGAAAGAACTTATTTCTGAGGCTTCCTTCTAATTTTTATTATCACTACTTAAAATATTCTTATTAGAAAAAGATTTTGTAAATTTTGGCAGACATAGTAAAAGAGGAGGAATGCAATCAAATAATTTAACATCTGCTTTGAAATTTGTATCATTAGGTTTCCTCCCCTCCTTTCCATCAGTGTCAAATACATTTTCTTTTAAAAATGTAATAGCTCCTCTTTCAACAGACTGCTTATTCATTGCAACGGACAATAAAAAGTAATTATATAGTGAAGAAATAGGACAACACCTTGATCAGATGACCAAAATTAACAACACCAGGGGGGACAGATGGCCTTTGTGTGCCTCCAGATGTGATACCCTGAGAGGAACATAACGACACTCAGAATGCATAGCTGGAATCTAATCATGAGAAAACAGTAAATAAATTCAAAATGAGAGCCATTCTATTATTTGAAAAAAACAAGAAGAAGAAGGGGGTGCAGAACGACTATGTTATTTCAAAATGTCAATGTCTTAAAAGACAAAGAAAATCTGTGGAAATATTCTAGATTAAAAGAAAACTAAAGATACAAGAAAACAAAATGCAACACCTGAGACTAGAACAGATCTGGTATTGTAAGGTAGTGGGGGAAATTCTCTAAAGGATATTAATTGGGCCAGCTGAAAAAATTGGAATGCAAATGGTAGATTAGATAAAAGTATACCAATGTTAAATTTACTGATGTAAATGACTGTACTGTGATTATTTAAGAGAATATCCTATACTTAAGAAATACTGAAGCATTTCAGGGTGAAGGGCCATGATATATAATGTATGTAATTTTCCAAATAAAAAGTTTAAAGAAAAATTAACAGTTCTTGCCTACATTGGAGTTCTTGGCTATTTATTTTCTCTCCATGATATTCCAAATACAACACAGGAAGAGATGCTTGTGCCAAGTAACAAGAAAGCGCAAAAGATATTTTAACATGATCTTTTATCAGTGATTGAAGCCTGCCAAAGCATTACATACCACCCATTCTCAGCAGTTTGTTGCAAAGACCAGCAAACATTGGTTAACTCTAGCAGCTGAGATGTAATCATTTCCCCCTAACTTCTCTAAACACAGCAGTAATTCTAAAACCTTTTTGTATCCCACAACTTCCAGAATGACTTCACATACAAAACAAGTCTCTTAGCTGGTACCTTGGACAGGCACTATCCGTATCAAGCAATTGAATTCAAGCTTTTGAACTGGGAAAATTTAATATGTTGAGCCATGTCTCTAAGTAGCTGGAGAATATGGTACTCAGGAAGTCAATCACCTCATCATACATCCATAATTCCTCACCACCACTTTAAAACTGCTGTCAGAATTCCATAGAATTAGTGTCTATGACACCCACAGTGGTCCTGCATCAGCACTGGAGGTACAGACCTCCAATATGCGATGTGCCCCCTAACTGATTTTCCCCCAAAGCAATGGAGGAAACTGTGCCTAAGTCTAAAAATGTAGGACAGACTTTTCTAAGTCATTCACTGGAGAGAGAACCAAAAAGGTGGTAAACAAAAATTAAATTGTTCAGCCATGCTTAGGAATCAGGAAATACTACTTATCCATCCTCCAAAACATAGCAAAAATTAAAAATATGTATACTGCTAAGTCTTTTCTATCCTTCCCTATTCTTTTAGTAGTGACCATCTCTAAGCTAAAATACCCATATACTATTTTTGGCGTTGACTTTTTATCCTAGTCTTATTATTCATTTTTCCCCAAATTTCAGTCAATAATTTTATTTAATGTGTTTACCAACAACCTACTGATGTAAGACGCTGAGCCAGATTTACTGGGTGGTATTCTGCAGAGGAAAGATTCCAGTTGTCTGTCCTACAAATATTACCCAAGAAAATGACACAAAGACAATAAATGAAATGAAATCTGCTTGCAGGAAAGCATAAGAAGCCAGAAATGAATTACGACCAACTGCAAAAAGCAACAAACTAGTCAAAGCACTAAAATTTAATGAGAAGATAATTTTTAAAGGGGATGAAACTGAGGAGAAGGTGCATGTAACATTATTGTACGATTTTTAAATCATGCATATTCTTCTCCATAAAACTTCTCAAATGCAGTTAAAAACACACACGCACACACAAAACCAAGCAATTATAAATCCTCTGAAGCATGTAACTGTGATTAGCTGCTACTCTCAGCAATATAAAAATACTTTCACCACAATTACATTCCAGCCTGTAATGTAATTCAAAACAAACAAGTCAGAGACATCGCTCAAATGGCAGCACCAACAAATACAGATGCTTTGCATCAACGAAATGAATCCACTGAAGAAATGCAACCGAGGAGGAGCTGCTCCAGGGCCTGTAGCTGTGCTTCTGGTGGAACGGCGAGGCCCCCTTCTGGGCAAAGGCGCACAGTGCGCCCAGCACACGGCTGGGCAAAGCTGCACTTTCATCAGGACCAACACTGCTGCAGTCAGGAAGGTGAACATCTGCGACTTCCTGCTGTGGATACCCCTGCGGTGTTGTGTTCATAGTTTTACATTTAGATTTTGAATTTTAAATTTATTATGTGAATTTTTAAAAAAGAAATGACTATTCGATTTCAGATTAACTTGACCATTCTACTAAATTCTGCAACCAGCATTCCCACCACCTACTGGCACACTCATCCCCTTTTACCCTGTGCTCCTTTTGCTTTTTGCCATAACTCTTATCACCCTCCAATAAACTGTGTAATCTATTATATTTATTATCTGTCTCCCTTTGCTAAAATATAAGCTCCACGAGGGCAAGATTCTTTGTTTTGTTCACAGATCCAACTATTCTTGTTTGGCACAGGATAGTTGCTCAGTAACAACACGTTGTCCCATTTATGTTTTTATCTTTTAAGATTATTCATCTTCAAAGAAGGTATAAAGTTTTATTTTAGCAATATGCTATAATTTTAAAATGACACTCAAGCACCTGTTTGAAAAGTATGCATTTTCTCTAAATGCTTTATAAAAGCAAAAGTCTGCTCTAAGGACCATATAATTATGGGGGGTGTGTGTGTGTACATATATATAGTGTGTGTGTATACACACACACACACACACACACACACAACTCATACACAATTTGGAGAGAAGTCATAGGCCCCCAGTGCCCTGGGAGAACATAATAGCTGTAAAAACTGAAGAATCTGACTCTGAAATGGCAGTGCTGGAGAAACATTCACAGCGTGGCACACTGCAGTCCAGACACATGTCAGGTATCTGGGTCTGGATACACATTCTCTGAAAAATCAGCACTTGCCCAGACAGGGCATAATGTTGTGGCTGGAAGGGCATGCAGTGCTTGCTAATTTCTAAAACCTCAAACCTTAATTTTTCCCCTTCTTAAAATGTTCTTTCACCTTGTGGAAAAGCTAATAGTTGTTTACAATTGTCAGACTTTTTAAAAGTGCTGATTTGTTCCCTTAACAGAGCAAGTGATGAGAGACACCATTTTTCCATAGATTAACGACAATATATAAACATGATTCAACAATGTCAACAGCTTTCAGTCCAAGAATTTTGTCCAGGTCACTTCGAGGCATCAATTAGTCTTTCATCAGAACAAGTTCAAGACTTCTGATATTCCTTTTTCCGAACTTTTGATTTTGGTGCTGTGAAAAGAATAGAAAAGAAAAAGAGAAAATGAAGAGGAAGGCTGGTGTCAGACTCACTTCAGGCAGATTTGTTTTAAGGGAGGCACATTATATCCAGTAGGTGAAAACTGACCGTTTGGATTTTCTTGTTTGTAGAAGGTCTTTAACATTTCCACTGCTTCCTCAGCCCGATATCCAGGAATGCACTGATGAAATCAGAAAGTTGAGAATAAAAATAGACCTATGACAATGTGTGTCATATCACATAAAAACAGCAATCTACACGTAACTATGTAAAAAGATCTCAGATAATGTTAATAAACTTTGAGGATATTAGTAAGACAGGTAACGAGGTACATTTCCAAAAAAAATAGACATACAGCCTCAGTCAAACATCACTCCCAATCAACTATTATTTATTAACCAACTATTATTGAAGTTACCAGCTATGACATCTTGGGTAAGGTACTTAAACTCTCTGTGCCTCTTATGTAAAATGTAGGTGATAACAGTACTTACCTCAGAGGGATTTTTGTGAGGATTAAATAATACCCACTAAATACCTGGCACCTCATAAGCGCTCATTAAGCATTAGCTATTTTTATCTGCTGTTATTTACTAGTGGTCATTAAGTGTTCAGTACTACAGAGCTGGGGTTGGCAAATTATACTTGGTGGACCAAATCTAGTCCACAGCTAAGAATGGGGAACTAAGAATGCTTTTTATATTTTCAAAGGGTTGTAAAAAAAAAGACTGTAGAAGAGATATAAAGTGGCTCACAAAGGCTAAAATATTTACTATCTGTCCCTTTACAGAAAAAGTCTGTCAATGATTGCTATAAAGAATTCTTTTTTCAAATATTCAGTTTGTTCTATCTTTGGGATTTAACTGGAGAGAAGAGATCAAACATGTGAAAGAATAAATAAGAAATTGTGATATCAGTAAGGAGTAGTAGTATATGAAATCTTACAGGGAGAAGATGAAATTTGAACTCGCCGCAGAGCTAGAGAGTATTTAAAGAGGCTAAGCAGGGCATTTCAAGGAAAGGGCACGAATAAGCTCGGTTGTGTCTAAGGAAACTGACTGATGTCAGGGGGAGCTGATTATTAAGAAAGCATAAGGAAGGACGTTCAAGAGATAAAATGGGGTCAAAATATATAGAGCTTTTAAGGGTCGTCAGAAGAGTCTGGATTTGATACAATGCACCCTTCTGAAGTACATGAAATGTCACAATGAACATCTGAAAGCAGCATAGAGGAAAGGAAGGAGCCAGGGAGCACAGGCACAGAGGACAGGAGGACCAACCACTCTGGGATGTTGGTCAGAATGAACTTCCCTTTCTTTCGTGTCTTCAGTCTGCCCTTGCCTGGGTCTACAGAGCCTGCATAAACCTTCCCCATAACGAATAACCTTCCTTCCACCCTGCCCCCCTTGCAAGCTGCTACTCTGCTCCTGCCTGAGAACATTCCAGACTTCACCTTTGCTCTCATTTCTTCCTTGGCCTCATCCTTACTGTCTTGTGCTCCTGACACTCCACTGAAGCTGCCCTCTCAGATATCCCAAGGGCCCCTATTGACCAAAACACTGGTCTCCTTTCTGCCACCTCAACTCTCTGCAGATGTGGACCACACCTGCTTCATCTGACCACTCTCTCCTCCCTGGATTCTCAGTATTCCATCACCCTAACCATCACTGGCCAGTCCCTTCCCAGCTGCCCTTCGCATCCTGCCACCATCAGTACTGGAGCTCCCCGGAGCTCCCGCCTCTCACTCCACGCAGAGCCCTCTCCTCACACGTGGAGTTAGAGCAGTGGTTCTCAACCTTGGCTGCTCTGTTGAATTGCTTGGGACCACTATTTGTCCCCCGCCTTCTGATTCCGTTGGTCTGGGGCAGGGACCGAGCACAGGCATGTAGAAAAAGCTCTCGAAGTAATTTTTATATGCAGTCAGAGAAGAAAACTGTATTGCTCTAAGATACCAAGATGATATTTTCAAGTACCCATGATAGCTACAAATGTATGGCTTTAATAAAAAACACATATTCTTAATAAAATAATTTTTAAAAAAACAGAGCAGGTAAGTATTATAAATGAATCACTATCTTCTTTGAAAAGAATAGTTCTGTAGTTCTCTACCTTTTGCACTGCTTATAGTATGAAAAGAATCTATAATTCTGCAATAAGAAAACAGTATCCTACCTCCCAATCACCCCCCACCCCTTGAACCCAGCCAGATAAAAAAAGAAAACATAGTATCCAGAAGCCTGGGATACCAATGTTTTTTCTTTAGAATCTCAAAACATAATCTGGCATCAAACCTAGAGATACTGCTTCGAGCCGTGGGCATTCATTTACAATTGAGCCAATGTGGCCAGGTATACGCAATGCAGATGAACTTTTTTTTGGTTCAGCCACATCAACTCTGCAGAGAGGTGTAAGAGAGGACAGTGTTTGTGCTCTCACATCACTGACATGTTGGAGAGAAATGCTCTGCCCATATCTGACATCCAAGGACTCATCTTTGTTCTGCCCATAAGCTTTGAGAAATTCTTTAGCTCATTCTCATAAAGGAAATACGGGGTTAGCAATTCATTTGCAACCAGTTAGATAAGCAAAATTTGAGCTGCTAATAGAAGTGACTGGAAAAACCAAATAATTTTATAGATGTTTTTCATGATGGAGTCAATTGTATCCTTTACTTTTCATCATTCCATTAAAATTTATTTTCTGATGCGATATTAAAAGACATCTATTCTCAACTGTACAGGAGTTGTAGGAAAGCTAATGTTCAGCTGGGAAACCTCAAGACAGAACATTTTACAAGACTGTTTTCAGTGGGATTCAGCCAAATTTTGCCCTTCACAGGTCCTTATATTAATAATATTCTATGAATAGCTGAGGTCTTTGAAGTAAACTGCCCATCATGTCCAGCATTTGTTAAATCCTTTTCTTTTTAAAGCATAATACTTTGGGATTAACCTTACATCTTAGAAAGAAAAACAATCAAACCAGTTATGAAAACTGATATGTGTCCACAAGCCAAACTCCGAAACATAAATTCCTAATGGTCATAGTCTTAACCATAAAAACTTGGGGAGAAGTGGCAAGATTAAAGGGAAAGTAGAATTTCTAGAAGATTAAAGATGTGAATTCTTGGGTCTGGGGGAAATTTCAACATTAAAACGGCAGAAAAAAATAGTGAAAATATAGTGACTGATTGCTAGATACTAAAAGTAGTATATGGCAATCAAGCAAAATGATTAATTTGTGCAAAAATATTGTGTTTGTAGTAAATGGCATCTACTCTCACTGACACAGGCCAAGCTTCACCAAACTTTGTAGGGCACAGAGCTGGAAACATTCATTGAATAAAAACTCCACTAGCAAGAGTGTCTTTCAACATACCCAAATGCGTTGGTGAAGGTTGTTAGAGGTCACTTGGGAAAGGTAGGGACTCTCCTTCAAGACAAATTCTGTGAAGGAAGAGAGGTAGGCACTCATCTAGAGACTCTTACCTGGCATCTTATACTGAGGCATAAATGAGCTCAGCCAGAGGTCCTGAGATCCAAGAAGTCTGAATCTATCACGGCTTCTTGGTATACTGACCAACACTATTCGAAAGCCCATAATGAGATGAAAGTAGTTAGAAAGAAAGAAAAAGCATAAAGCAGTTCGTATTACCTGGAACGGTCTCCCAGTATTTGGTAGGTCAGCAGAGGCAATATTTAGAACAGAGCCACAACCACCAAATCGTTCATTCTGACAGCCATACACAACCAGTGGGATTTATAAGGCAGAATTAAGGTCCTGCATAGAATGTGCGGTTCAAATGTATTTTGTGGCAAAATCAGGATAGGTTTACACTAGCTATTCTGGAGAGGAAAGCTCGTGCTACTCTGCAAAACAATTAAGCTTAGGATTAGTCTTAAAAATCATAAAATCCAGCTACACAAAAGAAAAAGATTTGAAGTATTTAGAAATTAACACCAAACAACTGCAAACAGAATGAAACTGAGTATGTAGTTGCTTAATGTCCACAGTTTAGTGCTTTCTCTGCACTTTCATAAACCACGTTTTCAGAATCATTGAGAATTACAGCCAAAAAGAGGCAGAAATTTAATCCAGGGATTGTCACCTTTTAAAAATAACAGATTGTTCCCTGTTCTTTCCCCAAATAAAACATAATCTGTGCCCAATATAAAGTAGACTAAAGCTAAGCCACTCTGTAAGGATGAGGAGAGATTTCTAAGTTAGCCATAACTACCCTTTTATAGAGATTGTATATTTTATTGTGCTCAAAAACCTCTGTATTATTTTTAAAGGATAAAACTATTTGCACATACATAGTAAAATAAGTACATACAAAATAAGCAAGTATGAAACTGAGTTTTTGAATTTTCAAATAATTTTTTTAAAAAGATCTTTAGAGACTTATTGCACTTAGTATTTATGTTGCTTAATCTATGCAAGAAATAATCCAAACAGCTGTGACTTTATTAATTTTCCATTTACTTACAATTATAATATTATAAGTGTTTACTTTTTCCTTTTTTTTTTTTTTTCTTTTACAGATGGGGTCTCATTCCATTGCCCAGGCTGGAGCGCAGTGGCACAATAATAGCTCACTATAGCCTCCAACTTCTGGGCTTAAGTAATCCTCCTGCCTCAGCCTCCCCAGTAGCTAGGACTACAGGCATGCACCACCATGCTCAGCTCATTTTTTAATTTTTTTGTAGAAACAGGGTCTCGCTATATCGTCCAGGCTGATCTAGAATTCATGGTCTCAAGTGATTCTTCTGCCTTGGACTCTCAAAATGCTGGAATTACAGGCATAAGCCATTGCACTCGGCCTTTATTTACTTTTGACAAAATTTTTTATACATTATAGTAGGTATTCATGGTAACAACAACAAAAAAAAGATAAGCAGAGAAAAAAATTTTAAATCACCTGTTATCTATTATCCAAGGCAAAACTAAGCTGCATGTTCTTCAGGACTTTTCCTATGCACATGGTTTTATAATCTACTTTAACTTAATTTATGATTTATCCTTATATAACACTTTTAGTTCTAAGCTTTTCTTTCTCTAGCTTATTTGTTTAATAGTTGTATGATCATTGATATAAAAAGAAATAGATAATTTTACTATTTAAAAATCTTTCCCTTTTTTGGCCAACAGACACTATATTTTACAAGGTGTTTCATAAGTCTGTGTTTTCATATACTAGAAAACAAGCTACGCATCTGGCCACTTTCTTGTTCACAGGAAGGGCACATGACATTAACCTATGGAGTCAAAGGATACTCATCAGGCGGAGAGCAGCTGCGCACATAATACACGGCTCCACGGTGACATACAGCACAGTGTGTTCAAACACTTCAGAGGGACTCCTGCCACTTCGACAACACCAATCTAGGACCTGATCGATGGCCACCATTTCTGCATGTCGAGTAGCCTGAAAAGAGAAAAATGTTTCCATTGTTTGCTTCATGTAACCGCTATTTTACAAATACATGAAAAACAAATACAAAAAATGTGCCTATCATTTCTGCCAACATTTTAATGAATAAAGTTTCAGGACACCCTTAGCAGTTGACAATGTAGTCCCCAGTTTAAGTACCATAACCTTACCAGCAAAAGATACCTAATCTGAGGTGCTGTCCGAATCATGCTATATTTTTAGTTACATACCTAAGTACCCTAGGGGAAACTCTTTCAATTAAAATTCCATAGAGAAGATAAGTCTAAAAAAAAAAAGATAAGTGTATGGTTTCTGAATATTTCAGGGGAAGCTTGTGCTCCAGTTTCAAAGATATTTTCAAGGCTGTCGTTGACCTCACTCTAAGCAAGTCTATATTTAGTTTACTGGAGTGTTATCACTTCCATTTTGGGGGATGAGATTTTATATAATGGCAGACTCCAGAGAAGTAGAGATGTAGTATTGGTCTCAGATACCTCATGGGAAGCAGTATAGCATAGGAGAAATCACACAGCATATGGAATCAACTACATTTAAATTTGAATCCTGACAGTGACATTTCTAATTATGTGGCCTTAATCAACTATTCTAAGCCTTGGTGTCCTCATATGTAAAATGGTGTACACTGGTATCCATGCCTCTACACCTCATAAAGAAATCTGTGTTACATAAAGCATGATGCTGCAAAATGCTATATATGTATGCTGCCAGCTCTCTTCCCCTCTTCTTTTCCCTTCACTGAAATAGCTTAATGTGATCCATAGATCCTATATGCAACAACTATTTATAATATTCATGACAATAGCATTTATTAATAATTTACAGTGAGTGCTAACTATGTACAAGCCACTGTGCTAAATAAATTCTGTGTAGGATAAAAAGTCTCTATCCTCAACAAGCATAAAATCAGGTGTGGCAAACAGAAAGGTGCTCATTTACCTGTGAGATAGGATAGGGTGTGAAAAGTGCTGGCACAGTGGCCTAAGATGCCATGGAAGCCAGAGGCAGATGGGAGCACAGCTGGCCGAGGGGGCTGCATGGGTGAATCACAGAATTAATTATAAACTCAGAGATGGAAGGTGCTTTAGAGAAGAGGTTCCCAACCTGGCTGCACACTAAAACCAACTGGAGAGCTTAAAAAAAAAAAGTTTCCCCAACTTGCATGCTCTTAAAAAATCAGATTCAAAATTATTGAATCAAATCTCCTCCTAGCTCTCAGTAAATAACTGTTGAATGGAATCATCTCAGTCAACTTCCTCTTTAACTGCTACAGAAACAGAAGTTAAGCAAAGTTGGCATGTATTAAAGACACAGAGCTGGGAAAAGAGGTGGTGGTGGTTAACAGGATGGTGGTGGCATCAGATCCAAAAGTAGAACTCAGGCCTCCTCATTCCGGGTCAAGAGTTTTCCTATGCTGTATTTACAGGGAAATCTTCTGTATGACACAGAACAGCAAAATAAACCCAGGTTAATTTCAAGGTATAGAAGAAACTCAGGTCACTGGGGGCTTTAAATGGACATCATTAAGACATTCGAAGTTCTCATGTAAAGGTGTCTTACCAAACCACAAAATACAATTGGGAGATAAGGCAATTATTTGAAATACAGAATTCCACACCCAACTAAGTATCTGTATATTCATTAACTGCTGTATTTCTTATCTCATAGATATTTTGATATCCTTTTAATAACTGCTTTGTAATTCAACATGAATGTAATCCAAACACTGAAAAAATATTCCAATATGGAAGTTTTTTAGTATTTTAAATTGATATTTAAAATTATGTCATTTTTCAATAATTATCAACTAGAGATGTGTGTATATGCTTCTAGTTTTTCCATGTGAAATGTTAATGGTTAATTATAAAAATGTTACTTACACATGGAGAATGGCATTATTCTGACAGTTAAGTAATACTTCCCAGTGTTATGACAATGGTAATTATTTTAATATTCTGGCTGAAATTTTTGTACACATGAATTAAAATTATAGGATTGCATATCTACGTATTTATATATTACTATTTGACATACTCTACAATGAATATATGACCTCCATGAAAAGGAAAGTGTCTAGAAGAATACAGCAAAATTTTAACAGTCTTCAGAATAGGACTGCTTCTACTTTCTGTATTTGAAATTTTTTTTATTTCAGCATATTATGGGGGTTCAAATGTTTAGGTTACGTATATTGCCCTTGCCCCCCCACCCCCAAGTCAGAGCTTCAAACGTGTCCATCTCCCAGACGGTGCGCACCACACTCACTATGTGTGTACATACCCATACCCTCCTCCCCCCTCCTATCTGCTCAACACCCGATGAATGTTATTGCTACATGTGCACTTAAGTGTTGATCAGTTAAAACCAATTTTTCTTTCGTTTTTTTTTTTTTTTGAGACAGAGTCTCGCTTTGTTGCCCGGGCTAGAGTGAGTGCCGTGGCATCAGCCTAGCTCACAGCA
>CM052441.1:17365388-17497519 GCA_028533085.1 Varecia variegata | reverse complement strand
CATGTGGTACTTGTTTTTCCATTCTTGGGATACTTCACTTAGTAGAATGGGTTCCAGCTCTATCCAAGGTAATACAAAAGGTGCTAGATCTCCACTGTTTTTTTTTGGCTGAATAGAATTCCATGGTATACATATACCACATTTTATTAATCCACTCATGTATTGATGGGCACCTGGGTTGTTTTCACATCTTTGCAATTGTGAATTGTGCTGCTATAAACATTCAAGTGCAGATGTCTTTTTTATAGAATGACTTTTGTTCTTTTGGGTAGATGCCCAATAATGGGATTGCTGGATCAAATGGTAGATCCACTTATATCTCTTTGAGGTATCTCCATATTGCTTTCCACAGAGGTTGTACTAGTTTGCAGTCCCACCAGCAGCATATGAGTGTTCCTATCTCTCAGCATCCACACCAACATTTATTGTGTTGGGACTTTTTGATAAAAGGCATTCTCACTGGAGATAAGTGATATCTCATTGTGGTTTTGATTTGCATTTCCCTGACGATTAGAGATGTTGAGCATTTTTTCATGTGTTTGTTAGCCATTAGTCTATCTTCTTTTGAAAAGTTTCTGTTCATGTCCTTTGCCCACTTTTTGATAGGGTTGTTTGATTTTTTTCTTGCTGATTTTCCTGAGTTCTATATATATTCTAGTTATCAGCCCTTTATCGGATGTGTAATGTGAATATTTTCTCCCATTCTGTAGGTTGTCTGTTTGTTCTCGTCATAGTTTCTTTGGCTGTGCAGAAGCTTTTTAATTTGATCAGGTGAAATTTTAAAAAGGTTTTTCAAAATGAACATTAAAGCACCAAAGAAAATTTTAAAGAGACAATCCATTTGTGCCTCTCTTCATCCTTGTCTATCAACATCATGAAAGTGTTGGGCTATTGTATACAACTTCTTATTTCCAGCAACCATTACGAATGGTTTTTGAATGATTTCATGAAGAGCATGTGGTTAGGCCGCAGAGTCTTACAGTGAAACAAACAGTATTGGATTATCCAAGGCAAGAAGGCAAAAGATGCAATTTGAGGTGGTCATGATGAGAGAAAGACATATTTGCAGCTAACCTGAGTGTAGCTGAAATCATCAGGAACATCCCCCTTCCTACGAAGTCCCTTAATTTATACATCTTAACTGCAAATCATAGGAGATATAGTTCCAAAAAGGGACAGTTTTGTCATTCTTGGTTTTTAATCTTAAGAATGGAACCTACCATCAGTGAATGACTTGTTGCAGTATCTCATTCAAGTGTTCTTCACTCCCTTGGTAGTATGATTGTGATGACCAAAAAAGGAACTGATGCCATTGTTTCTACCACTGGCTCCACCAAAACTAAAATACAGTCTTCATCATACATGGGAGACTCCTCACTTACGTGTGTTGCAATGGACAATCCTTGCAGATCTAGAAAAACTAGACTGAGAAAGCTCATTTTTGGAAAGTGACCTAAAGAGAGTCATTGAAGAGAATTCTAACTGGGCATGATGATTGTTTTTATTGTTGCCTTCTGTGCCTTCAGGAGCTAGAGTGACTGAGATGCTATTGCACAGAGAAGCTCAGGATGGTGGAATTCCAAGGGTTTCAACTCAGTGTTTCCACAAGTATGAAGTGTATGTATTTATGATTTTCACTTCTATTAAAAATTTATCTTTTTCAAGGATTCGAAGGACATAGATTTGTGAAATATTTTTCTTTACTTAAGTGCCTTTTTTCTTTCTAATTCTACTCTCCAATCTGCTACTTTTTTCATAAACAAACTGATAAATAAGTAGTTTTTTGGAGGGGGCAATATATTAGCTACAGATTTTCCATGTAGTGGATATGCTTATGTGTAAATTTGAATATGTTCAACTACTTTGTTAGAATAATTCCTGTGGATTGGAACTGCCAGGGCAAAGTATATACAAAAATCTATATTTTGAGTAAATTTTCCATAATTGGAGTAAGTTTTCCCAGTGTTTGAATGAGAGTTCTCCACTTCTTAAAACTGTACAAACATTAGATATTGGTATTTTTAATCACTGATAATGTAATATTGCAAGGAAATTATTTTTTTCTTCTGTTAGTGTTAAGCTAGGTCATCTTCACATAACCTTAGCTGTATCAGTCATTTGCGTTATTTCATTTTTTTCTGTTCCTTTTATTTTCAATTCCCTTGTAATATTAATCTCTTTGTTACTGATTTCTAAGAGTTCATTTATGATTAAGGACATTAATATTTTGTCAAGCATTACAAATGAAATACCACATTTATTCCCATTTATTTAACTGTCATGTTTTATTTTTTGTTTCTACAGAATTTATGTATTGAAATATAATCATGTTGTGTTTTATGGTCATAAATAAATAAATAATTGCTTTATGAATCTGGTTTCTCACTTTATACATATTTTGCTAAATCTCAGTTTTCTTTTTGATAGATATGACAGATGAACTTTAAAGTCCCTATAGCACCGGTACCAACGCTAACTTATTCTCTGGCTCCCAAGATCATATAAGATCAAAGTCCATGTGAATGGTTTTACAGGTATAAGTTATCCTTGATCCCACATTTATAATCATAAAATTTGGTACTTCATTTATACTTTCCAAGTATACTTACACACTGTAGTGATACAATGTTTAAGAAGCATTGCCTTAAACCGTGAACTTCCTAGCCTAACCACAATAAAAGTCACACAAGCTATGAAGTGTAAATACCACACGTAGCTACAGAGCCAGCTGGTGTTGGAGACCCTATTCTGTTGAATTATCTGATATAGAAATAGCTTCCTTTATCTAATCCTTTTATACTTCCCTCCAATGTTATAAATTGAGGATGATTCTTTAAGTTACTAGGAGAAAAACATTACTTAAAGGTACTAAAGAATGCATTATAAGTTAAATTGATCTATTTTGTAAAGTGGAATTTTCATACACTAGACTGCCTTAATGTGGGAATAGACTTGTTTCTTCCACACTGACACTCTGATACAACAAAATTCCTTTTTGGGTTTCACTCAAGAGTTAAAGTAAAACTCCATAAAACAGAAAATCATTCACTAAAATCTTACTCCTTCATTAAATTTTTCTGAATTTTCCACATTTATAAAAAATCCACATGTATCACTTTTAAAATCAGAAAAAAATGGTATTCAAAAGGAGATGCTAAGAAAAACTACTCTACCACTGATAGCTAGAGGACTATATTCAATCTCATCTTCTCACCAACTCTGATAAATTCACTCCACTCCAATCATCCCTACTATATGTTTGCATTTATACTGTTCAACTCACATACATTTTTGGTTTGGTTAACTTCATTTCTTCCTTTCCCCACAACTTCATTGTTGTAGACCATAAGGCAGCCAACAGGAACTTCAATATTTTCAAGGGCTTCTTTGGCCTGAAACACAAAGTGGAAAATCTAAGACATAATGCTCAATACTTGAAAAGACTACAGGAAAGAAATAGATGCATCATGAATAGGATACATGTGTATAAACATTAGAACAAAGAAAGACAGCTGAGCTTTCCCTTTTCTCAAATATAATTCCATTATAGTATTTAGCACCTGTGTTCTCTGTTGTGTTCATGTTAAGGGAGACTCAGAAACAAATCCCCTTCATAGGTCCTGAGGCCCTGATTTCTTCTCACTGGAAGTAGATGTGATCAAAGGACTGTTATTGACCGTGGTTGTCAGAGTGTCAGGGTCTATGTGCCTTTTCAGAGATAGTAAACAAATTTGCGAAGAGGTAGGAGAATAAATAGCATTTACAAGTACTCTGTTAGAATCCTTTCCTTGTTGAAATTCTATTAATACTTGCTTAATTATTTTTTTGCTTCTCTAAAATTATAGAAATTATCCTCTATAGTCCCAATAGCATAAAGGTGACCAGACTGGATAGGATATCACACTGTCCCACGCTGTACTACATGAGATAATAAAAGTTTAAGAGCACTCTATGTAAAAACAGCACAACCACTTTGGAAAACATTTTGTAAGTTTCTTTAAAAAGTAAATATACATACACCTCATGACCAAATTCCACTCCTAAGTATTTATTTACGAGAAGGGAATATACCTCTATAAAAAAGCCTTGAAAGAGAATGTTCATAATAGCCAAAACCTGAAAACTGCACAGGCGTCCATCAACAAGATAATGGATACAAACTGCATCATATTCATACAATCGAATACTAGTCAGCAGTAAAAAGCAACAAACTATTGAAACCTCTACAACACAGGTGAATCTCCCACAATAGCCTCTTACTCCCAGCTCTACTTTACTTAACTAGCGACAACTTCCTATCATAATGCATACAGGATTTCCTTAGCTATTTCAACCATGATCAGCTGACACATACTTTTCATGTGGTCAATAGAAGCAAAAAGAGAAGCACTTTGTGGTAGCAAACTGGACCTCTCTTTTTTCCTGCTGGGTGGTGAACAGAGATGGGGCATGGGGAGATGTGAGCAGATAGTACCTGATGCAATAAGACTGCATTCTTCAGGACTGCGTCATGAACTACCCACCTGCAGGTTGTGTTCCAGTTCTGTGACAGTGGTTAAAGCATGTCCAGTTATGCAAAGTTCAAAAGCCTGAAGAGTTCCAAGGTTTGGTGCACACATACAAATGCACGAGAGGCCACTACTATAGAGAAGAAAGCCAGGAGAAGGACTCACAGGGAGATGCTAAGCACCAGTGCAGTTATGGCAATCGTCACACTAAAAATGTTATTTAAAATAAGTTTAGGATTACACACAATCCCAGATACACAAGAGAGACAAATCATTTTTTCATATGGCAAATATCTGTTGAGGATCTTGAGATGAGGAGATTATCCAGGCAGACTCTAAATGCAATTACAAATGTCCTCCTAAGAGAGGGGTTTGACACAGAAGGCAGGAGGCAATGTGATGATGGAAGCAAAGAGAAACATTTGAAGACGCCACACTGCTGGCTTTGAAGATGGAGGAATGGGCCATGAGTTATAGAATGTGACTTCACCCACTAAAGGACATTTGGGTTGTTTCTAGTTTTGGGCTTTTATGAATAAAACTGCTATGAACATTTGTGTTTATAATCCAATTAGGAGACAAAAATGTCAAGGCCAGAAGAATCTTAGAAATTCTTTGGAGTTCTACCATCGCATTTTATAGAGTAAAAACCAAGGCCCTAGGGGGTGAAAGGATTTGTCCAAGGTCACTCACAAAGGTAGTAAATGGACTTTAAGTGTTTAGTCCAGAAGGCTACATAGAAAATAGTGCTGGCCAGGTGGGTGACTCACTCCTATAATCTCAGCATTTTGGGATGCCCAAGCAGGAGGACTGCTTGAGACCAGGAGTTAGAGATCAACATAGTAAGATCCTATCTTTACAAAAAATTAAAAAATTAACCAGGTGTGGTGGTGTTTGCCTGTAGCCTCAGCTACTCAGGAAGCTGAGGCAGGAGGATCACTTGAGCCCAGGAATTGGAGGCTGCAGTGAGCTGTGATCAAACCACTGCACTCTAGCCTGGTTGACAGAGTGAGATCCCATCTCAAAAGGAAAAAAAAAAGTAAGGAAGAAAGGAAGGGGGGATAGAGAGAGAGAAAGATAGAAAGAGAGAGAGAGAGGGAGGGAGGGAGGGAAGGAAGAAAAAGAAAGAAGGAAGGAAAGAAAAGAAAGAAAGAAAATAGTCCAGAGGTGGGTGGATGAATGCTCCAACATATTAGGACCACAAGATGCTTAAAGGAAAATAAAGATCTAAAATATAAAAGGATGGAAACAAAACACAGTTCTGATACACGAAGTGAAAAGCTCAATGAATGACTAAATGTAGCTGTTTTTGAAACTATTAAATCATCTCCAAAATTCATCTAAGTAAGCTCCATATGTGAACACTTTCAAGAGAGCTCATGAAAATAAATGGAAAAGACCACAAATTCTAACTTCCCAACATTCAAGCATTACCTGTCCTCTATCTCTCACCCATCAGATACAACTGCAACCTACTCTATATTTTAGCCTTCAAGCATCATTATTATTTTATCATTATCACTATTAAGAAACTACCTAGCAAATGATATTAATATTATTGAAATGATTTGGGCAAGGGAGAATAAAATTTTGATATCACATAAAAACTCCTGTCTCCAACTTGGAGAATTTAGTAACATAAAAGAGTTCAGGACTAATAAATCCATATTATTACATACAAATTACAAATTAATTTTTAAATGCACATGTGAACATATTTTTTAAAGTATCAGATAGCACGTTATGCACCCTGTAAGTTTAATGGAAAAAATAAATTTAGAAGTGAGCTTAAAGAATTGGTCATGATATCAAGTTCATGAGTCATGACCAGCATTTTTTTTAAATGCAGTAAAAGAAATACCAGAAAAACTGTACATAGAAAGGGTATGTACTGTTTTGTGAAACTTTCATTTAAATCATATATGTGTTTCCCAGGTTGTAATATAAAATAGATTTTTTACTGTGGGTCACTTCAAAAAAAGAATGAGAAGCAAATTTAAGAAAACATTATGTAAGTAACAGAAACAATGGATAGATGTTCTAATGCATCACAGCTTACATAAGAAACTGAAAAATATTTGGCTATAATGGTGAATGAATGCAGGGGAAATAATGTGAGAGTTTATATAGTTGAAGGAGAACAGAGAAGAATACGGCAAAATCAGTTTCAGTGATGAATTCCCAATGCCAAGTAGAGTGCACACAATAAACATTTGTGGAATAAATGAATGAACCAATATTATTGAATTAATTAACTATAGGAGACCAGAGGCCATTAAGGATAGAAGAATATAATCAAAAACATGTATGAAAAAGTTTTTTGTTACAGAAGTATCAGAGAAATGAAAAATTGAAGGGTATTTCATATATGTTTATATGTGTGTACATATATATGTGAATGTGTATATATATATAAATACATACAGTCATGTATCACATAACCACAGTGATACATTGTGAGAAATGCACAGTTAGGTGATTCTTGTCATCACTGTGTGAACATCATGGAAGGTACTTACACAAACCTAGATGGTATAGCCTACCACACACCTAGGCTAGATGGTATAGCGTAGCCTACGGTACAGGCTACAAATCTGAACAGTGTTACTGTCCGGAATACTGCAGGCAACTGTAACACAATAGTAAGCATTTGTATATCTAAACATATCTAAACATAGAAAAAGTAGTGTAAAAATATGTATAAAAGAAAAAATGCTACACCTGTATAGGTCACTTATAATAGATGCAGCTTGTAAGAATGGAAGCTCTAGGTGAGTCAGTGAGTGGTAAGTGAATGTGAAGGCCTAGGACATTCCTGCACACTACTATAGACTTAATAAAAACGGTATATTTATGCTACACTGAATGTATTCTAAAAATTGCCAGGTGTGGTTGCTGCCCACACCTGTAGTGCCAGCCACTCGGGAAGCTGAGGCAGAAGGATCCCTTTAGCCCGGGAGTTTGAGGCTGCCGTGTGCTATATGATCCAGCCACTGCACTTCAGCCTGGGCAACAAAGCATGCCCCAGTCTCTTAAAAAAAAAAAAAAAAAATTATAGACAGGCCGGTGGCTCACGCCTGTAATCCTAGCACTCTGGGAGGCCGAGGCGGGTGGATCGCTCGAGGTCCGGAGTTCGAGACCAGCCTGAGCAAGAGTGAGACCCGTCTCTACTAAAAATAGAATGAAATTATCTGGCCAACTAAAATATATATATACACAAAAAATTAGCCGGGCATGGCGCCGCATGCCTGTAGTCCCAGCTACTCGGGAGGCTGAGGCAGAAGGATCGCTTAAGCCCAGGAGTTTGAGGTTGCTGTGAGCTAGGCTGACGCCACGGCACTCACTCTAGCCCGGGCAACAAAGCGAGACTCTGCCTCAAAAAAAAAAAAAAAAAAAAAAATTATAGACAAACTAAGGCTTAGAGAAAATTAAGTAATTCCACTGTGATGTTAAGATGACTACACATCACTAGACAATAGGAATTTTTCAGCTCCATTATATTATAGGACCACAGCTGTGTATGTGTATATGTGGTCCTTGTTGACCTGGTTATGCGGGGCATCATTGTATATACATTTATATATGTAAATACATATATACATTTACATACAAATGTATCTATAGTATGTATATTCATACATTAATACATATAGATCCCAAACTTTTATCCCTATTAAGGAGCTCGCCGGCACACCCGAATATAGGTAAAACCTGAATTACACACAAATCTGATAAGAGCCCTCCTTAATGAGCAGTCCTGAAGGGAGAGGGGGAAGGAAGTAAAAGGACAGTGGGAAGCAGAATAAATGAATGAATGAATGAGTAATAAACGCTGATAGCACAGAGACTTGTTTTCATACTGCTCTCTGCCAGAAACATCCTCAGCTTCCTTTCTTCTACTGTAAGAGATATGTTCAGGGAGCCAAAAACACATAATGCGACTTTGTGTATTTGAGAGTGTGTGACCACAGGAAGAAAAGGGAGGAAGCATATGTCAGCAAGCGTCTGAATCGC
The DNA here is from genome assembly GCA_028533085.1 of Varecia variegata. Lineage (NCBI taxonomy): Eukaryota > Metazoa > Chordata > Mammalia > Primates > Lemuridae > Varecia > Varecia variegata. Next base: position 17,488,997 of record CM052441.1, on the reverse strand, counting down.
TAAGTTTGCAGCATACTCCATACCAATGAAACAAATAATTTCTGTACTTCCTCGCCTTTCTTCCCCGACAGCCATTGTGAGAATCAAGATTATGGTGACGAGAAAGCGCGCCCTGGACGTTTGCCCAAACGCCCTCGGTCTGGGTGAGGGCCAAAGAAAGTTCCCACCCGCGGCATCCACCTCCCGGGCTCCTCACCATGTGCATCGCCTCCTCCATCCACTTTTCGGTTTCCTCCGCGGATACCGAGAACGCGCCGCCTGTAGACGGCGTGGACACCGCCTTCGCCTCCATACTGCACTGGGCTGCCACTCAGTGCGCGGGGCCGCGGCGGAGGAGGGGCGCAGGCAGCGGAACGCGGCGAGCGCGGGCCATCGTTTCTGGGGGAGTCGAATGGCAAGGTACCCGGGAGCGATTTCTGAGCGGACCTGGACGCGCCGGACTAGTGAGCGGCGGCGGCGGCGTGACGGGACAGAAAGCGCAGCTGCTGTGTTGTAGTCCACGCCCCCTTCTCGCTCCGGAGATAGTCTCTGCGGAAAGTCGCGTTTGTGATTTCTGGAGAGCACCCAGCGGGGCGACGGCAGTTCTGCCGGGTCGTACAGGCCAGGTGACAAAGAAACGGTTTCCTGGTGAACCAGCCCCTCACCCCTAGGCAGCCCACATCCCCAGGGCCTAAAGATGCTGAGATCTATGTGGAATTTTCTGAAACGTCACAAAAAGAAATGCATCTTCCTGGGCACGGTCCTTGGAGGTGGGTGATAGCGTGCTTGGAAAGGGGCATTGGGAAAAGGGGGTGGAGAGAGGTGACTTTCTTCTAAAATAGGGAGAGGCCAGTCAATCCTACTCTGGGATATGTAGAGGGGGTTCGTTCAACCATCAGTTGAGGAGCAGGGTGGCAAACCGGCGAGGTTCCTTCCATCTCTGCAATTGGGGGAATTTGTTTATATCTTTTGCCCTGTCACTGCCTCTTATTCTGTTTCTCGCCTATTCTTTTTTCTCACGGACCTTGGGAGAACTCACCACAATTTAAATTTCTGTTTCGAGGCACCATTCTCTTACATGTTTTTTTAATTCTCTTCTATTGCTTTCCTGTGAGATTCTTCATTTCTGTCTGGCACTCTTGGTACTTTGGCTTTCGCCCTTTGTGGGAGTTTTATGATATTCCAGGAGACTTACCTAAAGGCTGCACTTCGGGTGGTGTTTAAAGTTAATTTGAATTTTTGAAAACAGCACAATAGCACTGAAGGACTGGAAGATACAGACTAAATAAAGAAAAATCAATATTTCAGCTGTGTTTCTGCCATTTTAGAATACAAACTATGCAGTAAGAAAAATGCCTGAGGTATATTTTGCAATCTTCCTCAGGATCTTCAAGGTTGGGATCATTGCCCATGTAGCTGACATAACTGAGTTGCACAGGCTGAGAGGAGATTTAGAAACAGATAAAAATCTTGAGACCCTTTTTTCTCATATGACACTCATGTCATAATATTCAGGGATTTGAAGGAGAGAATAAAAGACTTATGAATTATATGAGAAGGAAATCTAGGAACTTTAAGAAAGAACTTTTTAGAACTTGAATTTTTGAGAAATATTCTATCACTAATGGCATGCTTTGGTTATGGAAGTACTTAAGAATGGAAGTTTCCCAAAGAATTTGGTTGCTTATCTCTTACTATTAGATTATATTCTGTTATCCCCCAACAATTTGAAATTAACAATACCCTTAGCATCAACAATTCAGATTTGGTGATTCTTGAAAGTTTGAAACATTTTTTTTCATAAGGCAAGGATAGTGTTCTGCATGTCTCTGAGGTCTCTCATAAATTGATAATAAGCATATATAAATTTTGATCACCTTCTTTGAGAAATCCTTTATATATAAAGTCTATTTTCTGATATCTTCAGCCTCCAGTATCTATATTTAAATCATGGTAAGACTACAGAGTACATTTTATTTGTAAAAGCTAAAAATAAATATACCTTTATTTATGATGGAAGAAGTATAAATAAAATATTTTTGCCAGTACTGAAGGTTGCAAAATTATCTCTTTAGCAATCTCAGAAAGAATAGCAAGGGCCGGGCATGGTGGCTCACGCCTATAATCCTAGCACTCTAGAAGGCCGAAGTGGGAGGATCGCTCGAGGTCAGGAGTTTGAGACCAGCCTGAGCAAGAGTGAGACCCCGTCTCTACTAAAAAAATAGAAAGAAATTATCTGGACAACTAAAAATATATAGAAAAAATTAACCGGGCATGGTGGCGCATGCCTGTAGTCCCAGCTACTCGGGGGGCTGAGGCAGGAGGATCACTTGAGCCCAGGAGTTCAAAGCTGCAGTGAGCTATGATTTCACCACTGCACTTCAGCCTAGGTGACAGAGCAAGACCCTGTCTCAAAAAGAACAAAAAACTTTGAGTTGAAGACCTTCTTAAGTAGCAATTTCCATTTCCCTGAATTTTGGATGGATAACTGCTTTAAACCAATTTGTGCAAATTGACCAGTTTGTAAAAAGACTAGAGCAGTGAGTCCCAAACTTTTTGATACGAGGTCTGCTTTACACTCTTAAAAATTAAAGACCTTAAAGAACTTTCTAAATTTTGTATCTATTAATAGTTACCATATTCAAAATTAAAACCAACGAATTTAAAAAATATTTATATAATTTGTTTTTTTGAGATGGAGTCTCTCTATGTTGCCCAGGCTGGTCTTGAACTCCTGTGCTCAAGCTATCCTCTCACCTCAGCCTCCCAAGTAGGTGGGATTATAGGTACACACCACCGTGCCCAGTGTAATTCATTTTAAAATAATAATAAACCTATTACATATTAACATAAATAACATTTTTTTTTAAAAATTAGAACAGTGGCATTGTTTTACATTTTGCAGATCTCTCAATATTTGGCTTAACTGAAAAAGCTAGATTCTCCTATCTCTTTCTGCATTCAATTAGTTGTGATACCACACATCATGTAACCTCTAGTATGCCACTGTACATTAATGAGAGAATGAGAATGAAAAAGGCAAATAAGATTTCAGTATTACTAAAAAACAGTTTTGACTTCACAGATTCCCTGAAAGAGTCTCGAAGACATCCAGGAATTTTCAGGCCACACTTTGAAAACCATTGCTGGAGGACAGAGAACTTCCAGATTAATATTTATTGACTTGCTGATTTCTAAAAAAGCCCAGAACATTGATTAGGATTTATACCTTAAATCCTGTAATCTGTGGCCTCTTCACAGTTTTCATTCATTCATTCATTCTTTCTTTCATTCTGTGATTCAACAAACATTTGAATGAGAAAAAGTGCCTATTCTCACTGTGTTGGGCTCTGTAATACACAGAAATAAGACATTTACTGACTTTGAAGAACTCATGGTACAGCAATGGAAATAAACTAAAGTAGTGTGATAGTAGTGTAATACCAAAATAGAGCAGGATGCTGTGGGAGCATAGATGGGAGAATAGCATGGAGATGGCTGGCAAAGCTTCATAAGGAAGAATTTCCACTTAAGCTGTAAATTTAGCCAGGAAGAAGGGGCAAAGCAGGAAAAGGGGCTGAGGTTCAGAGACTGCTTTTGATAAATTAAAGTATTTTACTACAGCTAAGCAAATGAGAAGTGGCAAAAGATGAATTTGGAGAAGTAGCCAGAGTGCAGATTGTGAAGGTCCTTGCTTATTAAGCCACTCTACATAATTTGAACATTATCCTTTATATTGGTGCTTCTCAGACTTTAATATGGATAAAAATCACTGAAGGAGCTTAATAAAAACATAGAATCATTTTTCTGTGTTTTCTGATTCTGATTCTTTAGGTTCAGAATGCAGTTCAAGAATTCCATAATTCATTCAGCAAATAATTATTGAGCTCCAAGTGAGTATCAGTCAGAGTTTTATGTATTGGGGATGCAGCATCATACAAGACATTTGGGGGATTTTTTTTTTTTACGAGAAATGTCCTAAAAGGCTACATTTTGAATTACCCCAAGTAATTCTGGTGTGAATGGAACAGGGAAACCACTTAAGAAATTATGGCAGGATGTTGAATTCTAAAACTGGGATAATATAGTCAGATTTATGTTTTAGAAAATCACTTTGCATATAAAAGATGGATTAGAAGGATGTGAGATGAGAAGAGTTAGGAAGGTGTTGATCCAGTTCAAGAGCATTAATAATATTTAGTGTCTATGTAAAAACAGTGATAAGAGAATTGTAGAAAAGTAGCAATATTTAGAAAATATTTCTAAAATAGAATCAGTACTGTAGCAGGATTTGGTGATCTGTTGGATTGGGAATGATGTTAATAGATTATTTTCAAACTCTTACTGAAGTTATTAACCTAGTAAAATAGTTGAATTGCAGGATTTCCATCCAGAAAGAGAGGACTAAGAGATGGTTTTAAAACAACTGAATTATTGAAAGACTAGAAGATATTTTGTTTTACCAAAAACATTATGAAAGGAAACCTCAAAACATTTTACATTTATTTTGGGGGGTATTTCATAACTTTTCATTATTCATAAATAAAGTCATAGCTACAAAAGAAACTTTAAAGCTTGTATAATCCCAGTCTTTTATTTTATGGATGAAGAAATTTAGACAGAGAGGAAAGGACTTCCTCAAAAGTCACCTAACTATTACATTTAGTGACAGAGCTATCTATTATCTCCTGTCTTCCAAGCCAGAATTCAGGCTGCCAGTCAAGTATATACTTAGTCCAGGGATCCATATGTTAGCTAACGAATTCTCTGCCCTTATTTTTCTAGGGAGGCAAATCTGATAAAATCAGAATTTGTGAATTTTGAGTATGAGAGCTTGAGTGAATTAGATCTTATGTAGGCACTGACTTCAGTGCTAACTCAGGAAAAATAATGGGTTGTGCAATTTAGCCTAATTTCATGTATTAGTTTGCTAAGGCTACCTTAAGAAAGTAGCACAAAGTGGTTGGCTTAAGCCACAGAAATTTGTTATCTCATAGTTCCAAAGATTAGAAGTCCAAGATCAGGGTTTGTTCCTTCTGTGGGACATAAGGAAAGCCTTGTTCCAGGCCTTTCTCCCCGGCTTATAGATGGCTATCTCCTCTGTGTTTTCGTATCCTCCTCCCCCTGCCAGTTTCTGTGTCCAAGTTTCCTCTTAGAAGGACAACAGTCACACTGGATTAGGAGCCACCCTAATGACCTCATTTTAACTTGATGACCTCTATAAAGATCCTATCTCCAAAAAAGGTCACATTCTAAGGTACTAGGGCTTCAATGTATATATTGTGGGAGCAACACAATTCAACCCATAACAATTCATTTTCTTTTTTTATTTTAGTTAGAATACACTACGTTTATCAAACAAATGACAGTTCATAAAATTTTTTTATCAGATTTGTGAGAATCTGGTGAAAACAAGGAACCTTCTCCCCAGGAAAACACATATACCAATTAAATTTACTATTCCAGAAAGATTCTTAGCTATGTAAAGGGTGTCATTTCAGTGTTTTATTTTACAATATAATTTGAGAAATATAATCATTTTATACATAATTTTCAGTAATCTGTTGTGTAAATAAAATATAAGCAATTTATTTATATCTATTTGTTACATCAGATTTCCCCTTCAAAGGGTTACTTTGTGAAATATAAGTCAATTTCTTTGTTGATATTGTGGCACTATCATCAGTTTATTTAGGGTGGATTACAGAAAAGGTAGCCATGAAGCCTCTTATGTGAACTTTTAGTTGTTCTTTAAGCATGATTATCATGTATTTATTTGCATGCAAACATAACAACAGCAATCATACTTTGTCTAATTATTTTAGCGCATACCCTTTTACTGAACTATTATTTTTAAGAATATATAATTTCTTATCAATTCACCTATAACACCTATATCAGTGAAAATAACTCAGCATATGTGTTTGCTTTGCAGTTCCTAGAGGGCAAATCCAATTATTTAGGTCATGCACAATTCTTAGGTTCTTTTTGGTAGGTACTGGGGGCCACAGACAGGTGAACATAGGTGAGGATTAGTTTACTCCCTTACAACCTTACAACAGAAGTTCCAGCTTTCTGTCCTCTTTTGGTGCTACTACAGAACCATACATAAAAGATTTACCTGAAGCAAATGCAACAAAATTCTAGCTGTAGGATTCAGCTGGCTAGCTGGTTAACTCACTTGACTAAGAGTCCTCCAAACCAGGAGTTAAGGATTTTAGTTTAAGCCATTTCTAAGGGTGAAGAACTTGCCAGATTCATATTATATATTCTAGTTCATATGAATATTACTAAAATGTTTTATCTGGTTCAGTATCTTTAAAACTACTAATTTAATTTATGAAAGTCCATTTCTGATATTCATTGTGCTAATTAGCAAAATATTTGGTGCTGATCAGAGATAAAAGTTAGTTGAAGTGCTTAAGCCTTGAAGTATGGCCTCTGATCAAATGCTAACTAACCACTCTGGAGCAGTTACACATTCCCAGTTAGAATAACTGACTGCCCCTCAAGTAGAGACCAGGATGTACACACTTATATCATATTGTCTATGCTGAAATGTGTCAAATTACAGGCCACATGACACCACTTATATTTTTATACTGTGGTATTAACACTTTAGGAATTTCAGTATCCTCTTCTTTCTTCCTTTTCTAATTAAGTTACTAGGTTTTAGATGATCTAAGTTTCATTATCTCTTCTATCAGAAAGAGAGATCTTTCTAAAACATGGATAGACAGATGTCTGCCAGACTATCTACCTTTCCTTCATTCTTCCTTTTAAAACTTTTATATTTTTAAAAAGTATTTTGTGTTCATTGAAGAAAATATGGAAAATAAAGAGAAGCAAACAGGAGGAAAAAAAAATCACCTGTTATCCCACCAATCAGCAATCATCATTAAAACCCAGCTATTTTTCTGTATCTATTTCCATTAAAAAAAAAATCCCTTGAGCCCAGGAGTTCGAGGCTGCAGTGAGTTATAATCTTGCCGCTGCACTCTAGCCTGGGGGACAGAGCAAGACCCCATCTCTGGGGGAAAAAAAAACTTCCGAGATCTTAAATTATCACCTAATAGTATAACAGATATTTCCTTGAGTCATTAACTATTTAACAATATGGGTGTTTTGGCTTTTTGTTTTGTTTTTTGAGACAGGGTCTCACTCTGTCACCCAGGCTAGAGTGCAGTGGCATAATCATAGCTCACTGCAACCTCAAACTCCTGGGCTCAAGCGATACTCCTGCCTCAGACTCCCTAGTAGCTGGGACTACAGGCACATGCCACCACCCCTGGCTAATTTTTCTATTTTTTGTAGAGATGGGATCTCAGTCTTGCTCAGGCTGGTCTCCAATTCCTGGCCTCAAGCAGTCCTCCCGCCTAGGCCTCTCAAAGTGCTAGGATTACAGGCGTGAGCCACCTCACCTGCCCAGCAATGTGATTTTTAATAGTTGCATAAGATTCCAATTATGGGTAGACCATAACTTATTCAAACAATTTCCTGTTGCTGGACATTTAGAATATCTCAAGTTCACTATTAAAGACACTGCCAGACTTTTTAAACTTAATTCCTTTCTGCTTCTTCAGACCTAGTCCTTTTGTACCCATCATTTTCTCTGTCATTGGCTGTTAAAATGCTAATCCAATCCTTTTTTTAAGTCAGTCTTACTTAATTCTTTAATTTAGGTTTTCATAAATTATGATTTTTAGCTTTTCACTAATATAAACCTTATAACTGGATAAAGCAGGTTAAAAATACTGTTGGAATTTTTAGTACTCTAATTAATATCCTATCTTATTTTTAAAAATGATTTTAGGAGTATATATCCTGGGGAAATATGGACAGAAGAAAATCAAAGAAATACAAGAAAAGGAAGCTGCAGAATACATTGCTCAAGCACGACGACAATACCATTTTGAAAGTAACCAAAGGACTTGCAATATGACAGGTAAGACAAACAGAAATATTTATACAAGTATAAAGTTGTTTGTTTTTATTAATTTGCATACCTCCAGGACCAAATTTAGAGGAAAAGACAAAGAAAGAATGATAAATCTAGCAGGTATTTGTATTATTTAACTGAAATATGTCATTTTAATGTGAATTTTAAAAATCAGTATAAATCAATATTAGCACTTATTCATTCATTTTATTTATTCATTCAGCAAATACTTGTGATACCCAGCACTGGTGAAGCCAGGGGGGAACAATAAAAAAAAAAAAAATCTCTGACCTTTGAATTTTATATTCTAGTGAGAGGAAAAGATGATAAACAACAAATAAATAACTTTAGGCAGTGATGGCTGCCATAAGAGAATAAAGCCATGTGAGGGGTGGGGATGCTCTTTAAGACAGGACAATTAGGAGAATCAAGTTTCTTTGAGGTGACATTTGAGGAGAAACCAAATGATACAATGAGGGCAAAATGCCTGAAGTGGGGACAATATTGGGACATTCAAGGAACAGCGAAAAGGCCATGTAGCTAGAGAGAAATGAGCAATGGCAGAGTGATAGGAAACAAGGCTACAGAAGTGGGCCTTATCCCATTGGGCCTATAAGTTAGAGTAAAGAGTTATAAGTTTATTAAATTTACAGTAGGCAACTATAGACCTGTAAGTCTCACAATACTATATATACACTGAGTCAGTGTTAATTAATGTCAATAATTTAACCTCCAGAGCTAGAAACATAGTATTAGGAGAATGTTATAACAACATCTACCTGTCCATATTTGAAGAGAACAAGGTGTTATGTTCTAACTGGCATGTTCCTTGAAGAATTAGTTCTCAAATCCACATCAACTTGTTTTTCTTTATTATTGTTCAAAGCTTACTCTTTTCTCTAACATTTCTATTAAGAACACTTAATTTAGGAAGAATTTATAAAGGTAGGTTCTTATTCAATTTTAAAAGTACAGTTTTTTTCAGAGTTAAAAGGACTTATTAGTCCATTTCCCTCATTTTACTTAAGGCTCAGATCAAGAGGTTAAGGGACACATCTAAAGTTACAGCTGTAGTATGATTTTTAATGTTTGAAGTAATGGTACTCAGAAAAATACCTTCATTCTTTAAAGCAAAGAGTAATCCTAAATCTGCATATCATGACAACTGTGATAAGGCACAGTGAGTAAGCGCTCAAGCTCTCAGGTGAGGCAGATCTGATCCAGTTCCCAGTTTGCCTTGTATTATCTGTGTGTCTTTGGACCAATCCCAGTTCTCTCGCCTATAAAATAAACATCATAAAACCAACTTTATAAATGTTCTGTGAGGCTGTGATGAGTTAATACATATAAAGTGCTTGGAATATAATAAATACTCAGCAAATAACTTTTTGAAGATCACATAATTCTTTTAATTGACATTCAGGATTCAATGTAGTGGTGCTGCCTAGAACATTTTAATGAATTTTTAGAGAACAGTCTGTTTCTGGTTGTTACTCAGTTTTTCAGAAATAGTATAAGGCAGCTGCTGGGATCCCACAGTACATCTCAGTTTGACATGGACCTTTGTGTCAGTTTGGGTCCCCCGGGAAGCTGATGGGCTTAGATGTACAAGAGACCTATTAGGAGAAATGCCGGTGAAGAATAAAGAGGAGAGGCCTTTCTACCACAACACAGTTCTGACACTTGTGAACAGAAAGGGAAAAGGAAGGAAGATTAGGTAAGAAGAGTCTGAGACTACAGAACATTCTAAGAACGTTGTGGCAGGCCAATGGGGAGTCTGCAAGCCAAATTTTCTGGTAGAGGAAAATACAGGAATGGGCCTGCTTCCACCCAAGCACTGTCCTTGGCTAGAAGCAGTGCAGACGTGGTAATGGATCCAGAGTGGTGGCATCTGGGGCTGTCAGTTAACTATTCCCCTCCCGGAAGATGATGTGAGTCACACATTTCCATGATGATCACAACCCTCAGATGAACAAATAGCTGACTGTAGGCTATTAAAAATAAAATATGGTGATGACTAGGAGCCAAAATATAGGTTCACTGAAAAACATTCCAAATTAGCTGTCTGATACGCATTGATAATGGGGTTACAGATAATATGATTAAATTTCTCTTCTTTTGGATAAGATGTAATGGATATGCTAGAAAAAAATTAATACTTTTGGGTAAATATAACTAGTTTTCCTACCCAAGAAGTTTTCTCTTTCAGAATGTGGTGTTTGTGATCTCTTGATATTTTTTCATTTTGTTATCATTACTTATTTAGTGTTAGAAACTCATTTTAAATTTATGTGTGTACATTTCTCCAACATTTCTTATTCCATGTGTAGAGCCAAAAATAAATTAACTCCTAAAAATTTCATGCAGTCTTTTTTCTATAGAGTACTATGTCTCATTTCATCTTCACATTATTCCTGAGATTAACAGACAAAAAATTCCCATTGACAAAACCAAAACTAAAATTCAGCAGCTCTTAATTCCTAGCCCAGTGCACTTTTGTGTAGGTTATAATAAATGCTTATTGCTTTGTAGTATTCAATAAATAACTTTTCTAAAATTAGAAACAAAACATGAAACAAAAAGTATAGTGAAGATAAAAATGTTTTTCATTTTCATTATATCAGAAGTAAACATTTCTTGTAAAAACTTGGTGAGTACAGAAAGGAAGAAGAAAAAAGAATTATTCATAATCCAAAGATGACCACTGTTAACATCTGGGAATAATTCTTTTCATTTATTTTTATATAATAATTTTATATTATTTCTGTTAATAATAATAATTTGAATTCTCTAGCCCTGACTTTCCCTTCCACCTTTTGCTGGTTGCTAGCCCTATCATATAGCCGAAAACGATGTGCATTTCTTGGTGAGGGCAGTCATTACGTGTGACCTTTTTTGTTTTCTGTTTTATTACAGTGCTGTCCATGCTTCCAACACTGAGAGAGGCCTTAATGCAGCAACTTAATTCTGAGAGCCTCACAGCTCTGCTAAAAAACAGGTAAATGCAAGTTATAGCATTTTTTGTTTATGTACTACACTTAAAGTTTATAGAATGTAGATCTTATACCACTTTGAAATTATTCAGAAATTTAATTATTGAGTGCTTGTGAAATGTATTCCTGAACCAGATGCTGTGACGCTAACAAAGTTACATTAAATATTATGCTTCTTAAAGAGTTTATAGTGTAATAAATAAAGCATGTGAGCAGACATTTTAAATAAATAAGGTATATAGAACTTATATTTTAAGTTAATAACAAAATGAAATAAAAATAACATAAGCATACAACACTAATAATTTACATTACTATGACAGTTTACTGTTTCCAAAGCACTTTCACATGTAAGACCTTACATATGGAGTGCAGTATTTGTTGGGGTATTGTAATTTGGTATGATGTGTTGGGGTATTGTAATTTGGTGTTAGTTTGAGAAGACTTCCACAAGGAAATGGCTTCTTAATGAACAAGGCAGGAGGGAATAGTTTCATTAAATAAATTTTAATCATTGTAGTCTTACTAAAATAATCAATTGCCTTGTAATCACCTGTCCAATAGCCTGGGGAAAGGGGGTGTTATTTCCTGAATGTCTCACCATGCCAGGCCTGGTTCCAGGTACTTTACATATATACACACATTTAATTTACACAATATTCCTGAGAGGCAGATAATTATCTCTATTTTGCAATAGGAATTTAGTGCTCAGACAGATTAAATAGCAAGCTGAAAAATTTCTTTGAAAATGTTTGCTATATTCAGAGAATACTTCCCAAAATAACAATGAATTTGTGTACTTGGGATTTTTTTTTCATCTGATTAAAGTATAATGTTAGTGATAAGGGTTTTTCCCCTTTAAATTTCATCATTCTTAGAGGTAGACAGACTTTCCTTCCTTTTTACAGATATAAGGTTTAGTTTATAAATTAGTTCATATACTTATATGAAGAGAAAAACATAAGCGGATTGCTTTTGCTCAAGTAAATACTTACTTACCACCTAGAGGTACATAGGTAAGGACTAAAAAGAAATAGATTTTAATTGCCATAAGTTTTAATCTAATGAGAAGGCAAGACAAATAAGTGAATAGCATTTTTATAAAAGCAGCATACTAATGGACATAATAATCGTAGTGGCATTCTTCCTTCTTGGCAAATCTCTGTTTCCTATAAGGCCTATGTTCCATTTGCTTTGGAGGATTCAAGATAATTAAGATAAGGTCCCTTTCCCTTTAAGGCCTTGTCATCCAAAGGAGGAAATATACTAAATAAATTATCATAATTCAACATATGTTTAGTGCTACGGTTAAAAAGTAAAAGCAAAATGTGGGGAGAAAATATGGGAGTATAGAAAAGAAAAAACATAATTAATTTTGATGGATAATCCTGGGCAGCTTTAAAGAAAAGTAGTGATTCCCTTTTTCTTACTCAATACACAGGAAGGAGAATTTCTTAAATTCTGAAGAATTTAAGATGGGCCACAGTTCTCATTCACTATTTCCTCTTTAAATATCTCAATGTTAATTTTTTTCTTGACTTTCTTTTGATTTAAAATTACTATTTGCAATGTGGTGGTGGTGGGGCTGTCTATTTGAAAAATATTTAGGTAAAGAAGGGCTTGAGGCCTTACAAAGTGTGATTACATAAGGCTTCCAATCTTATGACTGCTTTTCTATTAGTTTTATATGAGACTCTGGTCTCATATGAGCCTGTCAAACAAGTTAGTTTTCTCTTTAAACTAATTGTGAAAATAAATAATCAGAAATAAATAAATGATTTGATAGTCTTCTTCCATCAGTTTCATAGTAGCAAATAAACAGCCATCCCTGTTTTCAATCCTAGGCATTCTAATTGAATGGCAATGAAGTTTTAAAGGCAAAAAATCTTAAACACCCTCCATAAGACAGGTGTAACACTTTGAAAGGATTAGTTTAATTCTTAAGCAGATATTTTAGTGACATTAAAGAGTCTGGCTGTATTTAACTTGGAATTGATTTTCATTAGACAAATCATTTGCATAGAAAGTACTTTTCCCAGTTCTTCTACATAGATTTGGAATCTTTTACATAGATTTTGGAATGTTTAAAAAAGATAATGTCAATATTTTAAAATCTACTTTTAAAGCCTAATAATGGTGAGTGTCAACACTAAAAATGTCTTAGGTAACTATAACTCTGTCTTCTCCCACCAAAGCCACCTCAAATAAAATACGGTTTCAGCAAACATAGTTTCAATTCAAATACCCTAATTTGCCCTTCCACAGATTGCTGCTACTAAGCACTTTCTAAGATTGAAATTTTTGGAATCACTGTTTTTTTTTCTTTTTATCTTGGCTCATTTAGAATTTTTATAAGAAGTACTTTGAAATTTTTCTGAGGGTACATTCAAAAGAAGATGTGATTTACTTGTGTTAAATATCTCATTCTTGAATTGTGGTTGATTATCAATTTAATAAAAATAAATATGTCATTCCCCTACAAGTCTTGAACATTAGATTAGATTAGACTGGGGTTGCAGTGATGCCCTGCAGGATTTTCTCCACACATCTGAACCTGCGCCATCTAGGAAAAGGAAGCCTGAAGTTCTAGAGTCTGCTCATTGGCAAAGAAAGATGATATCCCATAATTGCAATAGTAACTCAATTTCTTCCAGAAATGCAAATTTACGTCTGAATATAATAATAAATAATGTGGCCTTATATTTTGTATATCTGTGGTTTTTTATTTCTTTTTTTAGTAATTTATTTTTTATTGTATTTAACAAAAGTATTGGTCTGTGACAGATTGGAAAGATAAAAGACCAAAACAAATTTGTCCTTCCACATGGGTGATTTGAAAGCACTAAACTACATCCACATAGTACATCCACACAATGGTGTACTATACCTCAGTTAAAAGAAAAAAAATGACTATTAATATAATTTGGATGTTTGTTTCCTCCAAATCTCATGTTGAAATTTGACCCCCAGTGTTGGAGGTTGGGCCTAAAGGGAAGTATTTGGGTCATGGGGGCCGATCCTTCATGGCCATAGTAAGGAATGTGTTCTCATTCTATTGTTCTCATTCTGTTTGTGCACAAGAGAGCTGGTTGTTTAAAAGAGTCTGGCACCTCTCCTTTGTCTCTTGTTCCCTCTCTTGCCATGTGACACACCTGTTACCCCTTCGTCATCTGCCATGTATAAAAGCTCCTAGAGGCCCTCACCGGAAGCAAATGTCAACACCATGCTTCTCGTACAGCCAGCAGAACCATGAGCCAAATAAACCTCTTTTCTTTAGAAATTAGCCAGCCTCAGGTATTCCTATATAGCAACACAAAACAGACTAACAAAACTACTGTCTGTATGCAAGTATACAGTAACCTTCTCCTGCCCCCACGGGGGTCTTTATCCACCGTTTCACTTTGGAGGTTTCAATTACTTACAGACAGCCTCAATCTGAAAATATTAAATAGAAAATTACAAAAATAAGCAATTCATAAGTTTTCAATTGTGTACCATTCTGAGTCACATGATGAAGTCTCACATCATCCTGCTTTGTCCAGCCAGGGACGTAAATCATCATCCCTTTGTCCAGCGGATCCATGCTGTAGATGCTACCCACCTGTCAGTCACTTAATAGCCATCTGGGTTATCAGATCGACTGTCAAGGTATCACAATCACAGTAGTTTTGTTCAAGAAACCCTTATTTTACTTAGTAATGGCCCCAAAGTGCAAGAGTAGTGATGCTATATTATAGTATTATAGTTAAAATTGTGCTATTTTATTATGAGTTATTGTTAATTTCTTACTGTGACCAATTTATAAATTAAACTGTATCATAGGTATGTATGTATAGAAAGAAATAGAGTGTGTATAAGATAGGGTTCAGTACTATCTGAGGTTTCAGGCATCTACTCAGGCGGTCTTGGAACATATCCCCCAAGGATAAGGAGGGACTACTGTACTACTATGGAATGATCTCCACAGGATGTATTTCTATATTTTTTTTAAAAAGGTAAAGAAACGTATATAGTATGCTTCCATTTATCTAAGGGGGCAGATATGAAAATATGTACACACACACACATATACATGCATACATTTGCTTATATAAAGCAAAACAACAGAAAGTTAAAGCATTTTTTTAAATAGTCACCTGTGAAGAAAGAAGAGAATAAAAGGGGATAAGAACAGACTTCCTTGAATATACTGTGTTGTATAAATTTGACTTTGGAGATCATATAAATATTTTATAAATTATAAAACTATATTTATGTTTAGAAAGCAGTGTCCAAAAATTGATAGTACAATAAATCAAATTAACCTAAATATGATTCTAGTTGATGATATGATCACAAAGATAGAGACCATGCCAGATTATTTTAAAACAGAAATTTGGCTATATATCCTTAATGGGATATATATTTTTTGCACATATGGAATCGAAAAAACAAAAACCTTAAACTTTTTTTCAATATTGCTATTGTTATTCTGAGACTGTTGTGTATGGAGGGAGGGATGAGGCAAATTAGTAATTAAGTTGGTTTCACTAATTTTTAGTGTAGGCAAAAAGAAATACAGATGTAAGATCACTGAGGTTAAGTGAAAAATCCTATGACTGATTTTCAGTTAGAAGTATTAGTATGAATTCATGATATATTTTATCTCTTTGAATATATGTACATATAAATAAATGTACACATTTATTAGCTTAGCCCGCTGAAAAGTCTTACAAATAATGACCTATCCATAGCAATGAACATCCTTAATTTAAGGTTTTGGTCTCTACCTACATTTCCCACTACAAGAAACCAGGACTCTGAGAGAAATGGTTGATTTCAAGCCTACAGCAGGAATTAAACAAGATGAACCAAGAACAACTTTTCATGTCAGAAAGTTTGAAAGCTACCAAATACTAATAAAGGATTGTATAAATCAGAATGATTCAGGAGCCAACTTGAATAGTCTTCCAGTGGTCAAAGATGGGCAACTTGAACATCACTGGGGATAAGAACTACAGTGCTTTGAAGCATATGAGCTATATGTATAAATTCATGTGTTTATAATGATACTAGTGATAAAACAAAAAACACCTCCTATTTACCCTTGAAGGACTACAGGATCTACTTCATTATTTGTAAAATGGTAAATTAAGGAAAGAAATTAATATTTTTCCTGTTTTTCCTATATAATTTTATAATAAATGTATACACAATGCTCAAGAAGTAAAAGACTAGAAGAATACATACCATAGAAAGTGGTTGTTATCATTAGTTATTGGAATTATAATTGTTTTTTTATTCTATTTTGTGGGCTTTGTTTTCTGCAGTTATCCTATTGTTTTGAAATTTAAAAAATTGAATATCGATCTATGAAGTTCAGAGTTTTTTGTTAGATTATCTAGATTAATATTTTCATATTTTCTGACTGTTTCTTTAGGCCTTCAAACAAGCTAGAAATATGGGAGGATCTGAAGATAATAAGTAAGCCTGCATATTCTGTGTAACAGCACATTCTTAAAATATTTATAAAGGGAAATTTTTGTATTCTATCATAGAGATGACTCTTCTTTACCTGCCTCATAGAATTTTGTTAGGATTAAATAAAATAATACTCATAAGGCAAGTAGATCAATGGTCATAGAAAGTGCTCAGTAAATGTTACTGGTAGTGGTCATGCCATTATTGTTATTGTTATGACGATGATAGGTGAAACTATCCTAGACTACATATGCCTTTGTTAAGTACTGATATCTCTAATATTATACTTTAAAGTAAGTTTTTACTCTAACTTTACTCTGCTATTGTATGCAAACTTTTATTAGTGATAAAAATTTGAAACAGAGAGCAGCTCTGGGGCCTCTCTGCGTATGTATGTCTCAGAACTTCATACTACCAATTATTTCTGTTTTCCCATCCATTCAGCTAATCCTTGTTAACAGAATGATACTTTAAGTCTTGCCTCTTTGAAAACAAATTAAACCTCTCTCTACCCTGTATTTCCTTTCAGCTATCACACTTTCTCACACTCCTTATGAGCAAAGATTTCTACACTCCCTTTCTTCTCTTCTTCACTCCTACTCACTCTTTGATGCACTACAGCCTGGCTTCCACTCCATGTCTCCACCCAAGCAGGTCTCTCAAGCATCAGAAATAACTTCTGTTTGCCAAATCCACTGGACATTTTCCTCCAGCTAGACCTCTGAGCAGCAGTCAACAACACTCTGTCCTAGGCTCCTGTGAAACCTAGTCTCCAGGCTTTCTTCCATCTTTCTGTACCTTCCTCCAGTCCTTACACAGTCTCATCCTCCTTGACCTCCTACTGAAAGCTATAGTTATTCCATGCTCAGCCCTCTTCTCTTACTTGAAACTGGCTCCCTTGACAACTAAGAGTTCTGAGGCTGCAATTCTTTGTGCTTCCTGATCCTTCCTAAGTTAGTAATATATACCTCTTTCACCTAATATATTTTTATCGGTTATTGCATCAATGAAGAGGTCATTCCTAATTTACATTAAACAACTTATAAGGAGAGTCTAGTTATGAAATACTTTGAATTGATATATTGTTATACTTAAAAGAGTTACAAATATGTTTTTGAAAGTCAGCTTATGAAAAAATAACCATAGGGATGGTTCATGATTATACACTTGTGTGTTTTAATAACAGTAGCGAATGGTGTTTTTTTCCTCTCTGAAGGTTTCACAAGAAGTATTGTGGCAGTGTACAGTACTTGTATGCTGGTTGTTCTTTTGCGTGTCCAGTTAAACATAATTGGTGGATATATTTACCTGGATAATGCAGCAGTTGGCAAAAATGGCACTGTAAGTTCAATAGACTTAAATACGTACTGTCCTTCCTTTCCAGAGGTTCAGAGATTACTATTTATCCTGATAACAATTTCTATAAAATAAAGATCTTTATTTTTCATATGATTGTGAACTTTTAGTAATATGATTATTTTTGTATTTTGAAACTACACTTTTTGGTATGTTAAAGAATATAATTTTTCCTATCATTTCAGATCCTCAAAATTTCAGCTCAAGTTATGCTAAGAGCATTATTTATTTACTAATTTAAAACTTGGATAATTTAACCTTATTTCTGTTTTGTGCAGACAATTCTTGCTCCCCCAGATGTCCAACAGCAATATTTATCAAGTATTCAGCACCTTCTTGGTGATGGTAAGATGCTTATTTGTGACCTGTATACTAATTTTAATTCATTTATTTGTATTATTGAAGAATTTAAAAAGTGAGCAAAGCTTTTAAATTTGTTTTTTCTTTAACAGGCCTGACGGAATTGATCACTGTTATTAAACAAGCTGTGCAGAAGATTTTAGGAAGGTAAGATGTTTTTCTTTGACTTTGATGCCTTCCTGATTCTGATGAATAAAAGAAAAATTAGAATTGGTCTAGTGAAGCTGCTGTCTTGACAAATGGTGGTTTCTGAACTCTTTGTAATCTAATCAGACACATCCCTGGAGTATTGCATTATAGAATGTTTTCTTCATCAGTATCAGTCTTTTAATACTGAGGAGAAAGTTTTAATATTTTTGTTGTTTATTGATTGATTTCTAAACAAATCAGAAATATCTGGGTCATGGGATAAAAGACCTACTTTAAAATGTGTCTCTGAGGCTTTTTCCTCCCACTTATACTAGTAGTAATATCTATAATTACAGTAGGAATTTTGTTGTGAAAGCTGCAGAAAGATGTTTCTTAGCTCTGTAATAATGGCCCTTAACTGATGGCTGATTTCTTAATCCATTCTAGGCCAGCCAACAGTTTCAGGTTTGACCAGATGAACAAGATTTCAGATAGGAGCCTATTAAGAAAAGAGTGTGTGTAGGATGTATTGTATAGTGTCAATTTATCCCAATTCCCTTTTTTCTATTTCTAGTGTTTCTCTTAAACATTCTTTGTCCCTTTTGGACTTGGAGCAAAAACTAAAAGAAATCAGAAATCTCGTTGAGCAGCATAAATCTTCTTCTTGGATTAATAAAGATGGATCCAAATCTTTATTATGCCATTATATGATGCCAGATGAAGAAACTCCATTAGCAGTTCAGGTGCTTAATTCATAACCATTTAACCAAACCAGTTATTCGATATATTTTTTAAAAATTTTACTCTCTCTTGAAGTTTTGATTTCTGAATCTCTTGAAAGGTAAGCAATTGAAAGATGCATATGTTAATAATTTAAATAAAACCCCATTAACTTAGAAAACAAACTGCAAATATGGCTGATTTCTAGTTAGAAACACTTATAATTTTAGATACTCAGCACATTTTTATTGAGTATTAGTATGTTACAGGGGACACTATGATGTATGCTGGGTATATGAAATGAGTAAGACATGTTCATTACACTTGGAGAACCCAGGAGACAAATTCAATTAATGTGGCTAGAGCATATTTTATATCAGGTCAAGTAGAACATAGAGCTGAAGGTCAGGGCTAGATTATGAAGAGCTTTCTATGCCAAGATTAGGAGTCTGAACTTTAATTTGTAGGCAAAGAAAGATGGATTTTAACCAGACTAGTAACACAATCACATTTGCTTTTTAAAATAGATTAATGATGGCAATACAAAAGTGGACTGAAGGAAGTTGTAGTCCTCCAGTTGAGAAACAAAGACCTAATGTAACAATTATCAACTACAGTTGCTACACACTGGTGTGTCCTGAGCAGTTGTTATATAATATTCATTGATTAAGAGTAATAAAAATGCCAAAGATTGCAGGTTATATAGCTCATTTTTAAATTAGTAGTTTTTTATTTATCTCTGGGATTGTACCCATTCTTTTCAGTTGGGAGAAGAATAGCTCTCATTTATCAACTGGAGAAGGCTTAGAAAGAGAAGCCCCTATGCCCTACCTCAGCATGGAGGCCCTGTTAGAACAGAATGTTATATTTTCTTTGCCTGCAGGTTTTCTCCTCCCCTAAAGACCCTAAAGATAAATCTGTCTGGGTGCTGAGAAATGCTATATTCGTGAATAGGAAAAAGAAAAAGGAAAAGGAAAAAGTTGCATCCTATTTAAGGAAACTCTGTGACTTGAAGGATAGAGGCTAAACTGAATAAGAAGAACAGATGAGACAGAATTAATGAAAGAAACATGACAAAACCTACTTACAAAATAGAATCTCAAGGAAATGTAATAAGAGTATTAAAAAGGCTTTCTAGAACTATAAAACAATTTCTAAATTTTAAAATTCAACAGCAGAACTAAAAAAGAAAACAATTCAAAGGAACAGGTGAAGAGAGAGATGATTGACCAAATCTTACGGAGCTAAATTAAAACCTGAAACTTCAGATTGAAGGGACAGACAGAGCCTCAGACTAGATTGATGAAAAAAGACACACACACATATCCTGATAAAATTTCTTAATGATAAAAGAAAAAAAATGCAGACCTCTGCATACTCAAAACCTATTTTTTCTTTGTCTATGTGTACTAAAAATCTATCCAAGAAAGACAAACAAAGAGCTTAAAAAGTGTAATTTTACTTTGACTCATGTTTTTAAAACTACTTACCTGTGCACATAAACCTTTATAGGTTTTCTTGAGTTTAACATTTTTTGATTGTTGATAGAACATAGACTTTTAGATTTCCTGAACACTTGAGTTTATGAATGTGATTAGTTTTATCATGACCCTGTGCTAATATCTGAAACCGTGAAGTATGGCATTTTAATTTTATAGGCCTGTGGGCTTTCCCCTCGAGACATCACCACTATTAAACTTCTCAATGAAACTAGAGACATGTTGGAAAGGTATGTACACTGCATGTAACTGGAAAAATGTGTTTGTATTTTGAATGTACCTGAGACCATTTTTTAGTTTTTCTTGAACAGCATATTGAACATATTGTGTTAAAATTAAATTTTGAATCTGTTCCTCTGCCTTTAGGTAGGATTTCCTACCTAAACTGGAAGGAAGCAGGGATTTTTTCCAAGATACCCATACCTTGCCTACCCTCTTCCCTAGCCTACAAATTCTGATATACTGGTTGAGGAGCTGGAAGGTAGTTAGCATTTAATAATCTTTCCAGGGTAATTCTGGCATGCTCCATGTATACTAGTAAATGTTTAACAGCTAGCTCTGGGGGGAAAAAAAGAAAAAAAAGCAACTACCAGAAACTGAAGTTGTAACTGCAGCAGACCTTAGGCTACCAACTTGAAGTCACTGAACACCATGTTGGGGAGTTGGGAAGAGTTGTCCTTTTGAGACAGCACTAGCCAGCTCCTGCTAACCTCAAGTACTGTAAGCACATACCTGCACGTGCTCGTGTGTACATACACACGCACGCTCCGTCTTAAGAACTACTCGCTCTAAGCCTTTTGGGACAGACTATAAAGTTCCTAAAATCTTCCAGTGATAAAAAATTTCACATGTTTCCTAAAGTGAGTATTACTATTTTAAATTACCCAAAAGAGAGCCAGGGTGTTAAAAAATCAATAAAGCACCAGAATATGCATCAGAAGACCATATGACCTGGATTCAAGGTTGGCTTTTCTACTTACGAGCCACTCTGGCTGAGCCACTTAAACTCTTTGAGATCATTTTATCATTGTAAAATATGAGGAGTAATACCTGTCCTCCCCACTTTATTTTTATCTTAAGTGATAGAAATATCAAAGTCTTTTAAATTAAAACTACTCTATGCCTCCTTGGGATAATTTCAGACTATTTTCTCTAGTACTGTTTTCTGAGGAAATGATATCCCCTCCTTATAATGATTTTTCATGATCAACTGTTAGGTTAACTCAGCTGCTAAATCTTACTATCTGAATCCATCAAGTTCTAGTCCTTTGGCTTTCTACAGTAGCAATCTCCACACTTTTTTGTTATTCAT
Source organism: Varecia variegata (assembly GCA_028533085.1). Classification (NCBI taxonomy): domain Eukaryota; kingdom Metazoa; phylum Chordata; class Mammalia; order Primates; family Lemuridae; genus Varecia; species Varecia variegata. Next base: position 17,467,250 of record CM052441.1, on the reverse strand, counting down.
ATTTCCACTAAATCATTCAGTGACACTCTGGAAAAGGTCATCAGTTATCTTTTGCCATATCTGGTGAATCCATAATGTTCATCTTACTTGAATTTTCTCTGATATGTGACACTGTTGATAAGCCTTTCTTGAAATTGTTTTCTCAGTGGTTTCCCTGACAATATGCTCTCCTAATTTTTCTCCCAACTCTTGGATCATTTCTTCTTAGATTCTTCTATTTCTGTCTTTCCTTTAAACATTAGTATTTCCAAGATATTCTTATTTCATCTGAAGCTGCCCCAGGCAATTTTATATATTCCCATTACTTTAACTACTGTCTGTATGCTAATGGTTCCCAAACTTACAGCCCTAGTCCTCCACTCCTAGGAGCTGGTCTGGATTGATATTTCTACGTGGTTGAAGATAGAACTAATTTGTTCATTTGTGGCATTTATCTCATTGAATTATTTATTCATCAAATATTTATTGACTGTCTGTAGTATATTAGGTACTGTTCTAGATGCTAGGTCTTCAGCCCTCCTGGAACTTACATTTTAGTCAGAGAGAAAAACAATAAACTAATAAATCTAATATAATGTCAAGTATCTGTAACCTCATTGATGAAACACAAAGCAGGTTAAGGGGCTAGAGAGTGACTGGGGCTGCTGTTTTTGATAGGTTGGTCAGAAAAAGTCTCTCTGAAGAGATGTCATTTGAGCAGAAATATGAATTTACGTGAGCTTTAAAATCCTGGAGAATACATTTCAAGGCACACGAACAGGTGCAGAGATCCTAATGCTTGGGTTGTCCAAGAACAGCAAGGAGGCCAGTGTTGGCTAGAGCACAGTGAACTAGAAGAGTGATAGGAAAACGAGTTTGTGAAGATAGGCAGGGACTCCAGAGTTAGTTGAACCATGATGAGAACTTTATCTGTTTTTTATTCTTAGATTTATGGGAAGCCATTGGAGAATTTTAAGCAGGGTGATGACATCATCTGTATTTATAAAAGATCCCTCTCATTGCTGTGTGGTAAATTGAAGATGAAGAGATAAGAATGGAACAAGGGAGCCAGTTTCAAGAACTAACGTGGTCTAATTGAGAGATGGTTGCAGCCTGGACTGGGTGGTAGCAGTGGTGGCAGTAACAAGCAGTTAAATAACAGATTTGTTTTGAAGGTTGAGCCAATAGTACTTGCTGAATTACTTGATGCAGGATATGAAAGAGGAGGCAAGAACGACTCCTAGGTATTGGGGCTGAGCATTTGAGGAAATAGGAATTGCCATTTATATTTTGTCAATGTTAAGCTTGAGAAGTTTATGAGATATCCAAGTGGAAAGTCTATTGCCAATTCAATATGCAGATCTAGAATGCAAGAGTTAGTTTATGGTTATAATTTTGGGAGTCATCACCTTATATATGGTATTTAAAACCATAGAGTAGGCTGAGGTGGAGGCTAAGAGATGGCTGAGTCATTGAGCACTCCAACATCCAGAGTTTAGGAAGGGAGGAAGAGCCAGCAAAGGAAACTGAGCAGCAGGAGCTGCCCATGAAATAGAAGAACCACCAAAAGAGAGAGGTGTTCTGGAAGACAATTGAAGAAAATGTTTTGAGGAGACTGTGATTAATTGGACCTAAATGCTCCTGAAAGGTCAAATGAGATAACGACTGAGAAATGACACATTAGATGTGTCAAGATGGAATTGTTGGGTGATCTTGTTGAGAAGTTTCAGAAGAGCAGTGGAGATAACCTGATTCAGAAGAAATAGAGTTGAGGAAGTAGAGACAGTGAGGATGGACAACTGTTTCAAAAAGTTTTGCTTTGAGAGGTACTGAGAGATAGGCTAGTATTTGAAGCGTAATGTGGAATCCAGGAGATTTTGACTTCGTTTTTTTGTTTTAGTTTTCTATTTCAGAGTATTAACAGAGGTACAAACATTTTGGTTACATGAATTGCTTTTGTGCCATTTGAGTCAAAGTTATAAGTGTGCCCATCACCAAGATAGCATGCATTGTACCCATTAGGTGTGAATTTACCCATCCTCTCCTCCTCCCCACCCCCACCCACCTGCTTGGCAGGCATTGTTCCAAGAGGTGAGCATACATTGGTGAACTAAACAGACAAAAGTTACTGATCTCATGGAGTTTAGTGAAACTATGTGTTTAAAAAAATCTTAAAAGTCAAATTCCCAAGAGAATTGAAATTAGCATTTTTGAGTGCTTAGGCTGCAAGCACTGTTCTGTACTGCTTTACATATCTTAACTCATTTAACTCTTACAGTAACCCTATGAGGTAGGTCCTCTGATGATCTTTTCTTCAGTTTCCATTTCTTCAATTTCTATACCTTTAATTATTTTGTTTCTCTTCTTTGAGCTCTACCATATTCCCTTTAAAAGAGAACAAAGTTAAACTTAAATTTACCATGTGACCTAGCAGTTCCACTCCTAAGTATCTGGCCAAAAGAAATGAAAACATATATCCACACAAAAACTTGTTAAGAAATTTCATAATAGCATTATTCACAATAGCCAAAAAATGGGAAGAATCCAGATGTATATCGGCTGAGTTTAGGAAGGATAAGTTGATAAATAAGCTGTGATATATTCATACAATGGAATCCTATTTAGCAACCAAAAGGAACAAACCACTGATACATGCTACAGCATAGATGAACCTTAGAAGCATTATGCTAAGGGAAAGAAGCCAGACACAAAAGACCACATATTGTATGACTCTTGTGAAATGTCCAGAAAACTGTACAGACAGAAAGTAGGTTAGTGGTTGTCTGGGGTTAGAGGTAGGATGGGATTGGCTGCAAATGGACATAATAGGTTATGAAATATTCTAAAATTGGATTGTAGTGATTGTTGCACAACTATGTAAATTTACTAAAAATCATTGAGTTGTACATTTAAAATGGGTGAATTTTATGGCTTCTAATTTCTACCTCAATAAAGCTGTTAAAGTGTTTTTAAAAGGAGAGAAGACTAAGGAGAAAAGGTAGATAGATAGACAGATACACACATACACATGCACACACTGACTGATCAAGAAACTAGAACATAATTAGGCATTTTCTAGCTTTCATAGCCCCCTTGTGTATTATTCTTTATATCAAAGAGTTCTTGTGAGGTATAATAAAAGAAGCTTGAACTTTAAGATCAAAAAGATCTGGGTTCATGTTCAAGCTCCCTCATTACTAACCACATAACTTTAGGCAAGTTTCTTCATTCGTCACAAATCTAGTTCCTCATCTGTAAGTGATAATAATATTTTCCATCTCACTGGGATGTCAAGATAGAGGATGTCAAGCAAACCTGTGTGACTATAAGAGGATGAAGAGTTTCCTCAAGAGAAGTAATACTAGTATTGATAATTTTAAAAATACATTGTACAAAGTGTGGGCTAATATAAGAAAAGCTAACAAATTGTGTTAATATTCTCATTGTCTTGTGCTAAATAAGCTCATTTTTATTGTTTTATATTTAAAAGTTGACTCCCTGATATATTTATAGTGTTTCAAGCTATAAAAACTACATAGTGACTAGAAATGTTGGTAGCTTTCAAAGGTAACCACATAATTATTAAATTTATTTCTTTTTCCATTGAGAATCTAAAAAGTAATTTATACTTCTTATTTTATATAGTCCAGATTTTAGTACAGTTTTGAATACCTGTTTAAACCGAGGTTTTAGTAGACTTCTAGACAATATGGCTGAGTTCTTTCGACCAACTGAACAGGACCTGCAACATGGTAACTCCATGAATAGGTAAGATGACACATAAACATGTTATGCTACTGAATGCTCTAAAAAAAATAGTGCTTTGTATGTGTTAATTTTTTGTTGCAGGTAACAAGAAAACCTTAGAGAATAAATCTGAGTGCTTCATTTCACAACAAGTTAAACTCTGTTAAACCAGTAACTTCATTAGCAGAAGCTTCTTCTGTTTTTAATATTAAAACTTGCATTTCTTCCACAAATGTTGCCACTATATTGAAGTACTTAAGTTGTGAAACTACCTTTCTATTAGCCAAATTCCAATTATTGTGTTTTTTTGTGTTTTTTGTTTTTTTTTTTGAGACAGAGTCTCACTTTGTTGCCCGGGCTAGAGTGAGTGCCCTGGCGTCAGCCTAGCTCACAGCAACCTCAAACTCTTGGGCTCAAGCGATCCTACTGCCTCAGCCTCCCAAGTAGCTAGGACTACAGGCATGTGCCACCACGCCTGGCTACTTTTTTATATATATATTTTTAGTTGGCCAGATAATTTCTTTCTATTTTTAGTAGAGATGGAGTCTCGCTCTTGCTCAGGCTGGTCTTGAACTCCTGACCTCGAGTGATCCACCCGCCTTGGCCTCCCAGAGTGCTAGGATTACAGGCATGAGCCACCATGCCCGGCCTCCAATTATTGTTTTTTTAACTCTTTAGAATACAAAACTGATAATATATTTAAATTTTAATGTGTTCTTTAATGTTGTTCCATTATTGAAAGCCATTATTGGCCTACATAATTAATACTTTGGTCATTTTAATAATCAAGCACTCTTGTTATAGATTCCCATTTGATGAATTATCTCCTTATAGTTCTACAAATACTTTTATGTATTCATTTTCAGTCTATATTATAGGATTGTGAATATTCATTTAGTGCAATTGTTAGTGATTTTTTTTTTTTTTTTTTTTTTTTAAGACAAGTCTTGCTCTTTCACCTGGGCTAGAGTGGCGTGGCATCAGCCTAGCTCACATCAACCTCAAAAGTCCTGGGCTCAAGTGATTCTTCTGCCTCGGCCTCCCAGAGTGCTAGGATTACAGGCGTGAGCCACTGTGCCTGGCCTGTTAGTGATTTTAATCATAGCTGTTACTAAGTCATGGACTTATGTTGCCATAAGATATCTAATGGTTCTATTTTATCATCTCCACATGAGCACCTTTGGTACAGAAGGGTTCTAACTTTATTATTACTTAACAATTAATCACTGTAAAATGACTAATTATTTGTCTTATCAACATTTACTAAATAAGATATCTTTTCCCCATCATCATATACTAATATCCTACATATTTTGGGGCCTATTTCTGGATTTTATATTCTATTCCAGCGATTTACCCATTCTTTTATAAGTAACATTATTTTAATAATTACACCTTATATAGTCTATAGGGAAAGCATATTCACATTCTTCTTTTTCAATGATTTCTTGAATATTCTCAGCCCATTTTTCCTCTAGATCACCTTTATTATCATTTGTCAGGTTTAAGATTAATAAAGCAACCATCCTTCAATCCCTAATAAGATTTTGATATTTTGACTACATTTACAGATTAATTTTGGGAGGCTAATTTTATAATTTTTAGTTGATTCGCTTGGGTTTCTAGGTATAAAATCTGTCACCTTCATATAGCATTAATTTTTTCCTCTTTCCAAAACTGATGTCATTTTTAAAGACAGCATGAATTTAAAAAACCTCTTATTAGAAATAAAAAATGCTTTATATAATAAGATTGTTTGAAATCAAAATCAAACATACTTAATCATAAAACACTAGAATGGTTTTCATTAAATTCATAAACAATATAAAGATGTTCAGTTGACATATTTATTCATTCTGTTATTCTAGCCAATGTAGTAAGGCTAGGAAGAGACCAATTTTGAGAACCAAATTCAGGAAAGCCATTGATTTTTTTTTTTTTTATATGTTTATCTTGAAAATAGACAACTTACTGAGTATCTTTATTATTCTAATAAACTCTTAGTTGACTTGATTTTCTAAGTTAAATTCATGCTCCTTTGATAGCTTCAGACATTTTCATGATATTTAAAAGGAAATTTTTCTAGTGTAGCCACAGATTGAAATGTATAAGATGTAATATTTAATGTAATAATACTCAGTCTACAACCCACACGCAAAAATTAGTCTTGTCATTTAAGTCATTATATCACATACAGTCATATATACATTTATTCATCCAAAAAATATTTCTTGAGCTCTTACAAGCTACAAAGTCATTACCATAGCCCAGGCAAGAGATAATGCTTAGCTTGGACTAGCACTGTGGCGTCATTAGCCTCACCTTCATATGCACGTGTCCCTCACTGTGCTCTGCAGTCCTCTGTCATCTTTCTCAGCCATAAGGGCTGGGCATTCACAGTGCAGAAGAAACAGTAAGTAAGGCCAATCTCATTTCACTGAATTCTAAGCTTCACCTGTATACCAGTGTGAGAAAAAACTTTGTAACTGCTGCATTTAAACTTTAACTTTACCTTTCCCTCTTCTGCAGAAGTCTCTCACTTGACCAGTAGGCTCTTCATTTTGACAGATAAGTGGGAAATACAACCAAGTGTAAAACATCATCAGTCTTAACGCTGAAGTAATTTTATGTACTACATTTTAATTAAAATGTATATAATTGGTAATAAAAGCAAATGGTTTCAACCTAGTAAAAACCATTGATATTAATGTTTAGGAAAGTTTCTTAGTGTGACAGAATGTATATTGAATTTATATACTAGGACTAGGTTTGGCAATAGGGAGAAGTAGACACTTTTAAGAAATATTTAGGATATCTGATTGGATAGAGGCAGAAGAAGGAAGTGCCAAGGATAATGCCCAGGCTTCCTGCTTATACAGCCTAATAGATAATGCCATAGTTCACCAGAGGAGGGGGGGAAACATTCAACATTGATAGTAATGAAGAGAAATACAGACTACAGATTTAACCTATCAGATACCATTTTCACCTGTCAGACACACAAAGATTAAAGAAGAAATGTTTGACGTAGAAAGAAGGCATGGTGGAGCAGATAATCTGCTGGGGAAGCAGGGGCATTTGGCAATATATGTTATAAGCCTTAAAAACATTCATATCCTTTTACCCAGTAATTCCATGTTTATACAAAAAGTTATTTGTATTAAGAAAATTTAGGCCAGACACAGTGGCTCATGCCTATAATCCCAGCACTTTTCGGAGGCCCAGGCAGGAGGATCGCTTGAGTCCAGCAGTTTGAGACCAGCAGAGGCAACATAGTGAGACCCCGTCTCTACAAAAAAAAAAAAACAAATTAGCCAGGCGTGGTGGCACACACCTGTAGTCTACTTAGGAGGCTAAAAGCAGGAGGATTGTTTGAGGCTGCAGTGAGCTATGATCATGCCACTGCATTCCAGCCTGGGCGACAGAATGAGACCCTGTCTCGAAAAAAAATAAAAATTAAACAAAAATTTAAAAAGAAAGAAAATTTAGGCAAAAACTGAAATGCCCAACTCTAAGGAGCTGATAATGTAAATTGTCACTGCTAGAGGATGGATTACTATATAATAATTAAAAACAATCAGATAAAAACTTAAGAACTTTTAATAAGATGGAAAAATGTTCATAATGATAAAAATGCAAAAACAGTGTGCTTGGGAGGTTAGAGTTTTGTGTTATAAATTTATAAAGATATAAATAAAAATTACCAGAGGAAATTAACTATGTGTCAATTATAGTTGTTGTCATTTCTAGGTAATAAAATTTTTTTTTCTTTTTAATAGATTTCCATAAGCCTTCAGTGACTTGTGTATTACTTTTATAATTAAGATGTTAAATTCCTATAAGGTAGTTTCAGAAAATGATTATGACTATGATAATTTTTCAGTCTTTCCAGTGTCAGCCTGCCTTTAGCTAAGATAATTCCGATAGTAAATGGACAGATCCATTCGGTTTGCAGTGAAACACCTAGTCATTTTGTTCAGGTAAGAAGAAAACTTGGGGGTATTATTAAAAACAAATTGTATTCTTGATATGATCATGTTTGTCTAACATAAAATTACATTCTCTGCTGTGATATTTGTTCAAAAAAACACAGAATAAGTTGGGAGTACCTTTCTCCATGGTATAGTCCGACACTTGTAGGACTGCATTTTAGTCCAGATATGTTATAGCAATCAGTTGAATTTATATAGCATTAATATTTTGCATTAAGCTGTGCTAATAAGAATATTGAGCCTTGAGACAGATCTTTTGTGGAGAAGTAAAGCATTTTAGTAATTAGTAAAATATAACTGTTAATAGTACATCAATAATCTGCTCACTAAAAGCTGCCTAAACAATGAGTTATTTAAATTTTTCACTAGACTTCCTATAATTCCGTCTTCTTTCTTAGGAAAGCATTTGAAATGCATTGAGTAAGACTGATGTTATTAATGGGATAACTTTGAATCCACAGATTTTGTTTCTGAGTCATGTGCAAACTTGAAAATTGTCTTATAAGTAAAAAAAAATTACTTGCAATATACCTCAATTGCAAACTGCTGCAATAATGTGCAGTGAGAAGAGATCCTAACGTCTGAGTGTAAAGATGGCATCTTCCTAGTGTAATTTGTCTCAGACAACTTAGTGTATCTTCTGTGTAGTGTTTTTACTCTTGGGAAATGTGACAAGCCCTAAGTATAAGGTGTGTATTTCGTCCTTTCACTGTGGTGTCATTAGCCTGTCCTTCACATGCATGTTTCCCTCGCTGTGCTCTGCAGTCTTCTATGTCATCTTTCTCACCCGTAAGGGCTGGGCATTCACACTGCAGAGGAAACAGTGAGTAAGGCCGATCTCATTTCACTGAATTTTAAGCTTCACATGTATACCAGTGTGAGAAAAAAAGGTTGTAACTTCTGCATTTAAACTTTAACTTTCCCCACTTCCGTAGAAGTCTCTGGCTTGACCACTAGGTATAGTAGACCACATAAAATTACTTAATTGGTAATAAAAAGAAATGGTTTCAACCTAGTAAAAACACCATTGATATTAATGTTTAGTAAAATTTTTTTAGTGTGACTGGATGCAAGTTAAATTTATATACTAGACCATTGATTGACTAGACATCCACCAATTTTTTAAACTATGACTTCTATGAGTTAAGATACCAAGTGGTCTACTTAATAAATTGTCATGTTTTACTATTTCCATTTATCTTTCATAAAACCTTTGCTTTCGTTAGTGTATTAATTTACTTAAAATTAATGCTTTTGAATTACTGCTACTACTTCAACCACAAAGGTATGTAGGAGATCCTATTGTAGGAATGCTGCAGAACAGGGTTGGCAAACTCTGTAAAGGGCCAGATAGTAAATATTTTAGGCTCTGTGCAACATACACTCTGTGTGAAAACTATTCAGCTCTGCTCTGGTAGCATTACAGCAGTCGTAGACAATACATGAACAAGTGAGTGTGACTGTTTCGATAAAACTTTATATTTAAAAACACGTAGCAGTGGCTTTGGCCTGCAGGCCATACTTTGCTGATTGCTGTGGTAGAAGATATTAAAATGATAGTATAGCTGGGAAAGGTAGGAAATACAAGAATCAGAAAACAATCGAGAGAGGTGGTTGTTCAGACTACTGCAAACATCCTGGAAGGTGCATCAGAATGCAGTACTTGAACATATTTAAAGTCCTTATTGTAAAGCTGGGGTCAGGAAACTATGAACTATGAGCCAAATCTGGCCAACCACCTGTTTTTTGTAAGTTTTATTGGACAACAGCCATGCCTGTTGGTTTACGTATCATTTATGGCTACTTTTGCACTACAATGGTAGTGTTTCTCAAACTTGTCCATATACCTCTTCTAAGTAAAAAGGAGTTTAGAGCTCTTTTTAGGCAGAGAGAGAAAATTTTCTACTGTCCTTGCTCAGGTTACTTTGGCATTTTACTTGAATTCTCTTTTGTACACTCCAAACGTGGTAAATACTATTATTTATTTAGTTAGTTATATTTAGAGACAGGATCTTGCTCTGTCACCCAGACTGGAGTCAGTGGTGTGATCATAGCTCACTGTAATCTGGAACTCCTGGGCTCAAGCGATCCTCCTGCCTCAGTCTCCCAAGTGGCTGGTACTACAGGCGTGTGCCACCATGCCCAGCTAATTTTTTTTAGTTTTTGTAGAGACAGGGTCTCACTTTGCTGCCCCGGCTGGTCTCAAACTCCTGGCCTCAAGCAGTCCTTCTGCCTGGGCCTCCCAAAGTGCTGAGATTATAGACATGAGCCAGTGGGCCTGGCCTGATGAGAGAATTTAACCATAAAGTGATTGAGATCAAAACTGGCCTAAGGCTCACTTGGGTTTTCTGATACTTAAGAAAACTCAAGGGCCAAGTTTACTTCCTGTTTGTTGGCACTCACCAAGGCCCTCAACGGTTTCTGTCATAGACCTTTTCACAGTCTGGTGAAGCCCATGGACCCTTTCTCAGAATAATGTCTATAAATGCATACAGTAAAACACGTAAGGTTTTGAGGGAAACCAATTATATGTAGTTTTAAGAACATCTTTTAAAATTAAATTTATGATATTGCTTCTTTATCATTCATTAAATAAAGATGGCATGGGAGTTCTGATAACTTCCACAACTGTCATGTGATTTGAAATGTCTATGATTTCTATTGAAGACAAATTGACAGAGCCTGCTAATACCATTACAGTTTGTTGCCTACATTCGTAATCAAAGGAATTGCCAAATTTTAGTTAGAGGTTAGTAAAAATAAAGATGTAATTTTTTTCCTTATCTTTATATTCCACAAACCCCTTGGAGGGTTAAGAACCCTTGCTCTAAAGTGCATATAACAAGGTATCCCTATAACAAAAACACTTGTACCCCTTTAATATTTTGAAATTTCAAAAAAATTCTAAAAAATAAAGTATACATACATATATATAGCAGGTTGTGTGCAAGTTGAAAAAAATATAAAATAGATGATAAATAAGGTATGTATGTGTGATTTGTGTATGTGTATATATATATATACAATATGCACATACTACATATATACATGTTAGATCTTCTAGAAAGTAATATGCCTTAACTATGTTATGTCAGCTTCCAGAAAAAGTACCTTTAGTCTTATACCTTTAGTCTTATAATCATTTATGCAACAAATACTTATCTAGCACTTGACATACACAAAAATTCATTTGAAGACAATTTTGGTTTTTTTTCCTCAAAGTCACACTTGAATGCTTATAATACCACCATCCCTCATATAAGAACCTAAATAATAACTGTCTAATCTTAGGATTTATTATAAGAAAAAATATTCCTTTTCTTAAATCATTAGTTTCTTGGCCTTAACTACCACAAAACTTAGAGCTAAATTCATTGCTTAATTGTAGAAATGAATTTAAAGTATTTATGCTTTTTGCAAACTATAATGTTATATTGTCATCTTTGCTAGGATCTGTTGACGATGGAGCAAGTGAAAGACTTTGCTGCTAATGTGTACGAAGCTTTTAGTACCCCTCAACAACTGGAGAAATGATTTTTCCTTCAAGAAAAACCACAGTGGGAGTCATTTGCTTTTAAAAATACACTGAATAAATCAGCTATACCTACAGTAATAATTTGTTACCAAAATGCCTAATAAAAATATATTCTTAATCAAAGTCTTCATTTCATAATGAAATAGATTTATTTGGCATCTTAATATATTTTTTTAAATTCAACAGACCAGTTTTTGTGGGCATATCTAAGTGAGCACACATGCAAATATCAGAATTGTTAGCAGCTGGTTACCCCATGGACATTAGTTCCAAACTGACTAAAAACTAATGTAGATATTTTTTAATTTATATATTATGAAATGCAGTGTACTTTGACGTTAATATTGAGGAAAAATCTGTTGGGGAAGTAGGTATAGGATGTGTGAAGTTTGGAAAATATGCTATTTAACTAATCATAATGTTCCCTGGACTGCCATAAACAGAAGTGAATCAGACTTTTCTCCAGCTACCCTTCAAAGGAATAAATTATTTGTCTCAAACATAACGTTCATGGAGGACTTTTCTTCTTACAGAAATCAGTGGATTTTAACAGCTATGATCAGCTATTTTTTTCTTTGCTATTTCTTTGCTATATTTTCTAAGGTTTTATTAACAAGCCTTAGAAAGTTACGTGTTGATTTAGAGGCTAAAAATATTTACTCACATCTGTTATTAATTATATAGTTTTATTCATTTGTATGTAAATAATTTTAATAACTTTGTATTGATTTTGAGTACAGTGAATATCTTATTGCAATAAACTATTTTAGTAAAATATGGTTTTGTTGAGTTAATACTTTCAGCCATTAATTTACTTGTCCCATAGCATTTTTGCTGTTATTTTGGAAGAGAGAACCTGCTAGTTTTCATGTTTCATTTTAACTGGTAGCATACTTGGTGCTTTCTTTTAACTTGTTCATTTAGAAAAAAATAAATAGCATTACCTTCTGAAAAAGAAATAACTCATTGTCTCTTGTAGTAAATCTATAGTTCTGCATTCAGAAGGGTAATTAGGGCAGAAATAGATGAATCATTATGTATCATTAGTATATTAGATATATTTTCAGTAATACAGAATATCTTCAGTAGCATCATTTTATGTTCCTCCAACATAACATAAAGCTAAATAGTAAAAGGTAGAAAATGAATTGTGAATTCTCTTCTAAGGCCTGCCAACCACTCAGGAGTCCATGTCTAGAATTCTAGAATTTAAAAAAAAAAAAGCAGGTAAAAGTGGAGAGGAGGGCAAATGCTTCTCTTCAAAATTTGACAGAACATGATGATATTATCATTTCTAACAGGGTGAAGGAAAAATTGCATTTTTGGAAAATTAGGGAATGTGTGTATAATGGGCATGCATCTCTTCCAGCAATATTAACTCAGAATTTCGTCCAGAGAAAATTTGAAACTGAACAGGTGTGGCCTTGTAAGGACAGAAATTTGATCAGCTGAAAATTATCACCTGGAATCATCTGCATCTGTAGAGCTGTAGCAGTTGAAGAGATGACAGGGTAAAAATCATATGTAGTTAAAGTTAACTGGCCTTAGACATACATTTACCATCTAGTAGTATAGCAGAGTCCTGTCATCTGAAACTCTTAGTTGTTTGGTTAATCCAGGGTCATTTAAAGCAAGATATCATTATATATATATATATTTTTTTTTCTTAGACATTTTAATTTAAAATATAAATATTCTTTATTTGCCAATTATTTGCTATAGGACTCAGGTTTTTTCTAACTTTTCAATATAGGTCTGCGGAGCTGGGATGTTGGTGGTACAGTGGTTAGCATAGCTGCCTTCCAGTATAGGCCCACTGGTAGGTGTTTTCTGATTATCTTTGTTGTACAAATTACATGCATTACATTACATAGGTGTGAACCAGAGGTGCATAGATTTTTACTATATTTCTTCACAGTCTTTTAGAACTGGTTTTACCACAATTAACCAATAGCTTTAATTTCTTTTTTTAATGTTTAAAGCAAACCCACTGTTATCTAGTCTTTCCAAAGAATTCAACTTGGCTTTCATAGAAACTACAAGTCTTTACACTCACGTCATTGACTTATGTAATCACCATAAAAAGTTCAACTGGCATAATCAATTTGGTAACTGTATTATTTTCCTAGAGCTGCTGTAACAGATCACCACTGAGTGGCTTAAAACAACAGAAATTTATTCTCTCACAGTTCTGTGGTGAGAACTCCAGAATCAAGATGTCCGCAGCACGGCCATGCTCCCTAGGGGAGATCCAATCTTTCCTTGCCTTTTCCAGTTTCTGGTGGCCCCAGGCATTCCTTGGCTTATGGCAACATAAGTCCAGTCTCTTTCTAGTCTTCACATGGACTTCTTCTCTGTGTGTCTCTGTGTCCTTTTCTGTCTCAAGGATATTCTCACTGGATTCAGGGCCCACTTGCATCCAATATGAGCTTCTCTGAATACAGACCTTGATTACATATGCAAAGGCACTATTTACATGTACATTCTGAGGTTCCAGGTGGACATAAATTGTTGGGGAACATTATTCAACCCACTACAGTCACAAACTCAAATAATCGTTGGTAAACATACATTGCAGCAAGTGGGAATGGAAGGGTAGGGTGTGCCTATTCCCTGACACTCTGTGGCTTATCCCAGGCATCAATCAGTATGCTTTTCCAAGGAAGTGGAAAGCATCAGTTAATCCAATGAGTTGGTTAAATGGAGATTACTTAAAACTGCTTTCTGTTATACTTTTTCAAACTTATATAAAATATGTTTGTTTATGTATGTGAAAATTGATATGAGTATTTTGTTTTGAAATTAAGCAGGAAGATTATCTAACCAGGTCTTTTACTTACAAAAATAAAATGAACAGAAGGCAAAACATCTGTCATGTTTTCTGTTGTCCTAATTCATATTTATTTGAATAGCCTGACCTTTTAGAACAATTATATTGCTTCAATAATGTCATTCATAAGCAAATGAGATAAAATTAAAATTATATCCATATTTAAAATGGTAAAATCAACATCAATGTCTAAATTATTCAGTCTAATAATCTAGTTTGGTTTGCCTTCAATATTTCTCTAGTCATTAAAGGCAAATCAAAACTTACTGAATTCAAAATTCAAAATAGGCAGTTTTGAACCTATTAGTAACTCTAGGAAAAAGATTAATTGGTTGGAAGATAAAAACTATTGGCTTAAAAAGGTAATGAGAGGCTGGATTTTTGATTATCTTCATTATAATTCTTGCCCTCCATACCACAGATAATTTTAAGAATTTGCTGGGGTGTTTTTGAATTCTTGCTGAGACCTAGTTGTAGAACATTTCACATGTAAGCAAGATACACCTTAAATAAATTTAAATTTGGGGTCTCATACTTTTTCTTATATAGCATCTGGTTATTGGTAAAACATTTTATTAGCACCTCTGGATGCTGAGCTGTATATTTAGGCTACACTAAATTTATAAAAAAATTTTTCTTCCATAATAAATTAAACTTAGTTTTAACTTTTTTAAATTTTTTACTCTTTTGTAATAATACTTAGCTTAAAATATAAATTCATTGTACAGCTGTACAAAAATATTTATTCTATTAAGTATTAACAGCTATATATAAATTCTAATGTAGTGTACAACAATGTCCTAGGCCTTCACATTCACTCACCACTCACTCACTGACACACACAGCAGCTTTCGGTCCTGTAAGTTCCAGTCATGGTAAGTGCCCCAAACAGGTGTATCATTTTTTATCTTTTATACCGTATTTTTACTGAACCTTTTCTATGCTTAGATATGTTTAGATACACAAATACTTAACATGGTGTTACAGTTGCCTACAGTATTCAGTACAGTACATGCTGTACGGGTTTGTAGCCTAGGAGCAATAGGCCACACCATAGAGCCTAGGTGTGTAGTAGGCTATGCCATCTAGGCTTATTCTGTGATGTTCACACAGTGAAACTTCTCATGGAACATATCTCTGTTGTTAAATGACGTTTTACTATACAGTTACATTGAGCGTTAGGGCTTCAACATAAGATATGGTGGGGGGAGGGACCCCATACAGTTCATAACACTACCAGTTCCTACCTATTCTAAACCAAAAAAGAATTTCCACCTCTGAGTCACACATGGAAACAAAATCAATGTGAAGAGACTTTAATGGAAGAGTGCACTGGAGAGTTAAAATGGTTACACAGGTAATTTAGGAAAAAAATTTAGAGTGAAAGAGAGAAAAGGGGCTGATTTGCCTAAATTGCTTGATTTCTCTTGTCCAATTTCACATTTGCTTCTCCATGTGCTACAGTGATAGAAACCTGATATTGCCGAGTCGTAGGTCTAACTGCAGCATCAGCCACTCTGCTGCACTTTACATCACGCTCGTTAGAGCTAGAGCCCAGCCCCACTTACAGGGCAGCTGATGAACGGTTAGCTGTGGCAGTTCTACCACAATGCCATTGTGCTCCAGAGAAATCCATTTAAGTGGTTGTCCATGGCCCAGAAGTTTTACCTGAAATTAAAAATATACATACAAATGTCTCCAAATGCATCTCTTTGACTCATCCACTCTCTGTTGGGAAGGAGTGATTGGCATTTCTAAAACAGCAGTATAGATAGGCAATTCATTTTGTACCTTTATTTAGTGATTCACAACGTGTTTTAACTTTTGATGCACTTGAGTAAATCCATCTATCTTGTTTTTATATTCTTGCTTCCATGTTACTCTCAAAAAGGAAATAAAAGTGTGTAGAGGTTGTGGAAGAAGAATTGTAAAGGTAGAATGGAGTATCAGAGTGGGGAAAATGCTGAAGAGAAAATGAGTCTGGAACTAATCTGCCCAACTAAGGCCTGCCCAGTTCTTATACAGAATATTTGCAGAAAGGTTCCCTTCTCATCCAGCCACTGTTCCTCCTCAGATTTTCCTGGAACCTCTACTAATCCACAATACATAAATTTGATCATTATATTTGCTTTATTACTCTATTTGTTTTATATCCTTAGTCTTAATGATGATACTAAGTGAATTCAAATAAGTAGTTCTCTACATATTCTAGGGTTATTTTGAACCACAAAACTTTGCTTATCAGATTTAAAACCTAAGAACTTTAATTGTCTAGTAAATCCAATCAAAAAAACAAATAACCCATGAACTTTTAAATTATATCAATTGGTGCCAAGAAGAACGTAGATAAAATTTTAAAATAATCGCTTTCATACCCAAGCTACTAAGCTATAATTAAACATTAGATTTGAACTCCATCTTCTTTCTGCCTGACCAACTACAAGTGTTAGAGATGAAATGTGGAAAGGTGATGCAAGGAGAACTATCTGGACAATTCACCTCCAAAGGGATCATTCATTTCTTAAAGAATAATGCCAGACCTGGTGCTTAGAACAGCTAGATTCATCTTTTATTTTCTCCAAAATGCTTTCTAAACTTAAAATAGTAGGGTCATGACATCTTCCTTTTTTTCAGATGTGTTCTGCGGTAGAGTGTCAGGGAAAGCATCTGAATTGCAATTTTATGAAAAGAATAATTTTGGATGCATGCAGTGAACTTGACAATGTAGAATGACTGTGAAGAATAATGTCTATTTTACAGTGATATGCATGAAGATAAGGTCACAACTGATTCATCAGTTTAGTTTCCTGGGAAACAAAAAGTTTCAAAGGTTTTGGCCAAACATTACCATTGATAGAGCTCATTTTAAAATTACTCTCATGGGGTATAAAAGGAAGACATATAAGGCCCCCCTTAAAGTTAAAAGTTATGTTTTCATCAGGATACTTTACTCAACAATTTAAAGGAACAGTGAAAGTAAAATTCCCTCTTACCTCTGTTGCCCCCAGAGTAGCTTTGGGCTGGCCAAGAGACAGTTTTCCTGATGTGGGCCATTTAAGAAAAATGGCATAGACCAGTTTTTCTTTAGGTTTGGATGTGTACCTTGTCAAAAGAAAAAATAAAAAGCATAGTAACAAAGAAGTTATACCTCATGTTTCTCATCATTTATGGGTCAGGTCTGGAATTATTTTACAGAGATACTTCCATTTAGTAAATGTTTACCAATGTCTCCATTAAGAGAAGGGGAGGAAAAATAGCCCTATGCTGGTATAAAAAAAACCTCCCTCCCCCACTCCCCTAATACTAAAAGGAAGTAAAGATGTTCCTGGACTAGTATTCCTCATCTGACTGCTCTCATGGAGCTGAAAAGGGGAGGGGGTGAGCTAAGGGGGTGCGATGCAAGAGCTTCATAGCTTCTTACATGCCGATTCAAATTTTTATATTCATTAATTCAACAAGATAAGATATGCATGTGTCAGCACTGTGCCTGGTACTGTGCTGTTAGGGATACAAAAGAAAACAACACACACATAGTTCTTGTTCTTATGGAGCCTAGACTAGTGGCAAAGGCAGACATTAAATAATCACACAAATAATATGAAAGTATGATTTTTGATAGGCCCTATCAAAGAAAAGGAAATTGAGAGACCATAACAATAGGATCTCTTCAGATCAGCATTGGAAAAGAGCCTCCCCAAGAAAACGACATTTAGTCTGGGACTTAAAGGATGAATAAGAACAAAGGAAAAGGTAAGAGGAGTATGCTTCAGACAAAGAAAACCATTCATTTATTCATATGAATATTTAGTGAAATCTTAAAAATGCTAGTCATTGTTTTAGAGCTAGAGATACAGCATTGAACAAAGTCCTTGTCCTCATGGAGCGTACATTCTAGTGGGCAAAATCAGAATGGACAAATAAATGTATGTCAGGTGATGATTAAGTGCTGTAGAGAAAACTGAAGCCAGGTCAGAAGGACAGGGCATGCTAAGTAGGAACAGAGGGGCCTGGGGGTGTGATTTTAAGTAGAATAGTCAGGAAGGCCTCTCTGAGGAGGTGGCATTGAGGAAACTTGAAGATTGAGTAGAGCCATAGGGGAGTCATGGGAGAATCTGCTGAAAGAACCTTCCAGGCAGAGAGAAAGCCAAGTGCAGGAGCCCCAGTGCAAGTGTATGCTTGGCCTGTTGACACAATAGCAAGGAAGGCAGAGTAGCTGAAGAAGAGGGAGGGAGGGAAGGTGACAGCAGACAAGACCAGAGGCTTAGGTCAAGAGCCAGATTATATAAGGCCATGTAAACTTCTATAAGACATGGCCCTTTCTCTGAGACTGGAAGCCACTGGAGTAGTTTGAGCATGGGAGTGGCATAAAGTGACTATTATTTTAAAAGTTTACTCTGATTGCTTTGTGGAGACCAGATCAAAGGGGCAAGGGTGGAAACAGGTCAGTCAAGAAGCTACTGAAATAATCCAGGCAGGGGCAAGACAATGGAAACCAAAAGGATGAGAGTTGCCACAGAGAGCATGAGAAGTGGTCAGATTCTGGATGTATTTCAAAGGTAAAGATGACGGCACCTGCTGATGCATTGGCTGTGGATGTAAAAGAAAGGGAAGTTAATGACTCCAGGGCTTTGAGCCCGACAACCATCTAAAAGGATGAAGACGCCATTAACTGAGATGGGGAAGACTGTGGGTGGAGCTAGTTTATAGCAAAATTTCAAGTCAGGACTTCAGTTTTGGACATACAGGTTTAAGATGCTTATGTATCTAAGTGGAAATATTGAGGAGGAAGTTAAATATAGGAGGCTGGACTTCAGTAAGAGGTCTGCACTGGAAATATACATGTGGAGGTCATCATTGTGACATTTAAAGCCACAAAAATGGATGAGATCACCAGGGGACTTAAGAAAAATAGAGATGAATAAAAGTCCAAGGACTAAGCCTCAGGGCACTTCAAGAGTTAGAGGGTGGGAACTGAGGTGGAATCAACAAAGGAGACTAGGAAGGAACAGCCAAGAGGTACCAAGGAAACCAGGAGAGACAGTGAGTGATCAACTGAGGCAAACGCTGCCAATAAGTTCAGAAAATAAGAACTGGGAACTAACCACTGGATTTAGCAAGGGAGACATTATCCTGGGCCTTGGGAACAGCAATTTTGTGGATCGTGGGGGCAGAAGCCTACTCAGAGTGGGTTCAAGAGAAAAATTGGAGAAATGAGAGATAGCAAGTAAAAACAATTCTTTCAAGATGTTTTATTACAAAGGAAAGGAGAGAAATGGGAACTAGCTGGGAATGTAAGTAGGGTCAAAAGAGTATTTTTAAGCCTGGCTCAGTGGCTCATGCCTGTAATCCTAGCACTTTGGAGGCCCAGGTGGGAGGATCACTTGAGGCCAGGAGTTTGAGGCCAGCCTGAGCAACATAGCGAGACCCTCATCTCTACAAAAAATAAAATTAGCTAGGCATGGTGGTGCATGCCTGTAGTCCCAGCTACTTTGGAAGCTGAGGCAGGAGGATCACTTGGGGTCACGAGTTTGAGGTTGGAGTGAGCTATGATGACACCACTGTACTCCAGGCCAGGTGACAGAGTGAGACCTAACCCCTCCCCCCACAAAAAAGAGTAGTTTTTTAAGATGAGAGAAATAACATGTTTAAATGCTGATGGGAAGGGATCTAATAAAGAGGGGGAAATTGAAGATGAGAAGCAAAAGGAAAGAATTGCTATAACAATCCTTGGGTAGATGATTAGGGAGGGGATCTAGGACACAAGCGATGGCCTTAAAGCCAAAAGTGAGCTAATTTTACACTGTGCCTGTGTGTGTGTGTGTGTGTGTGTGTGTGTGTGTGTGTTTCTTACATTTAGCTGTCCAGGGACAGGCACTGAATAAGTAGAGCTGAATTTAATGAAAGTTGATGTTCCATCAAGTGAGTATGACAGAGGGAGAAAGGGTTAAGAATTGAGGACGTATGTGAGGGATGGGCCAGAGAATCTGACCTGGGTAGGGAGAAGGTGACAGGGTTAAAGATGGTATGATCATTGGATTATAGATCCTTTTGGAAGCTGAAGTGCTGTGTGGAGTGAGCTGAAATATAAGAGGTGGTAGGCAGTAGAATGCTCCAAACTGAAGCCATGGAAGGGGAACAGTAATTGCAATGCAAGGCCTAAGGGGTATGACCAAAGGAAGGGGTCGCAAAGATGGAGTGGACAGGATCCCTAGAAGAGAGGAGGTGCAGTGAATTAGAAGAACTGTGAATATAGATATTAAAATCACAAAGAATTATGTTAAGAGTAGTTCTGGAGACAGGGATAGTAAGCCAAGGCTAACCTCTTGAAGGCTTCTAAGAGTTGCCCGGGGAACCTGCAGAGGACTACAGGAGGGCAGGCACACGCGATGACCCCTGACCCCGAGGGCAAGGAGCCCCTGCAGTGGGGAGGGAGAGCACGACCACTCGGGTCGCAGGAGCGGCCGGAGCCAGACTCATGGCTGCATGAGCCATGTTAAATATTTTGGCTTTTATCTTTATTTATTGAAATAAACGCTTAATAGAATAATGGTTAATGATTGTGAAGTCCCAGATCAGACACTCTCATGTTCAAATATCACTACAGAATCAAATTCCAAAATCATAAACTATTCTCTGTAACATGAGAGTTCTCATGTTATTCTCTGTAACATGGTTCTGAGTTCTCACTATGGCTTCTCCCAGATCCAACCTTCTAAAATTCCACAATTATTTGCTTCTGTCTAGATTACCTTACCCGTCTTCCGAGGATTGACAATTTTTTTTAAAGTCATAAATGAAGTAGATTGAAGAACATTTAGTCTAATCCTTTGGTTTATATTTGATCAGGCAGTACTCAGGTGGTGACAGAAGGTGAATTTTCCAAGCTTTACTAATAACTACCTTTATTTATATAAGACTCCACATCAGAAACCATAATATTTGAAAAGTCTGATTCAGATACTCATTGGCACACAGAACCTTCCCAAGCTCAGAGAGAGGTTTGAGGCGGGACTTTTAAAGAAGATACTAGTTAAAAGAAAAATTAGTAAGTTAACATTATTAATTTTAAAGAAATTTCAGGTTTAAATTTATTAGAATAGTATGAACAAGTAACAAGTGTTTTAATTAAAACAATGCTGTTATTTTTGGCTGATTTTTTCCATTTTAAAATTTATTTTTAGACATATAAAATTTACCATCTTCAACCTTTTTAAGCGTACAGTTCGGTGGTATTAAATACATTCGTAATGTCATGCAACCATTACCGCCACCCATCTCCATAACTCTCTTCATCTTGTAAAACTAAAACTCTGTATCCATGAAATAATAACTCCCTATTTCCTCCTTTCCCCCAGACCCTGGTAACCACCATTCTACTTTCTGTCTCTCTGGTTCTGACTACTCTAAGTACCTCATATAAGTGGAATCATACAGTATTTGCCTTTTTGTCACTGGCTTATTTCAGTTAGCATAATGTCCTGAAAGTTAATCCATGTTGTAGCATAGGCCAGAACTTCCTTCCTTTCCAAAGCTGAATAATATTCCATTATATGTATATTCCTCATTTATCCATTCATCTGTCAATGGATATTTTGGTGCTTCTACATTTGAGCTATTATGAATAATGCTGCTATGAACATGAGTGTACAAATATCTCTTTGAGACCCTGTTTTCATTCTTCTGGGTATACACAGTAGTGGCATTACTGGATCATATGGTAATTCTATTTTCAATTTTTTGAGGAACTGCCATACTCTTTTCCACAATAGTTGTACCATTTTACATTCCCACGAACAGTGCATGTGGGTTCCAATCTCTCCATATCTTCACCAACAGTCATTTTCTGTTTTTTTATAGTAGCCCTCCTATTGGATGCGAGGTGGTATCTCATTGTAGTTTTGATTTGCAGTTCCCTAGTGATTAGTTATGTTGAGTATCTTTCTTGTGCTTCCTGGCCATCAGACAAATGCTACCAGTACAATTGTCTAGGTGGGGAGATAGATTCCTGGTACTTCCTACTTAAACATCTTCCCAGAATCCTTTCTATTTTGGCTCTTTTTTTTATCATCAGAAACAAAAACCTAGATTGGTTCATTTTTAATCTAGTATTTTTGTCTGCCCTCGGGTACCTCTTGCTTACTAATTTGATGAGATGCAACATCTGCAAAAGTTAAAATATACAGAACTGACTAAACTGTGGTCTCTGTTTTAGATTAACCATTCAACATTTTTCACTGGTCTGAATGGCTTACAATTTTTGTAAGAGCTGACTACTTTTAGCTAAAATTGGCCCACCACTGGGAGATATTTAGAAATGATTTAAGCTCAATTTGATAAACAATGTGTTCAAAAACTTGCTAATTCTTCCCTTTCTCTTTAGAGTAAGTAAAGTTTGGAAAGTGCTTTGTATAGGTAGGCATTTGTCTGATTTCCCTTTTTATCCTACTCTTCTCTTTATATCCCTGAGAAATGTTAAATGCCTCCCTCTATCAAATAGCGCTTGGTAACAAGAATGACTTACCACACATCTGGGGTGATGGTGTCATTCTGGGATCGCCAAGTGTCAGTTTCATAAATAGCTTCTCCGTTGACTTTTAGCCAGGTCCCTATTTGCCTTAATCGCTCCTCAAAAATTGTAGAAATGATGCCATCTAGTGTGGGGCCAATATTCATCAAAAGATTTCCTCCACATGAAACTGTTTCTACAAGTTGCTAAAAAATTAAGCATAAATGTAGTTCTTAGATAGACGAAACAATTCCATCTTTAATGTGTTAATACATTGTATTTATATATTTATATACATACATAGTCACTATCTAGAAGAGTAAACACAAAGGATAGAATAACGCCCTGTGTTTATAGGCCACTATAAACTATACAAACTATAAGAAATAATTCTCATACAACCACACCATTAAGAATATTACAATAATAGCCACCAGAATTTTACTGTACCTTTACCAATTCTTCAATTGTGAGATAGTCACCAATTCCAGCATCCCTCCTATAGCCCCAGGAAAACTTGTCTAGTGTCATGCAGTTTTCCCATTTATGTGGCAAAAGATGTCCTGGGTTATAACGATCTGCGCAGGTATAGTAGCCGCCATGCTTACAGATGCTACCAGCTGCCCAGCGGTCATTGGTGACTACTGTGTCCCGAACTGGGCTGAAATGAAAAGGATAATTTTTTTAAGCAAAAAGTATTTTTTTTTCCTACAAAAAAGGAAATAAATGTCACTGAAAAGAGGTCTAAGTGAAATACACTCCTGAAAAAGGACCATGGCGTAACACAGTGGAAAGCCCATCATGCTAAAGACAAATAGACCAGGGCTGATTGGAGTCCTGGCTCTGTGACTTTTCAGCTCCCAGACCTAGCGCAATTTACCTAACTCCTCTAATAATGAACTTCCTCATCTATTATTAGAACAAAAATAATTTATGTAAAACACTTAGCCCAGTGCCCAGCACACACAGCACTTATAACAGTATTATACTATTATTTGAAGCCTCCCAATATTGTGAATGGTAGCCACAGCTGAATACTCAAGACATTTTTCTCTCCAATGACTGAATGATCTCATACATATATTCTAGCTTTTCTTTTTCTCTTACAATTGTGCCCATTGACATTATGTGAACAATATCCCCACAACAAAACTTATCATAGGTGGTCCAGTTAGAGAGGCCTGCCCTCCTCTGAGAGGGGACAATTTTGAGTCACAAATGGAGGTGGATGGCTCCCAGTCTTTTCCCTTGGGAGAAGTACCTGGAGACATTGCTATTTTAAGTCTCAAGAGTTCTCCAAAGTATTGGTGTTTGTGCCTTTTGTGGGCCCAGGAAGTACAAATAGAAGAATGCCTGCCTTCGTAGCACAATGCCAGGTGCTTTCTAGTACAAAGGCAAATTTGTTCCGTATAGTTTAGGCCTGATGGAGGAGTTCAGTGAGAACTCACTGTCATAACGGGGCAGCCTTAAACATGCTAGGAAAGAGCAGGAAGGAGTGAGAATACTGCTGAGGAAGGAAAAGAGGAGACAGACAAGGGTGACAGTAACAGGGCAGCAAAGATTACCAAAAGATAAGAGACAATTAGGGGACAAAAAGAAGCAATTAGGGGATTGAAAAGTACATAATCAGAAATAATGGTGAATAATCAGAGTTATGCCAGAATAGGGGCCAAAAAAGCAAGAGTAGGGGATAAAAAGGGGGACTCCCAAAATTAATACCTTCAAAGCTCTTGATCCTGTGATTTTTACTCTGATTTCAAAATCAGACTGAGTTGTGTTTTACTCCTGATTTGTTTACTCTGATTATTTTGAGTAAAGATTGAGATATCTACTAAGCAGCATTTACAATGATTTCCTCCCCCTTATGCCACCGGTGAGCGTAAAAGCAAGTATTTCAAGCAGCAAGGGAACTGCGAGGTTATAAATACCTTAGGAACATGTAAGGTAACTGCAGCGATGCAACCGCACACACACCTGTCATTGTACAGCCAGGCTAAGAAGCCTGTGCTGTTCCAGTAGTCGTCCGGCGCCCCTCCGTCACCATCCGACCACAGGACCTCGGGCCGATACTTGTTCACTAACTCATAGAGCTCAGGCAACATCTTAGAAACTGGAAATTGTCGCTTATGGAATGAACTGGATTCATCCTCAAGGAAGAGCGGATGAAACCACTCAAAAAGGGAATAGTACAGTCCAAAACGCAGGTCAGTTCTGTTCCTAATGGCTACCTCAAGCTCCTTGACAATGTCCCTCTTCGGCCCCTCATCTACTGCATTCCAGTTCCATGAATACTCTGAACCCCACAAGGTAAAGCCTGAAAAATTACAGTAAAAACCCTTGTAAGCACATCAATTTTATTTTAGTAAATTTCCACCTATACAAATGCCAAAACAAATCAGATAATATACAGGATATATAAATAACTGCTTCTAATAACACCGGTTTTATGGCAATCTTTTTGATAGTACATATTCTTTTATATGAGAATTTAAACAAAATGGGGCTGAGGTTTTTAAAAGCAACTTTCAGGATATGCCAACAGGTCTATATGGTCTGATCTAGCTCCAGTCCTTTCTCTCTCAGACTTTAAGGTTCTCAAGGGCTAGCATCATGTCTGCAGTACTTCCTGCTGTATCCCCAGCCAACTGCTAGCAGAGGGTGTACCACAAAATAAATAATCAACAATATCAGATTATAGCTAAGATGGTAACATTTTCCACATCTACCATGCTAAACAATGACTACTACTATTTATAGGGAAGATCCTGAGATGCACTCCTGCTAGATTCTTATCTGTCTTCTAAACCAAAGACTAGAGTCTATTGCCTGGTTTTAAGATTATTTATTTTATTATTGTGTGATTCCTAGAACACTGATGATTCATGTATAGTAAATCTCCTTTAACCTGATTATTCATTTAAAGACACTATTTCCCAGTAAGTAGTTCTGTATTTTAAAATATACTAACCATGTGTAATCTCATCCTACTGTAAAGTCATAAGCTTACTTGTTCCTCCTTAATAAAATTACCCCAAAGTGAATAATCTACCAACTAAATGGGTAAGAAAAATAATGTACACCATTACAGAAACACTTTGAAATAATTCATTTTTAACAGGAATTTGCTGTTATATTGCTGGTTGTTCTATATAAAAATGTTATAAGAGATATATATAATCTTAAATACTTAAGAAATAATATAAAAGCCTCAAAATTTTCAGTTGATACCTAGAGACATAAGGACACTGTTACACTAAAATCTAAAAGAATCTTTGAGAATAGACATTCATAAGACACTTTTGCTGTAACACATTACTCTTGTAAATTAAGACAAGTCTAAAATTGATTTTAAGAAGCTTTTAAAACAGCTCACTCTGGTTCCAAAGACGTTTGTGGTAAGCTTCAAAGTAGTGTCAATATTTAAAGTCATACTCAAAATTTTTCAACTTGACAAGCCCTAATGTCAGGCAGTGCTAAAACCACATGGGTCTTCAGTTTAATATCACCACCATAAATAAGCTCACATAGTGATCTTCCTTCCTGGTTTAGCAGTGCATTTTCCATAAGCAATGAAAACATCTGATAGCATGAGTCCTAGAAAATGTATAAATGTGAGCTATCTCACCTGTCCTCACAGATTAAGAGTTTAATTGTTTTTTAATTTTAAAAAATGAGTTTTTTAATTTTTTTAATAATACTTTGTGCCATACAACTTGGGGAAGTTCCTAGAATCAGGAAATAAACATGTTCTCAAGCAAATACACTTTATAAATATCCATCTCAGCAGGAGAAACAGCTGTAGGAGACAATCATGAAGCTACCAGAATGTGGCCAAAGGGAAAAGTATTCTAAGATAATTTTAGATTTTAGGTTTTGGTTCTCCCCTCCTACCCCACTCCCATCCCTGGAGAAAACAATGAGGCAAAATTTCGTATACCAAGGCAAAGATGGTCATGCAAAGGAAACTATCTAATGAATTAACATGTGGTTGGGACAATAACAATTTGCTAATGCTTCCTTGGTCTTACAGACACTGGAATGGTAATGGGTGGGATCTATCCTATTAATGTAGGACCACTGTGATTCCTTTTAGATATTCTTCCACCACCTCTGATATTTCTTGGCATCATTACAGTTCCATAATCCTTTTCCCTCCAGATGATCTGAGTCACTTGCATCATTAGCAATTCATCCACCATTTACATCATTTAGCCACCCAAGAGTTGGCCAAAAGTGCAGTCAGGTGTGTTGATAATGATGCAAGACTGCAACAGCATAATCTCCAAGGTACCCTCACAGAATGCATTACAGAGAAAAGAAACAAAAGAGTGCAATTCCAGGTATAAACTTTGACTTGCAACCCATATCCCCCTTCAAATATCTTTAATTAAATCTTAGAACTACTATTAAATAGCATATAACAAAATGTGCCCATCTTTCCTCTGTTCTGTGGAGGCTATGATCTTTCTGTACCCCTAATACCTCTCAGTGTGGGTGGAACATGTGGTCCTTAAATTATAAGCAAATGCCAGTCCCTACTTATGGTTGCTCCTAAGAGAAAACTGTGATTTCATATGGCCATCCTTAGTTTCCTCAAAAAAAAACCAACTTTTCATTTCCTAACCATTATCAGCATTTGCATACACTGTACTTACTTACCTTCGTGATGTTTGGAAGTTAAGACAATGTATTTGGCACCAGAGGCCTGAAAAATATCTGCCCACTGACTGGCATTAAAAAATTTTGCTGTAAATAGTGGTCCAAAATCTTCATATTTGAAACCAGAAGGGTAATTATTTTTCATAAAGTTCACATACTCCTGTATCTTTTCCTTTTGCCAATACCACCTAAGGGGAAGAAAGGAAACAGCACATGAACACCACATACATAAACATTTGAAATAATTGCCTAGGTCCCTTTACTATCTCCCCCTTGTTCAAATACAGTATTACCCAGGTCCTCTTTCTCAATTCCTCATTAGTTAGGCTGGGCTTTAAAGAAAGCTTATGCAAACCCCTCTCAATATCTGTCTGTCTCCCTGTGAAAGCCACTCAGCTCATAAACTAGAACATTCTAGGCAACCCAACCACCCATTGTCTCCTAATGCTTCATGTTTAAGTCACAACATGTAGTATATGTCTTTACACATTGTCCTTTGTAACATAAGTGACCAGGGCTTCAAAAGGTAAGACTATATGCCTAAAACATACCATGCATCTATGATATTCACTAGCAGAGAACACGTTTCAGGGCCGGACACAGAAAGGGAGGCAGCAGTAAAATTAGGAAAATGCTGTCATTTTAATAAATTAACTCAGACTTCAAGGATTACTTGCTATATGTGTTCATTCGAAACAACGGTATACATTGAACCTGAACTACTTAAGCAAGGCTTCATAAGGAAAACTACACCAAAAACATTTTAGATAAACACAGCAGTAACTATCCTCATGAAATATATGCAAACCCCATGTCCAATCCATCTCCTGTTTTTTCTGTCACCACTCCTTCATAAGAGTATTTCTACAGGATACGCAAATCCATAATCAGCACTATATCCCCAACAATGATCAGGAGGCTCTTCTGGCTGAGATCACTAAGGACATGATATGTGGCAGGCAATGTTGTTTGTGGGCCCAACAGTCACATATATACCTTCCCAGCTTCCATTGCAGCCATGACATGGATGCGAGACCCACACTGGCCAATGGAACCTGAAGGTAAGCTGACTTGGAGGATTCTAGAAATGGTTTCCTTCCCAATGAAAAGAGCAACTGGCCTTCCTGCCTTTGGGCAAGGTCATGTGCAGTTATGATGCCTGACTGCCATCATGTGACCATGAAGGGACAAGTCCACAGGCTGAAGATGACAGAAAGAGCCTGGGTCTTTGATTTCATCAATGAGACAACTATCTCTAAATTTCTTGTTATGTGCGATAATACCTTTATCATACCTTTTATTTGGGTTTTTGATGCCTTAAAGTGAAACTATCCTAACTGATCCATGACGCATTTCACAGCTGGACTTTGAAGTATTGCCTCAGTTCTTGGGCTCTGGGCTTGGAAGAATCACAAGCCTTGGCCCATGCAATGGAGAGAGATGACAGACACTCAGCAAGTATGTGAAGAATTTATTGTAAAGAAAGTTTAAACGTGCAAAGCGAAAGACGTTTCCTAAGGGGAAACGGGTCTGTCTCCGTGAGTAGACACCATCTACTTCTGTTTTCCCTTTGGTATGTCAGTAGTTTAGGTAAAGGCTATAATTATTCATAATGCTACATCACTCTTTTGGGGACTGAATTCTTTCCAGCTATGGACATAACTTAAAGGTTATGTTCCACTCATTCCTTTCTCCTATATATGTGATGAGGAAAGTTACTGTCTATGGTGTTTTTCTATTTTCTGATTGGTGATCACTGTTCCATGGTCTAATTACCCCACTCTTGAAGACTGAATAACTGTTTCCCTTGGTTATTTTTCTGTAACTGTTTTCTCCTTATTGTTTTCCTATAAGTGTTTTCTTCTTTCTGTTTTTCTGATTTCCATTACCTCTCACTTGTTTTTCTGTCCCTCACAGTGTCATCTAATTTGAACCTGCATTCTCTCCTACAGTCTAGACTCAAATTTCATATTAAAAGAGATGAAAAGAGGCACGTACAGTAAAGAGTTCATTATTTATATTTTGGTATTTAGTTTCCATTAAGAATAGTCAGATATAATCATCTGTACTGTTGACTGCCCAAAAGTCAAATTGGGAGTGGGGACCAGAGGTTTAGAAAGGGTACAAAGGGAAACCATAAATAAAGAGTCTTTCACAGGGTTAATGCACTTCCAGACCACCAGCAATATGTATTCTATAATGTTTAGTATAAGAAGTTATCTTTATTGTTCTATGTCAAAACAAACAACCATGTGTTCATTTATAGAAAATTAACCATAGCAAAGAATAAAATGCCTCAAAACTAGCTGGTTTATTTTAGCAGAGCACTAGTCTCAATTAACAAATGTCAAATCCACCAATATATATTTACCTAATCTTCATGGTTGAACAAAATGATAATATAAGTAAGATACAATTTAGGAGGAAGAAAATCTGTTAATTATGTACCTCACTAATCTGAAACATTTCAAAAATAAACTCAAAATGCCTTACAGCCCAAAACATACAAATAAAGATTTATAACATCTTTCTGAAGTAGGTATGTTTGGTAATACATGGTGTAGGAAGAAAGTCCCTTGTTTTACAAACTGATTTTTTTTTAATTATATGAATAATTCTCCATAGTTTATACTGTTCTTTTACATCAGCTGGCCTAACATAACAAGAAAGGTTACTGGTTGCAGGAAGTCAATCTCTTTGAAATGCAGGGGTTAAAATATGCTACTCTGGCCTATTAAATAATAGTTAAAATAAAAATTAAAGCTCTTGAAAAATAGCAGGTGCAAGAAGAGCACTTTGACTTTTGTGCTGTTTCTTAAGAGAAGATGAAATTCCAGTGTGAAAAAGACTCTACCAGAAAGAGAGGCAACATCCTTATCGTCAAGAAAAAAAAGTGGAGACCAAAAGAATACTGTACAGGCCTTGTTAGAATAACTCGTATCTTTTAAGCCTCCCCACACCATTTAATTCTTGCAGGCACAGGGCAGAAAAATTCAGTGTTCACCCAGCAGAAGCACTTAGACAAGAAACCACACATTCAACACCCGGAAATGCGAAACTCGCTTTAAACAGTGGGGGGCGCGAGGAAAGGGTGGAGGCGGGGGTGAAACTGACAAGGGGCAGCTCCGGAGGCCACGCGGCTGGGGTCCGCGGAGACGCAGGGACGCGCACTCACCAGAACCACTCGCTACCGAAGCTGGGCACGGAAAACACGCCCCAGTGGATGAAGATGCCGAACTTGGCCTGGTCGAACCACGCGGGCAGCTCGCGGGCGTCCAGGGACTGCCAGGTGGGCTGGAAGCGCGCGGCGCGACGGGCGGGGCACGGTGGCAGCAGCACGAGCAGCGCGAGCGCCAGCCCGAGGAGCTCGGCGACCCGCATGTCCCCGCGCGGCCGGCGGCCCTCTGCACGCTGGCGCGGCCGACTTCCGCGTCGCCTGCTAAGTATGCTCCGCCGCTGTCACCTGACCGAGCCGTCCTTGGGAAAGGGCCAGGCTCCCGTGCTGGGGCGGGAGCGGTCGCTGTCCGAATGACCCCAGGCCGCCCGCATGGCTCGCTCGCTTGCATAACGACAGAGGCCAGTGTTACCCGAAAGCCAGCAGTGCGACTGCTTAACTAAGACCCTCAGTCTATCCGCTTTGAGGGGGAAAAAGGGAGCCTTGTGACATGACTTTTACAGAAACCGCCCTAGAGGACGATGCTACCGACCCGCCCTGGTGGCTGCAGGACGGATCTGAGCCGCTGACACAGAGGCCGAGGCAGGAACCTCAGGCGAGTTCCTCTCAGACGCAGCAACCTAGATTATTCTCAACCTCGGCATTAGCCCCCAGAAGCTCCGAGTATAACTGTGGCTGTCAACTTGAATTTATATCAGGTGAAAGAAAAGTCCAAGCGTTTCAGATTCAGTACAGCTGGATTGGGGTCCAGGCATTGACGTTTCTACCCAGGGCCCAGGTGATTCTGATGTTGCTGGTCAGTGGACCAGACTTTCCTGAGAGTCGCTGCATTAGAAAACAAGATGATCTGAGACAAGTGAAACCAGTGGAATGAATGTTTAAGAAATCTGCAAGCTTGGGAAGAAACCAGAAACTTGGAATGATTAATCAAAGGACCTTTCAGAAGCTCATCTCTTCCACCTCTTAAGTGCTTTCGGAGGAAGCACTTCTACCCCTGCAAAATCATTACTCTTCTGTGGGCCAGTTCAAATGCAGTTTCCTCTGTTAAGCTTTCTGCCACCACTCTCCCCTCCCAGAACGTTCTCCTTCCTCCTGCCTGCTGCCATAACATCTCTTTCCAACCAGCAAGATAGGATGCCACTCATTGTCTTGTAGCTAGGTGGGTACAGGTCTGACTTCCCTTCTGTAGTCCCTGCATTTACAGCAGAGCCTGGCAGGGAGCCGCCCTCCAAACATGTTTGTCAAAGTTCTCCAGTAAAATGGGGTTCTAATTATTTAGTGAATGACATGACACTATGTAGCTGTTGCCTGCATCCTCCCATCTCTGCAGAGAAATGGGACATGGTCATGGTGACAATGTAGCAGTGAAGCCCTGTCCTCTCATCAGCAACCTTTCCTCGTGTGCACCCCAGTAGCAAAAAGTTTCCATCTTCCAATGTTACCGTGTAATACATTATTTACATTTCCATGTATTTCAGTTAAAGAGTTCTAATCAAACCTTCCACTCTGCATAAATGCCACTTGGATCATTTGTCATTTCACTTGAAGGCAAGGAAATTTTTTTGTTAGTAAGTACAACCTTATCATAAAAGTATAGTTTTTATAGAAAATACTGCAAATAGTAAGAATCCTAGAATACCAGGTTAGGCATTGATTTAGGATTTGGAAGGAATAGCAAATGGTATTATCTGGAAATGAAGAGGAAGAAGAGATTGTACTGAAAAAAGATTTGTTACATGACTCAAAGAATGAAATCTATGAAATATTTTACAACATGGTCGCTTATGGAGAGATCTACGGATTGTAGATTTCAGTTCACATTTTATAAGATAATGCTGTACAAAGCTAGTCTTTGCATGTAAAGCTACTGCTAATTGAGCAATGGAACTGCACCACACCAACGCTTAAACTGTGTATTTAAAGGTTTTGATAGAAGATTCCGAAATCTGAGAGAAACACCAGGTTCTCCAGGTGAATATGGCTCATTTATAAGGCACTGGGGTTGGGGGTTGGGGGTGGGGGCTTTGGGGCTCAGTGGGGACCACTGTCGAGGAGACCTGATCCTATTTGTCTGAGGTCACTTTGAGGTATGAGTTGGAGAAAGTAGAAGGACAAGTTTTGTCCCTGTAGCAACAGGCTTGCCTCACTGTGGAGCCACCACAGCCAGCAGCCTCGTGTTGGACAACTGCTGGTGCACAGGCACCCGGCAGGAGAGGGTGGGACGCCAGCCCTTGCCAAATTCTTTGTCGCTGCCCGAGGAAGCAGTGCTGCTGTGGATGTCCTCAGGGATATCATTAGCTGCCGAGGGTGGAGCTGATATTTGAGTGAGGCTCTCGAGGACACATTCTGGATCTCCATATGGGAGCTGGACGGCTGCCACCAGTCAGTCTGGACAGTTCCCAGAGTCCCTCTGAAGTGGACAGTGGAGGAAGTGAAACACTGGCCTCGCAGCCAGCTTCAACTCACAGTCTCTCTCTGGAAACGCAGAAGAAAAGGTTCAAAACGAACTGAACCCTTGCCAGTCTTTATGTGACAAGAAACACAGCTTCACAGCAGCAAGAGCAGGTGGCATGGAGGAAATAAAAGTAAACCCACCTTTTTTTGGCCTGGGGACAGGGAGTAGAGGCAGAAGGAGGAATAAAGCGGGGAGGCCCAGGGGTTCAGCAGAGGCGGGAGAGCAGCCAAGCCACCACAGTTCCCATCCCTGCTCCACCGTCTGCCGCAGGGCTGTGTAATGCTGGGTAAGGCACTCAACCTCTCTGTGCCTCAGTTTCCTCACCTATTGTGAATAATAGTACACCTTCCTCCCAGGGTTGTTGTGAGAATTAAATGATGCAAAGTACATATGAAGCCCCATGTACGTGTGGACTAGTATTACCATGTGTGTTGGGCAAATACGGGGGAGCCCAAAGGAAGGATATTCTGTCCTGATTCCTATTTGGAACTCTACAGGAAGCCCCTTAGGCTCACGGGCACGTTTAAGTAGGTGCAGCGTTAGATGGAGGGAGAGCTGCTTTCCTGCTTTCCTGGGGTGACCTTGATATTCAAGTGACACAGACAAGACCCAGAAGTAGCTGAGAACTTCCCAGGAAATCTGCCTGAGTGGCTCTCTGGGGCAGCCCTGTGCCAAGGATGTGCGGGTCACAGCCATGTCTGAGAGGACCTCAGCAAACCTGTGGGAGCTGAAGCAGGCCCGACACAGACCAGATCATGAATCAGAGCAGCTTTGGGCTTCACCTGGGCATGACAACAGGACAAGTGTCAGCAACCCAGGACCAGAGCAGAGGAGGCTGGAGCATCATGCTCCTTCCTAGCACCTGGGGAACATCTCAGGCTCCCTGTCCCCTACTCTCATGCCACCTGGGAGAAGTAGGGGATGGGAGGGCATCTGCGATACTGAGCATTGTTACCCAGAAGACAGCCTAAATGGTTGCTAAAGAGGCTGCTCAATTGACAGGATTTGTCTACATTTAATCCAGATCGAATAACTGGAATGTGTATGGGTGAGAAGAGGGGGTCTGCTGGCCTGCCAGAGCAGGCAGGTTGACTACAAACAAAACCAAAGAGCCCCCTCTTCCCTGCACCAGGGCAGGCAGCAGCAAATAATTTAATGACCCTGACAAGCAGCTAAGCATCAGAACGTGCAACACATTGGCCTTCTCCTTCCAGTGTTTCCATTGACAAATGAATGACCCAGTGAGTACCTGTGCATGGAGGCCCAATGCAGGGGGCAAAGTCTTGGTCACACATCAAGTCAAGTCTCCTTTCCAGTGGGCCTTGTGGCTGAGGGACACAGTGTCCTCCGGGCTGCACAAGTCAGAGCAGAAGGCTGAGCTTCCACAGCTCTGGTTAGGAGTGGGAGGAGGGAGGTCAGGTCCTCCAGAGGAAGAGGAAGCAAAAAAGGAACTAAAAGGACTGAGAAAGGGCTGGGCAAGGAGAAAGGAGATATTTTATTTTATTTATTTTTTTTTTTTGAGACAGAGTCTCGCGCTGTTGCCCGGGCTAGAGCGAGTGCCATGGCGTCAGCCTAGCTCACAGCAACCTCAAACTCCTGGGCTCAAGTGATCCTTCTGCCTCAGCCTCCCGAGTAGCTGGGACTACAGGCACGCGCCACCATGCCCGGCTAATTTTTTCTATATATATTTTTAGTTGGCCTGATAATTTCTTTCTATTTTTAGTAGAGACGGGGTCTCGCTCTTGCTCAGGCTGGTCTCGAACTCCTGAGCTCAAACAATCCGCCCGCCTCGGCCTCCCAAGTGCTAGGATTACAGGCGTGAGCCACCGCGCCCGGCCTAGAAAGGAGATATTTTAAAAAGAAAGAAAGAACACAGGAGAATGGAGCCAATAAAAAAAATAAAAAGGTAGCAGGGGAAATAAAGTGTGTCCTGAAACTGGAATCGAAAAGAAATTAAAACACAAAGAAAAGAATAATGAATAAAGACAAGAAAGAGAAGAAGGGAGAGGTGGAGGTATCAAAAGGAGATGCTAAAAAAAAAAAAACAAAGCAAAATAAAATGCCAAGCACTATGAGAAGCTCAAAGCAGGACGGGTGAAGAAGGCTGAAACCCAGACTAGGCGAAGAGCTCATGGCAGCAAGCATGTGAGCCTGGGCAGAGGGGACACTGGCAAAGGTGAGTGAGGGCAGGGACAGGGAACCTGAGGGAGGTGATGGGGGAGGGCTGAAGTACACGTGGGGGAGAGGAGGAGGAGGAGAAGAAGGAGGAAGAGAAAGAGAAAGAGGCAGCAAGAGAAATCCTCCTGATGGCCCTGTCATAAAATGTTACAAAACATTTTCTTTGACCTATAAGTTCTCTTTTCCCCTTCAGATCTTAGAAGAAATTAAAACATTTTTGTGGGTCCCTGCAAGCACTGTAGGCACTACACCTGCTGTACCTGATAGATACGTCAGCCCTGGAAAACTTAGAGACAGAATAATAAGCACTAAAAATACACAAAGAGATTAGATTAAATATTTATATTAATGTGAGCCAAGGTAAGTGCACTAGGATTAGAATAGCAATGATTAGATGCAGTGATCATGGGAATTTCATGATTCCAGAGAGAGGTGGTTTTTAAAGGTGCTGGCATATTGAGCTGAGTGTTTGCATATGCTAGGCACTGTTCCAAGTATTTTGGTTTTTTTTTTTTTCATTAAATCCTGATAAGGTACTGTCAGGTATATAAAGTACCTCTGAAGTTTCTTTTATTATCTTCATTCTGCAGAGAAGGACAAGAAGCACAGAGAGTTAAATAACTTGCCAAAATAGTCTAGGGCCCATGTTCTTAACCATCATACTAAGCTGAGGAAAGCTACCTGGACTCTGGTTACTAAGTGAATGAAAACACTGGATTCGTTCATTCAGTGGTCATTACTTCTTTATTTCAGCAGGTCAAAATATATTTATTCAGCCTCTCCTCTGTGCCAGGCACTGAGCTGGGCTCAGCAGTTGCAATGGCAAGAAAACAGACCCGGCCCTGCCCCTCACAAGGCTTACTCTCTAGTGGGAAATAGGCACATTGAACAAATGACCACCTAAATATAACATTGCAGACCAGATCGCATGCTATGAAGTATGGAATGCTATAAAAGCATATGGCATGGTCAAGACCAGCCTGAGCAAGAGCGAGACCCCATCTCTACTAAAAATAGAAAGAAATTATCTGGCCAACTAAAAATATATATAGAAAAAATTAGCTGGGCATGGTGGCGCATGCCTGTAGTCCCAGCTACTTGGGAGGCTGAGGCAGAAGGATCGCTTGAGCCCAGGAGTTTGAGGTTGCCATGAGCTAGGCTGATGCCACGGCACTCACTCTAGCCTGGGCAACAGAGCGAGACTCTGTCTCAGAAAAAAAAAAAAAAAAGCATATGGCATGGAATCCCAGTCTAATCTGGGCAGCAAAGAAGGATTCCCTAAGGAATTAAAATTTAGACTGAGGTCTCAAGGGGGAGGAAATTAATTAGGTGAACAGTGGGAGCAAGGGTGTTCCAGGCAGAGGCCAACAGTGTGGGTCCGGTGCCCAGCATATAAAGCCAGCCCTCAAACGTTTCCCATGTGAAGCGAGAAGAAACCCAAAGAGATAAGCCATGAGGAAGTATGGCAGCTGCGAAGACAGGTGTGGAACATCTGAACAGTGGGGGAGAAAGTGCTGAGGGAAGGAAGACTAGCTAAGCCCTCGGCAGTTTTCCCAAGAGGCAGACAGAGGATCTTCTCCATTTTACAGCTCGGAAGGTGATTTACCGGAGTAGCAGAAGACAGCACTGTGAACAGAGTCTGAGAAAGAAGAAATTGTCATGTCTCCCTCTCCCATGGGAGGCTACCATAGGTGAGACCTACAGAGCTATCCAAGAATATGTCCTGATGCAGTGGTAAAAATAAAGAAGCTAGTGTGGGCAGTGGCGAGGCGATGGCTCATGTGAAGAGCTGCCGTGCCCTGCAGACTGGCACCAAGCTGGAGACCCGTTTCTCTAATTATCTGAAGGATCTCGTTGGCAGGATAAAGATAGCAGTGTGTGTAATACACATGACTACAATCATCTGAAGTCTCGAGAGGGAGGCCACGTCCCATTGCCTTGACAGTACATTCTCTTCATCCACGGGATGTTGGTACCTGGAGAACTTACGAGAAAGAACTTCATTCATTCCGTGAAGATCAGTAAAGCCCATATTATTACCTGACTACAGAACCACTCAGATGTTCATACCAAAACATAAGACTCCCTTAAATATCTGTATATGATTTATCCTCTGTATTTTGTTTTCCTAATTTTCTTTAAAGAATATATATTACTTTTAATAATAAAAAATAAGAAATTTAAGCCATGTAGGTAATTCAACAACATATGAAGTAAAATGGGATTATAAAAATGAAACAGTCATTATAATTTTTTGGAAACTACTATGAAACCTTCTTGCTTATTTTTATGAGGTGTTTTGGGGGTTTTGTTTTGTTTTGTTTTGTTTTTAGATGGCATCTCACTATGTTGCCCAGGCTGGAGTGCAGTGGTTATTCAGGGTGCAATTATACCTCACTGCAGCCTCAAATTTCTGGGCTCCAGAGATCCTCCTGCCTCAGCCTTCCTAGTAGCTGGGACTACAGGTGTGCTCCACTGCACATGGTCTTGCTTATTTTTAAAGGCAAAATCTATATCAGAATTCTTTTATATTAGTTACTGAGCAACATAAAAAATGAAGAATTCCCATACTGAATTACTTTTCTTCAACAGAAAATGCTGAAAAGGGATCCTAGATTTAGGATACATGGAAAATACTGAGATTTCTCCACTTGATTTATCTACTTTAGAATACTTTTTGACATGCTCAAAATAACATGATTCTTTCAATTTTTTCATTTACTCTTTTGAAGTCATATTTTATTAAATTTATTCATTCAACAAATACATTTGGAACACCTACCATATGCTAACAAATGTGCCAAGTCCAGATGATTCAAGGTTGTATCAAAAAGGACATTGTTGACCTTAAAGAGCTGACAGCCTAGAAGAGCCAAGAGAATAAATAAGTGCAATAAGGAGGAAAAGCACAATCATAGAAACATGTGCAGGGAGGTGAGGTGCTGAGCTGCAGGGAGGTACAGTGCTAACACTTGTTAAGTACTTCTATATGCCAGGTATGTTCTAAGTGCTTTACTTACTATATTATCTCATTGCTACCATGCAATAGTGCCTAATATCATGTTGTTACACCTGTTTCACATACGAGGGACTGAGACACAGAGTGGTTGAGTAGCTTGCCCAAAGTCACCCAGCTGTACTGAATGGCAGAGCCAGGATTTAATTAAATGTAGGCTGCTGGACTTCAGAGCCCTGTGCTCTCAACCAGGACTCATTTGCTGTCTTGACTCGCCAGGGAGAAGTGCACAGCACTTCCAGCTGAGAGTGCAGCTTGGGCAAGGGCACTAGAGCAGGAAAGAGATAAGCAGGCTCGAAAGTCAACCAGAAAGTGTACTGGAGGGACGAGGGCTGGGCCACACCACAGAGCATCTTGATGGATCTCTTCCCGAAGTCAATGAGGAGCTATTGAAGGATTTTAGTCAGAGGAGTGACAAGGGCAGATTTGTTTCTTAAAAATATTATTGTGGCTGTGGAAGGGAGGATGGGTTTGAGAAGGCCTGGCTGGAGGTGGGGAAACCCCATGAAGAGACCACTTCTTCCAGGCCATAGCAGTTGAAGAGGAAAGAATGGTCTAGGGCCATTTTGAGAAAGACTAGGCCAGTGTCTGTTTTGATTGGTAGATGCCAAGCTTAGTGGTTGTTAAATACTTTTACTGTTACACTTTAGACAGAATCAGCAGAGAGCTCCATGAAGGTAGAGCCCAGATCTGCTTTGCTCACCATTATCTGTCGAAGCCTTGGGAATGTGCTCAGGAAATGCTTATTGATTGAATGAGTTAATGAATACGTGAATGAACCAATGAATAAGTAAATAAGTAAATGAATGAATTAAAGGAATGCCTCAGGCATGGATTAGACCAAGCAGATAAGGAAGAAATTAATGGATTCTCAAGTTACTTGCCTAAACCATTAAGTCAACTTTTCTTTCCTTTATGCACTAGACTTAGTTTATAGGCTGCTTTTATGGGTGTTGTGTACGCAACATAAAGCAACCAATGCAGCTCCATGATTTAGCTTTCGGGAGACCCGTGAAAGAGCCTACCTACCCCTGCCTGCCTCGGCGAACCTTAGTCATGATATGTGACTACAGCAGGTGGCTCTGCCTCAAGCTCCCCCATTCTTTTGGAGCCAAGACTTATTTTATTATTGACATAACCTCCATTACATCATCTGCCACTCTGTCCCCTCACTCACATCTCTTTACCCTGCTTTGGTTTTCATCTTAGCACTTAATGTTTCCTGACATTATTTCATTCATTTGTTCAATCATTCATTCACTTTGTTTAGTATCTCTCTATTCGTTTCCTATTGCTGCCATAGCAAATCACCACAAATTTAGTAGCTAAAAACAACACAAATTTATTATCTTAGAGTGCTTGAGGTCAGAAGTCTGAAATGGGTCTCACCGGGATAAAATCACAGTGCCAGCAGGGCTGCGTTCTTTCTGGGGTCCCTAAGGGAGAATCTGTTTTCTTTTCTCTTCCAGCTTCTGGAAGCTGCCTGACTGCATTCCTTATCTTGTGGACTCCTTTGATCTTTAAAGCCAGCAAAGGTGGCTTGAGTCTTTCTTGTGATGCCATCTCTCTGGTTCTGACTCTTCTTCGTCTTCTTTTTTTTTTTCCATTTTTTTAGAGACAGGGTCATACCGTGTTCCCCAGTGTGGTCTTAAATTCCAGGGCTCACATGATCCTCCCACCTCAGCCTCCTGAGTAGCTGGGACTACAGTGGTTCTGGCTCTTCTAGCTCCTTCTTCCCCGTTCAAGAACTCTTGGGATTACACTGGGCTCACCTAGATAAACCAGGATAATCTCCTTATTTTAAGGTCAGCTGATTAGCAACTTTAATTCTATCTGCAGCTTAATTCCTGCTTGCCATGAAACACAACATATTCACAGGTACCAGGGATTAGAATGTGGACATCTTGGAGGGGCCATTATTCTACCCAGGTCAATTTTCCTCTTCTAGAATTTGTTTCTTGAGAGGAAGACTTTGTCCACTTTGCTCACTATAATATACCCAGTGATTGGAAGAGGGCCAGTACATAGTAAGCACTCAGTAGTTATGTTTTGAATAAATGAACAAGTCCCTTCTTTCTCTTTTACAATCTGCCCCACACCGAGGCAGAATACTTTTCCTTAATGTCAGCTTTGATGGTAATACACTCTTGCTCAGAGGATGTGAATAGAGCACTTCCGCGTGTTGGAGGCTTGATCCAATCCACCCTGTTCTTCCCTACCAAATCCCAGGGAAATAATGGCAGATCATGCCATTAGAGAAGTGTCTGTATCAGTTGGGAACCAAGCAAGTGACCATCCTCATGCCACAAAATAGAAGAACTTCTGCCAGATCCAGAACTGGCACCCCTGGGTCTCGTGAAGGCCTTGAGAGTTGGGGTCCAACCCTCAATCCTGAGAAAGAGAGAAGCCTGTCAAAGAGGCTGGGGAGGGGGCTGCTGAAAGACCTCAGCAATGCCACTTACTTGAGCTTCCTCTCATTTCTCTAAGCCAGGAGCTCTGGAATCCCAGAGCGAATAAATGTGGTGTTTGTTCTGGATGCAAATGTCTACACGCAGAGAACTAGGCAAGACAGGATTTTTCCCTGGGAGCCTTCCAAACCAGCAGCCACAGAGCTTCTAGTTGTGGTTGCCACTCCTGCGGGGCCTCGCTCTCTGCTTCCCTGGATCCCCAAGTGGGTAATGTACTGTATTTTGTTTATGTCATTCAGATTGTTAGTGTTGCTTGTCTTTACTTTTTAAAATATGAACCTTTCATTGTATGAATGATTTTGGCAGAGACACACATCAGACGAAAATTCAAATACTTCCTGTTTAAGTGCTTTCCACTGTGCAATCTCTATGCTAGGCACTACAGACGATACTTTAGTCCTTATAACACCCTTGCAAATTGGACAGCGTTGTTCCTTTTCCAGAAATGAGGAAACATGCACAAGGTCTGGGTCTTCTAAGTCGGAGAATTTAGATCCGGCTCCCTTGGTGGTCCTTGCTGGCTCTATGACTGTCCACTGTCTCCCAGTGCAAACAAAGGCCACTGCTCTGAAGGCAGGAGGGCCAGGCTTGATCTGAAACCCATGGTCATTAGGGCCGGGTGCCGTGGCTCACGCCTGTAATCCTAGCACTCTGGGAGACCGTGGCAGGAGGATCGCTTGAGCTCAAGAGTTCAAGACCAGCCTGAGCAACAGTGAGACCCCCATCTCTACTAAAAAAATAGAAAAATTAGCCAGGCATGGTGGTGTGTGCCTGTAGTCCCAGCTACTCTGGAGATTGCTTGAACCCAGGAGTTTGAGGTTGCTGTGGGCTAGGCTGATGCCACGGCACTCTACTCAGAGCAACAGAGTGAGATTCTGTCTCAAAAAAAAAAAAAAAAAATGAAACCCATGATCAGTAAAACAAGCCTGGCTTGCTCCACACTCTAGGGGCGGGGAACACATTCAATCGGGTCTCTGTTTTCTTTTTTCCAAATAATCACTCAAATAGGGCAGGGGCTAGAGTCAGGTGAGTGAGACCCTCACCTCAGGAGCAAAATAGAAGGGGGCACAAAAAACTCAGTAATCTAGATAAATAATACTTTAATGCAATATTGTTAAAATTCAAGTCAGTGAACTATAGTCGTCTGCCCAGCCACCCATTTTTGTAAATAAAGTTTTTTCAGGGCTGGGATGAGATTGTAGCCAATGAGGCCAGTTGTACAAGTTCAAGGTCGGATCCAGTCTTTATTTAAAATTTTGACATTTTGTTCATTGTGTTTTATTTTGTTTGTTTATTTTCATTGATTCTGCCTCAAGCACCCACTTACCTTCTCAGCAGAAAGCCTGATATCTCCTGGGGCTGCCCTTTCCACAGGAGTTGTAGGGACTTGTATTGTGCAAAAGGAAGTTACATAACTTCTCTTCATAATTTCTCTTTTTGGGGCACACAGTTCTATGGCTTTTGACAAATGCACGTTGTGTAATTGTCACCACAAGGAAGATTTAGAACAGTTCCATTATCCCAAAAATCATCCTCTCTCCCTACTCCCAGCAGCTGGCAACTACAGAGCTTTTTTTCTGTCCCTATCATTTTGCCTGTTCTGAAATGTTACTTAAATGGAACAATGTAGTGTGAAGCCTTTTGAGCCTAACTTCTTTTACTTAGTGTAATGCATCTGAGATTCTTCCATGCTGTGTGTGCCAGTAGTTCCTACCTTTGTACTGCTGAGTAGTATTCCATTGCATGATGGACTTACTTGGGTTGTTTGCAGTTTGGGGAGATTATGAATAAAGCCATGATAAACACCTGCTTTCAGAGTTTTGCATGAATGTAAGTTTTCATTTCCTATGGGTAAATACCTATGAGTGGGGTTATGGAGTCACATGGTAAGTCTACATTTCACTTTCTACGAAACCATCAGATTAGTTTCCAAAGTGGCAGTGCCATCTTGCATTGCCAACAGCAATTAATTTTAGTGTTTTGAGGGTTGAACTGAGGAGGACCCAAACCCCAGGTGTGTTGGACACCTCCAACCCCCTACTGTGATTGAGGTTGAGACCTTTGGCATGTTAGTGATGGGCACCTTAGAACCCCTTCTAATAGACAGTCTCTGAGGAGTCGGGACACAGGAATGGCTTCCAGGTTGCCTGGGTGTCCTGAGCACTACGTGCTGATGCCTTAGAAGTCTAGTCAAAGGACCCTGTGGTATCCAATAACAGATGAATGGATTAAAAAAATGTGGTATATATACTCAATGAAACACCACTCAACTGTAAAAAACAATAAAAGCCTGTTGAGGCACATGGATGGAAATGGGAGACATTATGTTAAGTGAAATAAGCCAGGAATAGACAGTTAAATACTGCATGTTCTCACTCAAATGTGGAAGCTAAAAAAAGGTGATTTCATAGAAGTAAAAAGTAGAACAGAGGATACTACAGGCTGGGAAGGGGAAGGGAGGAATGGGGAGAGAGTTGTTAAAGGATACAAAATTACAGCTAGATAGGAGGAATAAATTCTAGTGTTCTATACCCATTGTAGGATGACTACAGTTAACAGTAATATAGAGTTTGCAGTGGCTAGAAGGAGGATATTCATTGTTCCTAACACAAAGAAGTAATAAATGTTTGAGATGATAGATATGCTAATTACCCTGATCTGATCGCTATACGTTATATGTATTAAAACATCACTATGTACCCCATACATATGTACAATTGTTATGTGTCAATTAAAAAATAAAATTAAGAAGTATTTTTAACCAAAGACCCTGCTGAGCTTGGCGGGGATGTAAGAAGCCCCCAGAGAACCACCTGCCTTTAGTGGGAGACCAGAGTAGCAGAAGCAGCTACCACTGACCACTGATAATCAAGACAGTCCCCTCCTGTTATCCTAGACCCATGAGGCCAAAAGCTCTTGTTTGATCCATGGAAAAGGAAAAAAATCTTGGAAAATGTCTTTTTGGGTAACCTTTGTAGGAGGAGCTGAGCTAGGTGTGATTTACAGAAATAAAGAAATATAATACATATCCCAAATGTCTTAGAGCATTGCACTGAGCTCCCACTATATGCCAGTCATTACACTTGGCACTTTATGTATATTTTCAATTCTTAAAACAACCCCCAAAATTAAGCATATGCATCACTTAGGTATCAAATTTAGGTATCAAAATTGAAGCTGAAGATAGTGATGCTGATCATGTTACTTCTCTGCTTGCATCTTTTTACAGCCCTCTGTTTCATATTCTGCCATTTCTCCACTCTCCTCCAACACTCCAGCCATACTCACCCTCCTTATCCTCTCTTGGGTTTCTTATTAATCCCTTGGGCCCTTGTGCATGGCATCTCCCCTGCCTGGCATGCCTTCTTCCTCCTGTTTATTCCTGTCCATTGAAGCTTTCCCTGACACATCCCCAAAGGGTAAACCCTCCTTTGGCTCTGTATTGTAGCTTATACACCCTGTCTCCTGGGCTGCTCGTCTCAGATTAGAGAGATTCCTATTCACCTCCATGCGCCCAGCACAGAGGACAGAGCAGCTGTTTTTCTTTGTTTATTCATAAGTCCT
This sequence comes from Varecia variegata, assembly GCA_028533085.1. Classification (NCBI taxonomy): domain Eukaryota; kingdom Metazoa; phylum Chordata; class Mammalia; order Primates; family Lemuridae; genus Varecia; species Varecia variegata. The sequence continues at coordinate 17,423,146 of CM052441.1, read as the reverse complement.
ATTTTATTTGACAAATAATTGTATATATTTATAGGTTACAATGTGATGCTTTGATACATGTATTCATTATGGAATGATCAAATCAAGCTAATTAGCTTATCCAACACCTCAAATACTGATCATTTCTTTGTGGTAAGAATATTTAAAGTCCTCCCTTTTTCTTATTTTGAAATATACAACACATTATTAACTATAGTCACCCTGCTGTGCAAAAAAACCACCAGACCTCATTCCTCTGCCTAACTGAAACTTTGTACCGCTTGCCCAAGGTCTTCTCTTTCCCCCTCCACCTCCCTCTCCTCCCTCCCCCAAGTCCCCGATAAGGAACACTCTACTTACTGTCTGCTTCTGTGAGTTCGTTTTCAGAGTGAGAAGAAGAAAGAAAGAGGGCGGGAGAGAGGGTAGGAAAGAAGTTTACTTTGCAGCCTGGTACTCTCAGGGAAGTGGTAGGGTGCGCTCAAAACTGTGAACCAGGTTGGCCTCTCTCATAAAATAATTTCCTCTTCAATTTTAAAATGAATACACATAAAAATCTACCTAGAAACATCAAATCCCAGACCAGAAAAGACCTTAGAAGTTATCAAAACTAGTTTCCTATTTCCTGGTTTTCTTTTTTTTCAGTGTGACTTTAAATGCAGGCTTATTGCCACCGTACAATGGCGCTTCACCTTTTGTTGCCAAGCTCTGTGTGCTACCTGCTTTCCTTGCCTTTCTGTGGTTTCATGTTGATCGTGTATCATAAATTTCGACCTCTGCCACTTCTTTTCAGATATTATTTTGATCTCTATTCCCTTACCTGAAGCGATTTTATCTGCTTATATTGAGGAAACACTATTGTTAATGAAAGACACTTATTTCTAATGCCATGTATTTTGGGACAGTATTTCATAGAAAACACACTGTATTTTTGTGTGCTTATATTGCATATAAAGTCTGAGAAATGAGACTTTTTAATATATGTTGGGGGGGTAGGGAAGACAGCAAAAGAAAATTGCAATTATAAAAATAATCCAAGTTAGAAAGGGATGGGTCTTGTCTATAAGTAATGCCTTCAGGCTGTATGATTTTAACTTGAGCAACACAACTTGTTTACGTGACCATAATAAAATCCACATTCATGAAGTAATATGAAGTAATATGAACTCCATATTATGAAGTAATACAGATAAATACACTAACTTGGCTAATTTAAGAAATGTCTGCACCTTTCATTGTGTATTACAGTCTTTGTATAAAAATTCCTCCTTCCATAAGTGAAACTGTAACATACAAAGAGCCCTTCAAGTCGACTGTGGCTTTAAGAGGGGCTCCTTGTCCGCCAAGGGAGGAGGAAGACTGGCTACAGATAGGACAGATTCCACCCACATTTAGCTTTTCTTGAAAGCACAGTATTCTTAGCACTAATGGGCAGAACAAACTAGTTGATAATTTTTTATTTCTTTCTTTTATAATCTTACATGTGAGTTATCATTTTAAAGAAAATGGTAAAACAATGGGATGCAGTTGTTTTGTTTTTTATTTTTGGTGTTACAATATTCTAACGATGTGACTGAAAGATTATTTTTTCATCTTCAGCTTTTACTTCTAAACTTTTGGAAATGATATTCAGTGAAAATAGCTAAAAAAAAACAAACAAAAAACCAAATGATAGCATTTAGAAAATGTTTGCTTTGAAAAGCTGAACTGTTTGCTTTTTTTTAAAAAAATCAGTCTATCAGATAGCCACATTTACTAAGTGCTGGCCAAAATATTGTCCTCAGTGCCAAGGGACATTTCTAAAGAAATAGCAATTTTATAGCATGGGGGGGATGGGAGAAACAAAACTGGAAATAAACAAAATCTCAAATAAATAGGATGTCTAATCATTTTAGGATTTCACAGACATGTAGACAAATAATGATATTTGATAAGTGAATCTTAATCCACTTTTTGTCCACCTTTTCAAGCTCAAAACTGAACTACTCCCCACAGGCTTCTTGTTCTCCAGCCCTACATTACGGCCCCCTGAGGAGTCTCTCAGGTACACATGCATCAGCCCAGTCCCTCAAGTCCTGGTGATGTCCTTGCAGTTGCCCCCCCTCAGCCTGGCTGCTTCCTCTGGGAAGCCTTCCCTGGTTCTCCACCCCAGGAAGGTTAGGTGCCTGTTCCTCTGGGTTTCCACAGCTCTTCTACCTCTCAGTTGTTGTTTTTTAAATCTCAATCCTGCTCCTTCTGCAATGCATCTCAGTTTCGTCAGTTGCCAGGTAATTATTTCTTAATGTCTATCTCCCCAAATAGACGTCATTGATTGATTCATTCATTCAACACAGAGTGGTGTTAGGGGAACAAAGGCAAGTATCAGTACTTCCTGCCCTAAGGTAGTTCAAAGGGAGTAGGGGAAACAGAGTAGCACCCCACAATTACAATCCTGTGTGAAAAGTGATGTACGAGCCTGATCGTCCTGTTCAGAAGGGGCACTTAGCCTGGCTTGGAGGTTGAAGGAGTGTCAGGAAAGCTTCACGGATGGTGCTATAATTTGAATATTTGTCTCCTCCAAAACTCATGTTGAAATTTAATTCCCAGTGTGGCAGTATTGAGCAGTGGGGGCCTTTAAGAGGTGATTGTGTCCTGAGGGCTCTGCATGAATGGACTAATGGCTTTAGCATGGGAGTGGGATTGGTGGCTTTATAAGAAGAGGAAGACAGACCTGAGCTAGCATGCTCACCCTGCTCACCGTGTGATGCCCTGCACTACCTCGGGACTCTGCAGAGAGTCCCCACCAGCAAGAAGGCTCTCACCAGATGTGGCCCCTTGACCTTGGACTTCTCAGCCTCTATAACTTTAAGAAATAGATTCCTTTTTTTTTTCGATCAAGTACCCAGTTTCAGATATTCTGTTCTAAGCAACAGAAAGTGGACTAGGACAGATGGGGAGACACTTGACCTGAGGCTCAACGATGAGTGACAGCTGGTCAGTGAAGCAGAGTTAGGGAAGGTGGGGATGATGCTGCGGGCAGAGGGAATGCAGGTGCGGGTGCTGTGCGCAGAGGAACAGGATCCATTCAGGGAACTGCAGATGGGCCTGCCTGGCTAGAGAGCAGAGTGCTGCAGGGACAGGGAAGACTTTCTCCCCACCCTCTGAAGGTTCAGTAATTGAGTCTATGAAATAAACTGACAGAAGGCAGATCGAAAGGAGAAAAACCATATTTAATTATATATGCACGGGAGTCCCACAAAATCTGAGACTTGAAGAAGCGCCAGATGACTGGAGTTTGTGGAGTATCTTTGAGTTACAGAAAGGAGCAGGGGCTTGGGGCTTCTGTGCAGTGGTAGTGACACAAATTATGGGACAAGGAGGGGAAGAAATGTGTGATGAACAAAGGTCGTCTTGTTATGCTGATAAAAAGTCTCTCAGGTAATAAAAATTGTTTCAGAGTAGCCCATCAGAAGAATCTGTGACAATCTATGGCAGTCTATGTGGGCAAGGTGTCAACTTCAGTCTCCCCTCCTGTGATAAGATCTTCCCTGGTCGATGAGTTCCTACGACAATTCCTTTCCTTTATAGATGTACATTTCTTTTACAAAAGGACAGCTTCTGAGAGCTACTCCCATGTGTGCAGTTTCTCGGAATAACCAGCTCAAAACATGCCAGAGAAGTATATCCAGAGTGGCATATTCTGGTCTCCATTTCAGGGTGGAGTCACAGTCACATTTCAGGGTGGCGTGTCCTGAGCCCCCAAGGTAAGTATAAGAGCAGCCAGGAAAGAGTTTGGGGCAGGGTACAGGGTCCCTGATATGCCAAGCTGAGGAATATACACTTTATTCCATGTGTCACGGACACTTGTTTTAAAAGGATTTAAATGAAGGAGCAGCAAAGTCTTGTGAGCACTTTGGAAAGATCATTCTAGGAAGGAGATGGGGGCAGAATAGAAGAAAGTGACCATAGAGGCTGAGAGTCCCTTCAAGAAAAGTAGAAGATGAAGGCTCAGACTGAAGAGGTGGCGATGCCACAGCAGGGAAGAAACCGGTTCTAAAGATATCCAAGGCAGAGAATAGACAGACAGAGCAGGTTCATGGAGGAGGAGGAGGAGTTCAGCCTGGAGTGCTGACTGACAAGTGCCAAGGAAACATCCAGAAGGGAAGCCCAGTAGTCAGCTGGACATTGGGGTGTGGAGCATGGGAGAGGAGTCTGGGCTGGAGGCAGATATTTGGAGTCATCTGTGCATAGTTCAAAGCTCAAGATGAGATCTCACAGGAAAAATTTGCCAAGTATGAAGAGAAGAGGGCTAATGCTAGAACCCTGAGGATCACTGCTTAAAGGCAGATGGAAAAAAGAGACCCTGATCAGAGGGTAAGAAGGAGATGAGAGGTCTAGAAACCAGGGAAGTGGTGTCCAGAGAAGGAGCGAGTGATCAAGCGTGTTAAAAGCTGCAGCAGGAATCAGACTAAGTGAGACCTAAGGGGTTCCCAGGACATTTGGCAATTAGGTGCTCCAAAGTGATCTTTGCCAAAGCAGCTCCATGCACTAGTGGGGGCAGAAGTCACACTGCAGATAGGAAAGGAATGAATGGGGAAGGGGGACTATGAGAACATGGAACTAGTGAGTGTACACTACTCTTTCTAGAAGCTTGACCGTGAAGGGAAAATGGATAGAGGAATATAGGGTTGAGAGGTTCCTGGAAAGCATGGAGAGCCTAGCACAGTGCCTGCCCCATACCAGGCACTCAAGTATGTATTTATCAAATAAAAGTTGAAATGATGAATTGATGAAAAACTGAATAATGAGTCAGAGAATGCTTCTTGTGTCCTGAAGTATTTGATTAGTCAGTTATTTATTTGCACAAGAGTTGATGTAGAGGATTAACCAGATAAGGGAGAAGCATGCAGCCTGGAAGAACGTGTGAATACTCATGTTGTAAGCAATGCAGAGAGTATTGGGGTGAAACCCAGGCAGAGGCAACTGGAATGCGTGCCCCAGAGAGAAGGCGGCTTACTGGTGGGGGGGGGCACTCACTGCTGAGAAAGTGGACATAGGAGTGCAGACAGCATCATCAGGTAACATGATACACCAGACAGCGAACAGTGGTGAGAAATCCCATTGTAATCTAATGCAGATTATTCAGGGTAAGTGTAAAAGCCATCTCAGGGCCCTTTCAAAATTATCAGTGATCTATTGACTAAAATAATGCATAGTCAATTCTTGAAGGCAGAGACATCTTTTTTCTGTTATAAACTACCCAAGATATCAAGAAAGTAAAGTAACATTTGGAGTAGTATAAATTTAAAGAGGTTGTTAGTAGGTTAATATTTACAGCAAGACCAGATGACCTTGGCTGACTTTATGAAAAGGGACCAGTATTTGGACAGTTTTCTCAGCAAAGCTGGAATAATCATACCCTCCCCAGAGAGTTACTGCGAGAATTACAGGGGAAAGCCCTTTTCCATGATCAAGGGTGAGCTGATGAGTTTATTATGACCTAGTTGCTACCAAGGCCTTCGTGGGTATCAGTGTGCTTCTCCGGCGTGCATTCCTGGTTTTTGTTCCTTTTTTTTTCTCTGATTGGGTTTGTTCTCTTATTGAATGATATAATATTTAGGCAAAGTGCCTGACATGGCACCTGGAATTTGGGTGTGTCTGTCGATAAATGGTCATTGCTGACCCTGATCCCCAGTGGCTATCTCTGGTCTGCGGGTGAACCCAGGGACATTCCTCCTTTGCCATGACCTTTCAGGACTGAGCCTGATTTACAGCCTTTCATTTCTGGGCAAGTCACAACTTGGGGGCCTAATTTTGAAACTGATAAAGCTCAGGTTGTGAAATCACTGGCGGAATCCGCACAATCTCCGCTGCCCATTTTGAAAAATCCTACAAGATGTGGCATTAGCTAAGATCGTTCTAATCAATGCTGCTGTCTTTCCATTAGAAAGCTGGGACTCAGACATCAAATCTGTGATATTTACTCAGTTCTCGGAAGACTGGCCTTTCAAACATGACCTTAGAGTATTTACCCATGAAGGAGTTCAGAAAATGCCACCCCCAAATGTGCCTCTTTGGTATACTGGTTACTTCAAACTGAGGGCACTTGGGGAACAGCAGTTGCAGGGAGGGGCTTTCTCTGAACTTGCCTTATCTGCCCGGAGACAGATCCTCCAAAAGGAATGCTATTGAACGCAATTGCCTCCCCAGAAAGCTCCGATTGCAGCAGGCCGAGAGAGACCGTCACCTATTCTCCTGAGGGCTGCCTAGAGACAACTGTTATTGACTGAGAGGCATTTTATCTGCACATCGAGACAACCTTTATTCACCATACCCTTTCCCCTCACTCTCCTATAACTTGTGTCGCCTCCCCCCACCACCCCCGGCCCCAAGCACCTGCTCTTTTCTGTAGCTCAGGATGCTATACAAGTTTCAATCATCTGACCTTTCAAATCTCCTCTTTTGTGGGACTCCCGTGTGAAAGTTGGTAATTAAAATGTTTTTTTCCCCTGTTAATGTGCCTTATGTCAGTTTAATTCATAGCGCAGCCAAAGAACCTACAAGAGTAGAGGGAAGCCATTTTTCGCTCCCCTACACCCGGCAGCCAGAAACCCAAGGACTGGGCAACGGTGAGAGGTAGAGACGGGCTTGGAGGGCGAGGGGTATGGGTGTTGGTGGGGAAAGTCATTAGGCTTGACTTCACAGGTGACTCCAGGATCTGCCACCAACCCACCGGCAAGTGCAATGCCCTTTTGTGCCAGAGTCTCCCATCTGTAAAGTGGGTATGATCGATCATTCCAATTGCATCACAGAGTGCCTCAGTTTGTGTCCATGGCACGCCCGTCCCCAAATGGAAATGATACCGATAATCCTGACCTTGCATCCCAGCTCCTGAAGCCCAAACTCTGCTTTTCTGAGGCGGCCTGCTGGGTGGACAGCGCTCCGCAAGAGGGGACCCCCGCTGCCACCCTGCCAAGGGGCAGTGCCTGGGGCTCGGGGGAGGAGTAGCGGGGCAGGTTCGCGGGCACCGAGGGCGGCCCAGCTCCGAGCCCTGCGGCTCTCGCCCGCGGGAGCGAGAGCCGGCTGGCTGTAGGCGGCTCCTTCCTGTGCAAACTTTTCTGTCCTCTTCCTCCTCCCGCCCTCCCCAGCGGCTCCTCCACGCCCGGCGTCCACCTCCCCGCCCTTCTCCCCGCCGCGGGGTCGCCACGCTGGGCAGCGCCGGGCAGCACCGGGCAGCGCAGCCCTCGGCGCCGGCCCCACCCGGTGTCCCGGGAGCCGATGGCCGAGGCGGGCAGGCGCCCCGCTGGGCCCCCGGGCGATCCGGCCGGGCAGGCGGCGGCGGCCCAAGTCCCCGAGCCCGAGCCGCCCGCCCCGCCGCCGGCGCCTGCCCTGCGCAGGCTGCCGGGGGACCCGAGCCACCGCGGCCGCTCCCAGAGCGACCTCTCGTCGTGCTCGAGCAGGGGCCGCGCGCTCCGGGTGCACATCTCCGGCTCAGGTAAGGGCGGCTCGGGGCGCTGGCTGGGGAGGGCAGGCTGCGGCAGGTGGCGGCGCGGGTGACGCGGCCGGCCCGGGGAGAGGGAGAGGGCGAAGGCTGAACTCCCGGCTGCTGAGGCTCGGGGACCCGAGGCACGGTGACCCTCAGCGGAAGATGCTCAAACCAGGCGACTGGTCGATGCGCCGGGTGGGAGCGCGTTTTGCCAGGGCGAATGCGCCGTCTCTGCCGGTTTGGGGAGCGCTGCCGCTCGGCTGCACGGCGCCAGGCAGCACCGGCAGCTCTGGTTCTTAGGCTTGTCCATGCGAAAGAGGAACCTTCTCAGTCTTCAGCGCGACTTTGGTCCCTCGGAAGGGTGCGGTCCCCTCACTTTGGAGACTGGGGCCAGTGCAGTCCTTGGGAGCCCTCTCAGGTGCTCATGCTTCTGAAATAAAGCGCTCTTTGGGGGCATTGCTGGTAGGACGACCCGGGATATGAGTAAAAACCTCTGCAGGTAGTGGGGAGGGTTTGGCCGGCTGATAGTGCATCTCATCCTTCACTTATTTGTAAAAGCTTCAAGCCAGCACCCGTGGGGGTCTCGCTGCGTCCTCGGAGGCTGCTTTGTGCACCGGGACAGGAAAACCCAGGAACTCGGTTGAGGGCAGGTGCTGCCCACGCTGTGCCCTGTAACGCCGGACAAGTCACCTAACCTTGTCTCATACGTCGGTATTCAAAGTGGGGATGATAGTATGAAACTACCACAAGGGGAGGTTATGTGGATTAAATAATCGTTTTAAAATGCTTTTGAACAGAGCATTATCCTAAGAACTATAGAGCTGTTTTTTAAAAGTCCACCAGATGTAAGTTTCCACGGATTGTTTTCTGATTTGCAATCTACAAGGACACGTGGGAGCTGGAAAACTAGAAATGAAGCCAGCTACCCATAGCAGCGAAAGGCCCTTGCCCTGGCCTGCTTGTGCATGCTGCCCACTACCCGGATTTTCAGGTTCTGTGCTCTGGGGTCAGGCCTTTGTGCTTTAAAGTCAGTCTCACTTCTGCCTGAAGTTGTTTCCAGTTCAGAAAAGGCATATTTCAATGCCTCCTACTTCCCATCAGCTAGGTAACTCAGTTTTCCACCAAAGCCTTCTGTTTTCTTATTCTTGCCATATATTGTTTTTGCCACCCACCATGTGTACTTGGAAAACATCAAAGGTATTGCTGATCTGACTTTACAGATCACCTTGGTCAGAATTGTTAAATACAGGTAGGGGGATGTTGATCACTGGATTTGTGTAAAGATTTCTTCCTCTGAATTTGTATTGTGAAAAGCATTGAGTCAAAGTATATTTTTACCTCCTGCTTTTAGTGTCTTGGACAAACTGAATTTGAGCCATGGATGATCTTGACTGATTTTTATAAAGATTAACTGTTCAGCTGACTCTAAAGAGACAACTGAAAATTAGTCCAGTTGGTGACTGTAGATAATTCAGTATAGCTTGTATAGCCATTGTTCATTTTCATAGATGGAAATCGTGGCCCATTTGCAGAAAAAGGACAGTAATGACCTTTTAAATGTGAGTGCTTAAGGTGTACATCATGTGAACCATGGGCTTCAATTTATAAAATTATTTTACTTCCAAGGCCTCTTTGTCTTTTCTATGCATTCTTAACAGATGTTAGGAAGTGACAACTTTTAGCTCAGTTGTCTCCTGTGCCCCAGGATGCTAACGTACTTGTAGAAGAGTGAACTTCTTTCATGTGACTGATGTCATTTTCAAAACTGAGCTTTGGGTCTCTTTAAGAGCAGACTAAATGTGACCAGGAGCTCCCTGTTTTTCTTAGAGTCAGAGTGAAAGAGAATGAACGGGTCCCTCACTGACACACATGCAGGATTTCCCCAGAACACTGCAGCCTCTGTAGCCTGTGTAAGCCACGTAGGACAGATCAGAGAATCAACAAAATGACCGAGCTGGGATATCTAAATTCTTTTAGAGGCGCAATGAGAAGGTTGTTACAAACCTTGTGGAAACATTCCTTGGCCTGGTGCTAGAGTAGCCCAGTTTCCAGGCCCTCCCCAGAAGCTCTAGGCACACATAGAGGCAGCATCTGGAGCTAGGTCATAGGTGGCTTTGCCCAACCAGCCCCTGGACCAGGAGCACCAGCCTCATCTCAGGATCTTGGGCCCCACCCCAGACCTACTTAATCCAAATCTGCATTTTGATAAGATCCCCAGGTTGTTCTTAGGTTGTTCTTACAGTTTGGGAAGGGTGGCTATCTGACGCTGGTTTTCAAACTTGACTACATATAGGAATCACTTGGGGAGTTAATAAAGAACAGCCGCAAAACAACCTGTGGCTGGTTCTCACCCCTGGGGATTCTGATTTAATTGGCATCAGGTGCAGCCTGGGCATTAGGTGATAATGTGTAGCATAATTTGAGAACCTCTGTCCTGTGGCATATATGTCAGCCTGGCTTGCTGCCGTATTTATGGTCATACTGTGACCAGGGGTGGTCTAGACAAGTGCAAGGTGGAAGAATTTGTTTTAGTAACTTCTCACATCCCTGTTGGTACATACTCTCTTCCACTACTGCTACTCTTTTCTCACTCCTTGATTCCAGCTAGTTGTCAAGTGGTTCTTCCTAAGGGATAATTTTTAATAATGCGTTAACTCCCCGGTGTGAGTCCTTGGCAGAATGTTGAGGGGGGAGGGAAATCACCTTTTGCAGTGATGGGCAGGCTGGGAGGGAGAAAAGGAAGAGGAAGAAGAGTGTTCTGCAAGGACCGTGGGAGAACAGCGTTGGTCCAAAGCAAAGGACCAGCCTCTGCTACCTGAAACTGACACCCCCAGCTCCCCCTCCATCCTTCTGCCCATGAAAGAATAATAAAAACTTGAAACCTAGCCTCTACACTCTTGCCCACTGCTGCAGTATGAGTCAGTTCAATACAAAACATATTTCTAAAAGACCTGCTCTGCGCTAGCACTGTGTTGATGCCATGGGGATATCCCAAGAGACCCACTTCCTCTGACTAGGCTAGATTATCACTACATTTTTGTCAAGGAAACCATCTCAGACTTCAGGGGCTTTTATTTAACTTGTGGTTTGAGGAGTTAATTTTTCACGTGATAAAAGTAAAATAAAATCGAAATAACAGCAGAATTAACAAATAAGCCCTTTCATTCAGTTTATAAAACCTGGGATTGTTTTTGCTTTATAAAAACCCAGATTGATTTTGCCTTGTGGTTTTTGAACTCACAGTTCTGAAATTCAACAAAAGTTCTAGATTTTTAAAATCTTATGTTTCTTTATTAACATAGTGATATTTTACTCCATTTTTTAAAGTAAAAGCTTGAAACAAGGTTTTCATCATATATAGTCAGGTGTTCTTTTTAAGTTTTAGACCAAACTTGTTCCGTGTTAGGAGCTCTGATATCTTTGGTTGTTTCTGACATGCTCGTCTGCTAGGCCTACAGTTCAGTGAGTAAAGAGCCTTAGGACACAGCCCAGGGTATAGTCTATATAGGAATTCTGCAAGTACTGACTGTAGGCCTCTTGGGTGGGGCACTGTTCTGGACCCTTGTGGGTGGTAGGGAGGACCAAGAGGTGTTTTGTGTATTCATGTGATGCCTCTTAGTCTTGCCTGTTGCAGATTGGGCTGCACAGAACAGAGAATCATTTGGGCCACCTCCAAAAAGAGTGGTATGGACCACTTCTTCAGTTTAGTGTGCAAATAAAAATCTCACCTCTTTTGTCATTCAGATTCATCGTTCCAGCATCCCTATTCCCTGGTGTATGTAAGGTACAAAGGTAACAGCAAATCCAGGATCTTTTCTTCGAGTCTTTAATCCCTGATGTGCTTAGTGCCGAGCGGAGTAAGAAATGTTCTGTGAGTCCATACCCACTGCTGCCTGGCCACTGCCACAAGCTGCTGCTGTCCAAGACCAGTTCTGCAGTTGAGGGTCACCTGTCCTGTTGGGGGAAGCCCTTGCTGGTGTTTTCAGTGTGTCTCTCGCTGACCTCCAAGGTTGTGACTCTCTGAGTTGAAGCATAGCATAGTGCTGTGCTGGGGTGGCTGGGTCCCAGCAGGCGTCTAAGCCCCAGCTGCGAGCTGGGCTGGAGGTGCCCTAGGCCAGGAACAATGAACACCTGCTCACTTTACACTTGTGTAACTCAGAGTGGCTTTTTTTTGCCAAACAAAGACCATCTGGCTCTAAGTTTATTTTCTGTCTCTGGTCACAGAACAGCAAGGCCACCCTGCCGAGGCCAGCTTGGGCAGTACAACGGGTGCCGGGCAGAGCAGCTGCCCCAGGCCTCAGATCCAATCTGTGTTCTGCCCTGGTCAAGTTGTGCACCTGTTGTGGACGTGTGCGCCCTTCCCTTCCCCCAAGAAGAGCACCTTTTTCTTTGCACAAAGGCCACGGGCTTCTCACCCACCTTGGAGCCTGGTCATTGGTCAGGCTTCATTCCAGAAGGGGCACCTTCTATCTGATTCTTACAAAGGCAACATATTAGCTGATAGCAGTCCTGTACCAGAGGTCGGCATGAACCAGAGGTTGGCATGTTTTAAGAATCAGCTTCGCCTGTTAAGTCAGGGCTCCCTGCTAGATCTGGCTGCAGCTAACCTGGAGCTGAAACCAGAAAGTTGTCAGGAACCGAGGCAACCAGCTCCCCTCTCTCTCTCTCTCTAGCGCTTTCTCAAGGCTGGCACAGTCTCAGCTCACTTGAGGCTCTTCGTGCCTCTCTGCTGACCAGCGTCCTCACTGTCTGACCTGAACAGATTCGCTCTCCCTCACAGCAGCTTCCCCAGCCATCTGCGTACAGACAGTGCACTGCGGCTTCCACCTTCTCAATGGCAACTTTGCTTTGCTTCCTTTTAGCTCTTGGCCCTACGTACACCTGGAAAATGTCTTCCTATTTCTCAGTTCAGATTCCGTAGAAAAGACCTACTGTGTGAAGCCACCTTTTTACCAGAGATCGTAGGTCACAGACATACCTGTGCATTGACATCTTTTGATCAGATACTCACCCAAGCCCAAGCCAGTTGTGGAGGGTGAGGTCACCCAGTGGCAATGTGGCCCCATAGAGAGGACTGCACCTGGGCAGTTTCCGTTCATTCCACTAGTCTTTACTGAGGGCTGCTGTGTGCCAGGTACTGTTCTAGGCACCGGGCATGCAAAGGTGAGCAGATGTGGTTCTGCGATGCTGGGGTAAGACAGAAAGCAGAGAGACCATTCCGAAAGCGGGTGGCAGGCCAGATGCAGCAGCATCTCTGGTGATCTAAGCTCTCGGACATGCATTATGCTCAGTAAATGACATGATGATGGTAATGATTACTGTTCTTATTTTCAGAGGATGCGTGAACAACTAATTTACTTAAGCTCTTTAAGCTCTGGTTTGCATCAGCACGTCAGTGGTAGCTCTGAGACTGGTGGTGAAGCTGTGGATTTATTCTGGGCCCCAGCTACTGCTGCGGGTGCTCTAGGCAAGGAAGCTTATCTTGACTTTTCATTTATTCATTCAATCAGCAAACAGCTAGTGGGCTAAACACAAAGGCTGCAAAGGAATCCCTCAGGAACTCACAGTCAAATGGGGAAAGACAGGTCAATAAGCCCATGTAATCCATGAGTATGTACAATTATTATGTAGCAATAAAAAAAAGAAAAAAAGAAAAAACTACAATGCAATAAAGTATGAGCTATGATCAGTGCCCTGTCCTGGGCCTAGAGGAGAACCGAGCTCAGCTATAGGAAATGGCTTGGGGAGGTAGTCAGGAAGGGCCTCCTGGAAGAGGTGAAACCTGTGCTATCTCTATGCAAGGGGAGGACAGGAAGGTGGAGTTCGGTGGGGTAGAGCAGTGGTCCCCAGCCTTTTTGACACCAGGGACTGGTTTCATGGAACACAATTTTTCCATGGACTGGGGGTAGGAGGATGGTTTTGGGATAATTCAAGCACATTACATTTATTGTGCAGTCAAACCTTTCTGCTAATGATAATCTGTATTTGCAGCTGCTCCCCAGCGCTAGCTTCACGGCCTCAGCTCCACCTCAGATCATCATCAGGCATTAGTTTCTCATAAGGAGCATGCAACCTAGATCCTTCCGTGCACAGTTTATAGCAGGGTTTGCACTCCTATGAGAATCTAATGCTGCCGCTGATCTGACAGGAGGTGGAGCTTATGCAGTGATGTCAGTGATGGGGAGCAGCTGTAAATACAAATGAAGCTTCACTCCCTTGCTGGCCCGCCGCTCACCTCCTGCTGTGCATCCCAGTTCCTAACAGGTACCAGTCCATGGCCCGGGGTTTGGGGACTGCAGCTTTATGATACCTTTACTCAAAGGTATTACACCTTTCTGCCCCATACACAGAATCTGGTTATTGTTATTATTTTTTGAGATGAGATATCACCCTATTGCCCAGAGTAGAGTGCAGTGGCATCATCATAGCTCACTAAAACCTCTAACTCCTGGGCTCAAGTGATCCTCCCGCCTCAGCCTCCCAGGTAGTTGGAACTACAGGTGCTCACCACCACACCCAGCTAATTTTTCTGTTTTTTGCAGGGAGACCCTCAAGTGATCCTCCTATCTTGGCCACCCAAAGTGCTAGGATTACAGGTGTGAGCTACCACACCCTGCCAGAATGTGGTTATTATCTGTGTGATCTTGGTCAAGTAACTTCACCTCTGTGTGCTTGATTTCCCTATCTTACCTGGAAATGATTAGTGACAGTAACACTTAGCTCATAGGATTACTATGAAGCTGAAATGTGTGAAAAAGTGCTGCATAAAGGGTGGCACCTTTTGCATACTTCTGTTATAGGACTTCCTATGGTACATTAGCATCATGCATGGATTTGTCTCCTTCCCCACACTACAAAATTACTGACGAGAGAAAGCATGTTTTACTTATTTTTGCATTCTCAGTGCCTACTATAGGGCCTGGTACATACTAGGTGCTCACTAAATATTTGTAGCATTCATGCATGAATTACCTAAAAGCTAGTTCCTTTGACATCTAGTATCTATAAATTGAAAACTAGCCTAAAATGATAAAAATGTACATTTGTGTAAAGAGAAGATTGGGTAAAAACTGAGATTTCCAAATGTTTTGAAATTTAAAAATAACCACAGACTTTTGTTTTTTATAGAGCCACCCATGAGATCATTAGAGCTTCCTTGGGAGTTAGTTGTGTAAACCTCACTTGGCAACATCTATAGGGGAAAGTTGGTGAAAAGGAAGTCATGAATGTCAGTCCAGCCTGAGGCTAGTGGTGATGGAATCACACAACAGGGATTCCGTGGCCACCGTGGAATGCTAGTGCTGGGTACTGGGTGCAGGAGAGTTGAGGAGGAAGTGAGCTCCTGCTAATCCCGTCCTGCATTATTTGCCCACAACATCACACTTCATCTGTGTGGCCACCCTGTGACAGGACCATGTATCAGCTCCATTTTGGAGATAAGAAGCCTGGCTTCAGAAAGGTGGAGTGACCCATCCAGGTCCCACAGGTAGCAGAGAGATAATAGAACCAAGACTCAACTCTTCATGATTTCAAAGCCCTCCCTTTTTCTTACCCCATGCTACCTTAGTGCATATCCATCACCTCTGATATATATCTGTGCCAACAAGTAGTTTAATCTAAAACTACTTAGTCTTGGAGTCATGTGTACAATGCATGCCCAAGAACCATATCTTGTCTCAAAGTACACGTTTAGTTTCACTTACAGTGAAACTCAGGAAAAAACATTGAAGCAGCTTTAGTGTTTTTAAAATACCATGCTGAGTGACTCATTATCTTTGATCACACTAGCTGAAATGTGCACAGAGAAGTAGGTTGCACCAGCTTGCCTTAGAAGGATTTCTGAGATCTAACTTACTTTGTGACCTATTGGCTAAAGTCTGACATTTATATACCTTACTTTGCAGTTTCTTATGCCTCTGTGAAGTCTTGAAAAAGAGTAGCTATTGCTTATCCCTCATAACAGGAAGAAACTTGTGATTTTGAAAAAAAAAAAAAGTACATTATCTCTCTCAAGAACTCCAAACTGTGGCTGGGGCAAGAATGTCAGAGGTACAGTGCTTTGATTTTGGGTACATAGCTCACATACTTTAAGTGTGTGATATATAATTTATGGCCATGAATCAGGTCATCATTGTTGGTTTGTCATCTTCTTTTGTGTTCGTGTATACTTTAACCTACCTGAATGTTTGGCATATCTTCTTTAGAGGTATAATTTCTATTAAATAATCATTGAGTAGCCTAAACATCAATAACAAACATGTATTAGGGCTGGGAGCAGTGGCTCATACCTGTAATCCTAGCACTTTGGGAGGCTGAGGCAGGAGAATCACTTGAGGCCAGGAGTTCAAGACCAGCCTGGGCAATAGTGAGACCCCCATCTCTACAAAAAAAAAAAAAAAAAAAAAAAAATTAGCCAGGTGTGGTGGTGCAGCATCTGTAGTCCCAGCTACCTGGGAGGCTGAGACAGGAGGATCTGCTTGAGGCCAGGAGTTTGAGATTACAGTGACTATGATGATGCCACTGCACTCCGGCCTGGGCAGCGGAGTGAGACTCTGTCTCAAAACAAAGAAAGAAAGAAAGAAAGAAAGAAACAAACAAACAAACGTATATTAAACCCCTCTTCTCCAGTCATTCCAGGGATTGATCTCTCTGTCTATCTATCTGCCTGGCTATCAGCCATCTACCTGTCTTAGTTTGGGATGCTATGACAAACTATCATAGACTAGGTGGCCTATAAACAATGAAAAGTTATTTCTCATAGTTCTAGAGGCTGAGAAGTCCAAGATCAAGATTCTGTGTTTGGTGAGGGCTGGCTTCCTGGTTCATAGATGGCCATTTTCTCACTGTGGCCTCACATGGCAGAGTGAGGAAGCAAGCTCTCTGGGGACTCTTATAAGCACTTGTTCATGAAGGTTCCAGCCAAGATCTCATCTAATCCTAATTATCTCCCAAAGACCCTAGGGCATACTCTGGTAGATATGGAGGGGATAGTTCCCAGATAAGAGGTGGGGGACCGGACAAACACAACCAAAGCACCCATTGCCTCATTGTACCAGGAGCCTGGGGAGGTCAGGGGTTCCCGGGCTCCTGGGAAGCATAAGTGTCACTGAGAAAAGCCAAACATCTGTTAAGGTAAGAAAGAAGAAAGAGTAGAGTCAGAAAACTATGTAGAATAAGAAGACATTTGTTTATAAGAAAGTGGGGTGTTTGGGGTTCTGGAGAAGCAAGCAAGAAGGGGGGTTTTCCTAGGGAGCCCCAAGGTAGGAATAGCTGGATGATGGGAGTCACTGGCCGGGTTGCAGGTGGGGGGACACGTTGGCTTGGGGAGTGTAAAGAACACAGGGAGGAGGCTTGGCCTTGAGGATGGGTGTTCTCCTCTTGCCAGGAGGCCCGACATCCTCCTCGGCAGTGACCCACGCCAGTTCTGTGGAGCCATCTGGGCCCCTTTCATTTCCATCCAGGGCAGCCGTCGAGGGTCATTTTACCTGAGTCCCCATTCCTTTAGGAAGGTTAACAGTGGGCCTCACACAGCAGGTCAGGCCTGCCTCTTTCCAAATGGAACAGTGTGGACGTGAGACCGATCCAAACCCTTGCTCTTCAGGGATTGTGTTCCCAGATGGTGACCCTGGCTTCAGGGGCCTGTTCCGGGATGTGGGGTGGCATTCCTCTGGCCTAATCTGATCAAACATTTCTCAATAAGCATTTAGAGTTGGCATTAGATCACATGTGATCATCCAGATCAAGATTTGTAGTTTTCACTGGGATGACTGCTCCTTAGGCAGTGGACAGTTCCCGGAGGGCTGGGATCTAAATGACATCTGTGGCCTCAGGCAATGGCAAGATGAGAAACTTTGCCCAAGCCCAGGAACATACCAGAGGGAGCCAGCAGCTGCCAAGTAGCTGCAGGAGGAGAAAGAGGTGTTTGGAAATTTCTGGTGCTGAAAAACCTGCCTTATACGTCGAAACCTGTGTGCAAACGTCCCTGTCCCCTCCCCTCGTGAGCTGCCTGGCTGCCACTCCTCCCTTCTTCTGCACACACCTGCTCTAACAGTTGCTCTTTGAGCCGTCCTCCTCTAAGGCTTCCGTCGAGGCCGTCACCTGCGTTACAGTATTGCCTAGGAGCAGGGCTGGGGTGTCTCAGCATGATTCAACTTGTCCCTGTGCCTCACCAAGGAAGCCCTTAGTTCCAGGCTGTGGTTTTCACCTTGCTGTGCTGTTAGTAGGCAATAGGCAACAAAGGCACACCACGCAGGGTGACAAATTAGAGTCCTGGTCAGCCACATCAGGAACCGCCAAGTTCGCCATTTTCTGCTGTGTGGGGCTTGGGGTGACATTTCAGTGCGTCAATGGGCTACTCAAACCAACTGTAATGGCCTGTTGACCAGAGCTCTCACCCTGAGTTCACATGTGATTTAGGTGACAGAGTCATATTGTCTAATGTGGCATTTCTCACGTGTTATTATGCTTATGAATCACCTGGGGCTCTTGTTGAAATGCAGTGGGTTTGGGACAGAGAGTGAGCTTGTGCCTTTTCTACCAGGCTTCTGAGCTGTGCTGATGCTGCCGGTCCGTGGACCACACTTTGAGAGGAGCAAGGCTCAATGGACAGTTTTTAATGGGCTTGTCAACTATTTAAGGACTGACTCCGTATAGCACTAATGTACCTCCAAATTCCATCCATGGAAAATTCCATGCTGCTTAAAAGTCTACTCTCGCTTTCCTGTTTGGCAAACTTTGCTATGTATTATTTATAGTAGGGAGAAGTTCTGAAGGATTTAGAGAGAGCAAGCCTTTAGAACTTCCGCCTACACAGAACATTTTGCTTCAAGAGTGTCCGTAGGAATCTGTCCCATGAGTTTCTTTGAAAACCCTCTAGTGTCTAGTGTCTAGAGGATAGCAGGGTTAAGAGGTGAGAGTAGATTTTTTAAACCTAAGATTAAAATACTTTATTCACTGAAAACTCAAAACTCAAATCCATTCTTTAATATGACATTACCCGAAACATGAAAAGACAAGAGCAGAAGATGAATCTATAACAGTCCCCCATTGTGTGGGGGACATGTGTTCCAAGACCCCCAGGGAATGCCTGAAATTGCAGATACTACCGAACTCTATATATGCACTCTGTTGTTTCCTGTGCAGATGTACATATGTTAGAGTTTAATTTATAAATTAGCCATACTAAGGGATTAACAAGAAGGATTAATAATACAAAAGAACAAGTATAACAATATACTGTAAAGGTTGCGTGAACGTGTTCTCTCTCTCAAAACATCTTTTTGTAGCGTACTCCACTGCTTTTGGACCTTGGTTGACTGTGGGCAATTGAAACTGTAAAGCACAACCATAAATACGGGGACTACTGTACACTTTTGACAAGTTTATGATTGTGGAACAGTTTTAATTGTTCATTTCTAGGTGTCTGTGATGCCTTTTGTAGCCTAGAAGAGGGCAAGGCTGAAGGAGACTGGAGTTGAGTTTTTGACGCACAGACCATGGCTGTGATCATGAGAGCAGGCAGGGAGGGAGACATCGAGAGCCACTGCCTCGGTGGGTCGGGCGTGGGGACGTCCTTATAGGGGGACTTAAGATGCGCAGATACGCCTGAGTGTCAGAGTGTTGGTGGTGCCGGTGATAATTATGAAGATGTCGGAAAATAGTGAGGTGCCAGGGTACAAGAAGATAGGTTAGTCTTGTTAACTGTGGTTGACATTGTAATGCCCAGTGGAAATACCCTGTAGAAGTGAGAAATTTAACAATGGGGAGAGGCTACAGCTCTAAATGGAGAACTTTGACTTCCTGATTGAATTACGAATGTGACAATTTATTATTGCCTTGAATGTCACCAGAATTTTCCTACATAGCTGCTTTATTCAATAAATAATTATTAAGCAACTATGCTGTGAACTTTTTTTATACGTGTAGAGACGGTTTTCCGTCTCTTGGCATCCGTCATTTGGGTCCGGACTTGTCATCTCCGCAGTGCCTCCGCCGTAGTGGTTGCTTGCAAAGCATCTGCTGGAAGCAACTGCTTATGCTTGGAGGTATTTGTAGTCAACTAAAAATGGCGAGAGGCCACAGCTGGAAAAAGTTAGAAGAATAGGGGAGAAAGAGTGTGGCGAGGGAGGTTAGAGGCACCCAAATCACTTAAGAGAACCTAAAGAACAAAAGCTGAAAGGACATCTTCAAATTGCATCTGAGGGAAGTCACTGGAATTCACAGCCAAAACATTTTTGATGAAGTTCTAACAGTGGAAACGCAGAGAGTCACTGGAGGAGCTGGAGTTGAAGGGAAGTTTAAGGACCAGAACCACGGATGGAAATAAGGAGAGGGGAGGGAGGGAAATAACACCAATCAACAAGGAACGTTTTCCTGTGAAGCAAACACTTTTCACACAGCACCTTTCGATAATCTTTCATCAACATGCTATTCCGTGCTTGGTTGCATATGTTTATGGATGGTGCTAAGCACGGAGCAGATAGTGCTCTGTCAGAATTAAAAACAAATTGAAGATAAGATTAGGAAGACTGGCCTGTTCTGTGATATCCAACCACCTGTCACTGCCAGGTATTTAAGGAGTGAAATGAGCAATGATGTTTCATCAAAAGCTGAAACATGGATTGGACGCAGTGGCTCACGCCTGTAATCCTAGTGCTTTGGGAGGCAGAGGCAGGAGGATCTTGTGGATCACTTGTGGCCAGGAGTTCGAGATCAGCCTGGGCAATAGGGCGAGACCCTGTCTCTACAAAAAATAGAAAAATTAGCCAGGCATGGTGGCATGCACCTGTATTTTCAGCTAGTCAGGAGGCTGAGGGAGGAGGATCACTTGAGCCCAGGAGTTTGAGGTTGCAGTGAGCTATGATGATGCCACTGCATTCTAACTGGGTGACAGAGCAAGACCCTGTCTCAAAAAAAAAAAAAGCGGAAACATGCTTATCCCAGCCTGGAAGTATGGCTGAGGAACTCCAAGTCATACACAGTTGTTGATTCATCAGCAGTGTTCAGCAGTTCTCTACTATGTGCTGGTGAGAAAACAAAAATCCAGTCCATGGCACCTACATTATAGTAGGAGTGTCAAAGATAAACAAAGCAGGACACTAGTTGAAGTAGTAAGGATAGATTTTAATCAGTGATAGACTACTGAAGTAGGGAACCGTTGAGCATGAACTGAGCTCAACTTCAATATGAAGAACAGAGGTGACTGGGTGTTTTAGACAATGAAGGAGTAGAGAAGGAGGGGAGCAGAGGCTCGGTAGAGTCAGGGAAGTAAAAAATTACAACAAGCAGAAAGGGAGGAGTTGGCCCACGTGAAACCCATTTGGCTTTTTAACTAAGTCAGACTCCTCGCCTCCCCCAGAGGCCGGGAGACAGGAGCCCTGTTTTCAGGGACGAACAAACAGTAAGTTTCCTGAGGCAGGCACTGTGAGAGGAGTCACCCTAGGGATGTGGGCTCGAGCTGTTAGAAACTAAGTGTTTTGTTCAAATCTCTGCAGGCTGCGGTTGAGGCCCCCGGCTTGAGTTTGGTCCAGGAGAGAGTCTGTGTAGGGGAGAGGGAGAATACACAGGATAAATAAACAATATTAGATGGTGCCGATGAGGTGGGGGAGGGGGAGGAAATGGGATGGAGGTGTGGCGCTTCCAATCCTAAATAAGGCGGTCAAGGCAGGCCCCCTGAGAAGGCAACCTTGGAGCAAGGCCCTGGGAGAAGTGAAGGCTCCGAGGAACAGGACTGAATCTCCTAGGTACGGAGCAAGGTGGGGAAGGGTGGTAGAAAGGGATGGGCTTGGAGGTGACAGGAGGCCCTGGCCGCTGTAGACCACTGCAATGCTGTTGACGCTTTCTGAGTGAGACAGGCATCTGGTGGAGGGCTGTGGGCAGAGGGGTGTCATGTTTTATGATGAAGTTAATGTAGAAAGCAAAGTTCGGGAGATAACTATTTCATTCATATCAATATCAACTCAAGAGTGTGTATCCACAAGCATGCAGGGCTATGCTGTCTGCCTCTTCTTCCTCACTTTCTTCTCATCAAGGGACAGTAATTAGCAAGTTAATGGAGTCTCTAACATGTGGAAGTAGCTAAACTAATTGAAGATGTTCAGAAATGTCTTTAACCCCCAACAATTCATTGCATTATTTTCTTAACTCTTGGTGTCTTGCGGGTAATAGATAATCCTTTGTTGTATACGTTGGAAGTATTTTCTGCTATTCAATTGCTTTCACTTTGTCTGGGTACCTTTTTTTTTTTTTTTTTTTTTTTTTTTGAGACAGAGTCTCGCTCTGTTGCCCAGGCTAGAGTGAGTGCCCTGGCGTCAGCCTAGCTCACAGCAACCTCAAACTCCTGGGCTTAAGCAATCCTTCTGCCTCAGCCTCCCGAGTAGCTGGGACTACAGACATGCGCCACCATGCCCGGCTAATTTTTTCTATATATATTTTTAGTTGGCCAGATAATTTCTTTGTATTTTTAGTAGAGACGGGGTCTCGCTCTTGCTCAGGCTGGTCTCGAACTCCTGAGCTCAAACAATCCGCCCGCCTCGGCCTCCCAAGTGCTAGGATTACAGGCGTGAGCCACCGCGCCCGGCCTGCCTGGGTACCTTTTGTTGCTCAGGAACAAATCCGGTTTTGATGTGTGAAGGTGCATGTTTATATACACATACAGAGGATTTACAAATATACCATATATGTCTGCATTTGCTTTGAAATGCCCTTCAATAAAAACCATCCCGGCTTCTGTGATTCTTATCTTCCCTTTTTAGTGTGGGAGGCTTCCTGCTTTGCTTTGCACATTTACGGGGAGCCTGCCTAGCTTAATTTTAACTTGGGGAAAAATACAGAAGAGAAGCTATTTTCAGTCAGGTCATATTATTGTGAACACCTGTGAAATTCAAGATATTTTTCTTGAGGGTAAATTAAGATGTAGGACACCACCCTGCTTGGAGCACATTGCTGTTGTAGTTGCTGTGCAAACTGGGTGGTGTGACTTGGAGCCAAAAACCTTGCCACTTTCACACCAGCGCTGCTTCTAAGTTTCATTGCCTCCAACCTTCAAGTCTTTGTATTAATTCTGAAACAACTAATATAGCCATCTGTTGAAAACTTGGAGGGGGCGAAAGAGGTCTTTCTGGTCTGTTTTATTCTCTTGCATGATGATTACCAACAGAGAGATTTTACATTTTATTTATCAGTCTGTTCTTCCTGCTTTTCATCATGCCCTAGTTGGTGCTCCTAAATTTCTGGCCGTAAAGAGGCAAATAACATGAACAACCACCTGATGTCATTGCATTGCCAAAATTTACTTGCTCCAGACCGAAACCCCAACCACCTGTCTGAGTAATTTTTTTTTCTTCTACCTAATGGTGTGAATTGTCTGGTTTTGGTGAAATGTTGACGCTTCCACCTACTCCCATCCTCCCACCTCCATTTACAGATAAAATCTATCACCTCAGGATGGGTTCTTGACATGCAATATCATCAGACAGAAGAATTTAGAGCACTTAGACATTTAATTGTTTTGTTTTTCTTTTTTTAAAAAAATATTTTTTTTAAACTGGTGCTTTTAAAGATGCTATGTTACAATTAATTTTTTTAAAAGGAGAAAGAAAAGAAACGAAACCTTTTACTCTCAGTACTTAATCTATTTGTACCTTTACATTGAAGGTAATAGTAGAGGGAGGGGACAGTGAAACTCACGATGTTTAAGAAATTAATGAAGGAGAATCCTTTTGGGACTTCAGGCAGCTTTCTGTTCTCTAGATATGATTACCAAATTCCCTAGCTACGATTAGAATTTTGTGACACCAGCTACTATATAATCCAACCCCAGGTTATTCCAGACTTTATTCCTTAAATTTATTTCAAAACATTAAGGTATGGACTTTTGCTGTAGGTACCTCCAGGCACACAGGAAGTGGTCCAGGACAGTGACGACCTGGTGGAAGGAGGTGGGGGGTGCGGGCCATAATAGGAAATAGTACCTTTTGCTAAATAGAGAGAAAAATTAAGGCAGCCAGCTTGAGGGATAAAACAAAACTGGAAAGCACATTTGTAACTCTGTATGTCAACTTGGATAGGGGAAATGCAAAAGATGAGAAAAATATTTTAAGAAAAAGTTAACTAGCTCATTTGTAGGAACAGCTTTCAGAAAATCAAAATAAACATAGCTCTAGAGCAGCAATTCGGATTTCCCGTCTGGGAGGACCCTAGGTATGAAGCTGAGAACTTTTCAGCTGCTATCGAATTTGAACCTCTCGGCTCCCAGAGGGCTACATAGGCGGGGAGGAAGATGGACATCACGGCAGGGTCTCACTGAGGGGCCGTGAGACCAAACGCACTAGCCACACCGTGGGGTCCAGCTGCTGCTATTTAGACAAATGTGCTTTCATGTGTAAAAGTGTGTCACTTAAGGGTCAATATTTTTCTTAAAAAAAAAGTGGGCCAGGAACTAATAAAAATAATGTACAACGACATGGGAAGACATACTGCTCACTTGTCTTCCTCCCTCTGAGACACCACACTTCCTTTTGAAATAGAAATGAGGCCAGAATTTCAGGCCTCCTCCCTAGCCCCAGCCTCGGAGGAACAAGCCTAGCATCTGTCTCCAAAACAGGCTCTCTCCATAGTTCACTGATAAGAGGTTGGTTTGGTTTGACAAACTTTTCTTTTTAAAGAATAGGCATTACCACAAGGATAAAGGCCAGTTAGTGGCCATTCACATTTTTTTTTTTTTGCATGTAAGTTCCCTTAATCATCATCGTGATCATAACTAGTGTTGTAGAGGAGTTTGAAAAGGTTCTTCTCTCTCTCGTATTTGATCCTCATAAGCTTGTGCATCCAGTAGGGTTCTTGTTTACCCCGATTCACAGACTGGGCGAGTGAGAGAGGTTTATAGCCTTGGGGCATTCAGCCAGTGAGTGCTGAGGCAGAATTCAAACCTGGGTCTTCTAAATTCAGGGCTGCTGCCACAACCCCAGATAATTGGATTAATTAATCCCCACATTTTGCCGGAAGAGGAGCTTTGAGTGGGGGTTGAGGGAGGAGAGAAGAGAAAGGTACGGAAGTGTCAGAGGCGGCAGAGGCGGCGTGGGCAGGGAGGTGGGCAGGGAGGTAAGCAGAGGTGAGAGGGCTACCTTACCACACAGGGTCTTGACGTTCTGGGAATGATCCGACCATGCAGGCTTGGTCCAGCTCTTGCAGACTCTAGCTGTTTCCACCCCACCTTTGAAACAAAGGCATGCCATTTCTTTTGCCTGGACTCTGAAAGAAAAGGTGACACTTTGTGAGTGGACAGAAGTCATATTCTTGAACAGCTAAGGCTTAGGCCAATGATCCATGGAATAAACTAGAACAATCTTCCATCCACTAGAACCGCTCTTTCTTTTTCTTTTGTTTTTTCCCTCATTCCTGCCTCCGAAACACGCTGGGAGGATGGATGGGAGCCTTCATGTCCAGGTGCACCTCACCTGCTTCAGGAGACACCAGATTAAGCTCTTTCCCAGCTCTGACCCTCTCCTGGGTGCAGCCACGTGCTGCCTTTGTGCTTCTTCCTTGTCACCTAATGTCCCATATGTCTTTATTCTTGCCCCGGGTTGGGAACCTATAGATTGAAAGAGAATTAAAAGAAACATTGTATAATCAGTTTGTCTGGGCTTTACTGGGATTCTTATTCAAACAAACTGTAAAAAAATGTTTACACTGAATGTTGGATGATATGAAGGAATTAATGTTCCTTGTTTTTAGATGCGTAATGATATTATGGTAATTTTTTTAAAAAAAAGTCTTCCTCTGTTTACATAGAAAAATATTATGGGAGAAAAAAGATATCTACTCTTTTTTTCTCCAAAACATTCAAATCTTCCTTTCACCCACTTCCTTTCCTTTACCATAGAAACATGTCCTGTCTGCATTAGAAAGATTAAATTTCTAAATTCATATGTAGTAATAGTACTAGACTCCTAAAAACAAACCATGAGTGTCAGATCAATGATAAGGACCAAATTAAATGTCTCCGTGTCCATTTTCATTCTTCAGGCTGTATGGTGGGGAGAACAGGAAGCTCACTGTTTTACTTACCCCATCTCCTTTATCGTTTTCCATAGTGAGCTTCTGCATAGAGCAAGGCAATGAGGATGTCTAATGACTTCTGTGGTGGCAAGGCAGATTCAGGCTGTTTTTCATCGTGAAGAGGTAGAGGTCCTCTTACAAAATCAACTTAATGCTCTGTTTCCCAACTGACCTTTGAGTACAGGTATGTTTGGATTGTTAGACCTTTGAAGAGAATTTCAAGACCTTGCTGCAAACTGCAGACCAGCCTTGGTGATCAGGTGGCTTGGTGGT
This sequence comes from Varecia variegata, assembly GCA_028533085.1. Taxonomy (NCBI): domain Eukaryota; kingdom Metazoa; phylum Chordata; class Mammalia; order Primates; family Lemuridae; genus Varecia; species Varecia variegata. The sequence continues at coordinate 17,397,375 of CM052441.1, read as the reverse complement.
GCATAAATGCCTCCCCGTTGATTGAGCAGCTGGAATGCAACAGGGAATGGCTTAGGCCTCCACCCTCATTCCCTAGGGGGAGGGGCGAACTGTTAGGAAAGGGTTCCCTGGGGTAGTTGGCAGTCAGAGGCAGATACAGTAGCTTTCAGACCCCCAGGCCCATCTTTGGCTCCTACCCCCATGGTGGTGTGTGGAGGAGTGCTGTGCCAAGTATGGAACGACCTCGTCAACGGTCTGTGAAGATTTCCTGGAATTTCCCCCTGCTATGATATATAGATGACTGTTCTGATAGAGCAAGTGCCTTTATGCTCTACTCCTTTGGGGTAGCTGCGGATTTTGGCTAGAATGTTCTCACTGCAGACATCTGCTTTTGATTTGCATCCCTATCATGTGGGTTGGCTCCAACTAGTCTCTCCGGCTATTAAGAATTCAGAGTCAGAATCCCCTGGATCTAATGTGAGACCAACTGCTTTCAAAATTGTCACGGATCCCACTGAGGAAAGGTCAGGAGAAAGGAAGGAGAGGGAGAAGGGTACGATTTATGAGTTATTTATTAGTTTGTGATACCATGGATATCCATGGGAAGTCTATCCTAGCATCCCTCCCTCTTACCTCCACTCCTGACTCTTCTTGCATCTGAAGTAGAAAGAGACAAGGTAGGAAGGAATGGAATATAATTCATCCGTGAGCATGTAAGATAACCTCATCTTCTTTTCCCTCTCTTGCTTTTGCCATGTAACAAGTATTGTTAAATATACCAGTTATTTTCTAATACTAAAAAAAATTGAGAACAGGGATTATGAGGATTGTTATGAAAACATTATCAAGATGTAGGTTTCTTGTACATATGCAAATTGTTTTAGGAAAACAAATGGTGGTTTTTTAAAAAACATTTTTACTAATGATTACATAGTGTTATTTATTAAAATATAATTCATCGGGTTTGAAAAATGAAAATCAGTCCTTTAATTCAATAACTCAGTACTTGTGGAGAAAGATTTTGGGGACAAGTGTGTTGTAGAACTTCTGTCTTTTCACAAAGAGCCCTGCAATTCCAATTGATTGATCTAATCAGTTAATTAATTGGTTAGGAACTGAACCAAGTATTCACTTCTGTATCTTTAAATTGGGCTAATTCATCCATAAGCCATGTGTCTTGTAGCCAATTAAAAATGAAACCCCACCCAGTTTGTGGCAACTGTCTTGAGCCTTCTCACTTTGATTCTACCATTTACCCATTTATTCATTTAATCAACTCTGAATGAGACTCAACCCTGTGGCAGGTGCTAAGAGACACAAAAATGAGTAAGATATCACGAGTTCCTGCGTCAAGGAGCTGATTTCTGTGGCATAAACAGACATCTGACTAGTTCATTTCGATTATACTTCAACATGATGTCATATGGGACACATGGCGAGAGACCGGACACAAACAGGGATTGCTGAGAGAGGTCACCCAAAGGAGGTGCTGGATACTTGAGCTGCCATGAAGCACTGAGTAGGTGCTTGCCAGGGGAGGGAGAAGAGCTTGTTCCAGGCAAGGAAAGCAGGGCAGGGACACAGATGACAGGGTGTATGGGGACTTTGGGAAATAGTAAGAAACTCTGGATCATTTGGAATATAAAATGCAAGGTATAGGGGTGTGTGTATGTGTGTGTGTGTGTGTGTGTGTGTTTTCAGGCATGGGGAGTGGGAGGAAGGCGATGTCAAGAGCTAACAGGAGTTCCAGGCTTAGAACCAGAAAGGGCTCTGGGGAGCTTTAAGTGATGAACTGGCCAGACTCCTGGACCTGGCCGCCGGCTGGCTTCATCAGTCTCGGCCCCGTTAGGCTCAGCTGGCTGCAGGCCTGGGCCAGGCCCAGCGCACCTCCAGCACAGGCAGGGACTGCGGGAGAGGAAGGTGCAGTAGGCTCTGACCTCCTGACCTTGGCATGATGCGTGTGTGCCGCTGGCGAGCCATTGTGTCTCTCTCGGGAGGTTCTGGCCCCTCTGAGTGTGATTTCCCCACCCGCCGTGTGTCAGCAGCCTCAGCACGAGGGAGGCCGAGGCCCGTCGGGAACAGGGGGCCTAGTCCATCCAGCACTGTTCAGCCTGGGCATCCGTGTGGCGCTTACAGGCTCTCTGAGGACCCTCAGACCAGCAAACAGCAGCAGGGGGGTCTTGGACACTACAAAGGCCACTTCTTCAAGCTTGCTACTCCACACACGGAACTCCTCCAGAAAGATGGGGTGACCTCATAGCAGACACAGGCCAAATAAGAGGAAGGAGTTGTCCTTAAGGAAAATGACTAACCAAAAGGATTTTCCTTCTATTATTTCTATATTACTGCTTTTATTACACGTGGAGAAAAAAATGAATGTTTAAAAAAACATTCTTTAATTTGAACATGAAATGTTATCAGTATAGAGCCTCTTTTTGAACATTAGGTACTGTTTAAAATGAGTTTCATGATTCCATTCTGAGCTTAACTCTGTAATTCTGAGAAGGAAACATTCACAGGCTATTCATACAAATGAAATATTGAGTTGCCTTCAATGCACTCGTGGTTTTTGTGGAAGTTCTGGTCAAAAGACAGAATGATGCACAGGAAGCTAGGCTGTGTGTTGTGAACTTGGCAGCATGGACGAGAAGAGCATAGGTTTGCTGTTCTAGAACCGAGGGCTCTTGCGGGAGGGCCTGGCTATACCCCCCTGAGCACCGAGGCCGGCTGCAGCCTCGCCTCCCCCAGCTGGCCACTCAACTCGGGCCAGCAGCCTGCGCGCCGCCACACTACTGTGTTGTGTTTTCTTTCCCCTTCATTGCTTAACATATTGGTTGCTAAAATTACCTTGCTGAGTTTTGTTCTTGTTCATTGTTTGCATTCCCTGCTGTGGACACACACACTAGAAAATAAACTTCCTGAGAACAGGGACCTGTTGTCCTTTTTTTAACTCTGTCTCTAGGGTCTAGAATATTAAGTAGTTGCTCAATACTTGTTTGTTGAATGAATAACTGAATGTGGGAGGTTGTTGGAGAAGAACTTTCGGGAGGAAATTTTGTGGTGGTCACCGCCCAGGCCCCATGGTTGAAGTCTCAGCCCCTTGGAGGAAGGAGCGGCAGGGCTAATGTGAGCTGGATTTGCAGGGCTGCTGTGCGCCAGGGTGCAGGAGGGATGCCTGGTCGCCTTTGGTCAGCACTCCCTGCAGCCCCGGCATAGTAAGATGCCAGGGCAGTGCGGCACCCAGGGCCTCTGGCACAGCCTGCACATTCCCACAGGAGTAGTGACAAGACACGTTGTCATCGCATGACCTTGAAGGCAGGGACATCGGAGGGGAGTAGAAGGACAGGAAGGGAGATGCCCAGGTTCATGGGGGCAGCTTTGCTGGGGACCAAAAGCCTGCACCAGGGTGTGGGGCAGTGAGTGGCGAGAGCTGGGTGATCACCACACGCATGATCTCACCCTTAACCACTGGCTCACGAAGTCTGAGGATATCCAGGTTGCCTTTGATATTAATCTCCATGAAGAGTATAATTGGTTGAGGTCCAGGAGCATATTTTCTCTTTCTTTCTTTCTTTCTTTTTTTTTTTTTTTTTGAGACAGGGTCTCACTGTGTGGCCTGGGCTAGAGCACAGTGGCCTTGATATAGCTCACAGCAACCTCAAACTCCTGGGCTCAAGAGATCCTCCTTCCTCAGCCTCCCGAGTAGCTGGGACAACAAGGCACGCACCACCTTGCCCAGCTAATTTTTCCATATTTTGTAGAGACAGGGTCTCGCCCTTGCCCAGGCTGGTCTCAAACTCCTGGCCTCAAGTGATGCTCCCGCCTTGTCCTCCCAAAGTGCTAGGATTACAGGCACGAGCCACCTCACTCAGCCGTATTTTCTCTTGCTTTGATTGTCTCTGGGGATCCTCTCCTCTCAGTTACTCTCTGTTCTCCAAACTTGTCCTCTCTTTTTGTCCCATGTCTTGACATGTGTGATTCCTGTGCCTGGAGGGCCTCTGTCTCTTCTTTCTCTGACATAGAGCTTCTACTTGTCCTTCAAAGCCCCAGTCCGATGTCACTGCTTCACTGAGAACTCTCTTTGCCCTTCAGCCAGAGCGACTTGCCCTCCCCTGCGTGTCCCGTAGCCTCGTCCCAGTGCTGCCCCTTCTGCTGTGTAACCTTGACTCTTTCTAGTTTTCAAGGGTAATGATGGTGTCTGAAAACGTGTGTATTTTCAGTTCATGTCACAGAATCTGGTTGTGAAAGAACAAAACAAAATTAAAGAACATATGTGAGACATTGGAAATAGATCATCCACAATTGTTCCTAAAAGGCAATGAGTAGGTGTATAAACAAAATATGGTATTTCTGTACAAATGAATATTATTCAGCCATAAAAAGGATTATGTCACAACGTGGATGAACCTTGGAAACATTAAGCTAACTGAAGCAAGCCAGATGCAGAAGGACAAACATTGTATGATTCCACATCTAGGAGATACCTAGAATAGGGACATTCATAGAGACAGAAAGTAGAATGCAGGTTGCCAGGGGCTGAGGGGAAGGGAGAAAAAGAATTATTATTTAATGGGTACGGAGTTTCTATTTGGGATGATGAAAAGTTCTGGAAATAGTTGTGAATGTACTTAATGCCACCGAATTGTAAAAATAGCTAATATGGTAAATTTTATTTTATACATTTTATACCACAATTTTTTACAAAAGTGATAAGTAAGGAAAAAAACAAATGGAGGAATTAGCACTAAAATGTTCCAATCACCCAAATGCAAAAGGTAGTTCAAGAGACCAGTTAAGAGAGATACAGCTCATTACAGCCTCCTTATCAAGAGACAAAAATCTGTGTTCTTTCTCCTGACACCATTTTTAGGCAATCAGCAAGAGTTCATCAAAGTCAGCATCATATTCTCTTTTTCTGCGGCAAAACCATCATTCGCAAGTGCTTTTTCCCAACACTAAATTATGCTTCTTCTGTTTATGAAATTTTATTTCAAATAAGCTGATAGAACTCAAACTTGGGTTATTGAAATGCCATAGAAAATTGACAAAATGGTTACTTTTAGTTTTTAATCTGTCTTAATTATATATATATGTATATATGCATGCACACACAAACAATACTTGAGTAAAAATTAAACAGTTATTACATGATTAGTCATTTTATGTATTTTTATTTTCCTGGATTGGAGCCCCCTGTTATGTCTTATAAAACTTTTGCTTGGATTTTGTATTTTTAACTTCCACGCATACTTATGGGAACTTGTTAGAGGCGGAAGCCTGTATTTTAAATTTCCCTACATGAAACAGTTGAAGGGCAGGAGGGGAGTTAAGGGGACACCGAGAAGCGGGCTGAGCCGCTGAGGCCTGTGGCTGTGTCTCGCATCACGTTAGGGCCCAACACCCAGGGGAGGGGCCTGGTGGTGCCACCGGCTGACCGGACGGCGGTTCTCGGAAGAGCTGCTGATCAGAAGCAGAGGCTTTGGCAGAATCTAAATGGCAAAGTCATAAACAATAACAGGCCCTAAAAATAACAACTGCAACCCCAGCAGAACGAAAGCCCTTCTATGTGGGAAGTGTAATGGGAAATGTATCGATTGGTATTTTTATCCAGATACGAGAATAGTGATCACAAGCAGAGAAGCTCCCCTTTTCTACAAAGGACGGTGGCGCAAGACACGGATCCCCGTCGGCAGAGTCTTCGAGCAAGCATGGGAGCTAGAGTCGATGCATGTGTATGGGGAATTTTCTGGTTGCAGGTGGCCGGAATGGAATGAAAATCAGCTTTCATGTGTTCATTCTCTCCTTTTACTCTTATCTGATGAGCTCCTACTCTATGCCAGGCATGGTTCTAGGTACTTGGAGGATATCGGTGAACCAAACCAACACCAAGTTCTCTGTCCTCATGAAGCATATAGTCTAGCAGGAAAAGACAGAAAATAGGGCACAAACATCATACATAAGTAAATTATATAATATGTTAGAAAGTGGTAAGTGTTGCATCAAAAGGAAAAAGTGTAGTGGCAAAAGGAAAACTCAAGAGTCCCAAAGAGAGGTGGGCATGGGGCAGGGTGTTAGATGGCCAGGGGCAGCTCTGTTGAGCCGGGGATAAATGAAGAGTGGCCGGGAGTTAGCAGGTATCAGGGGAAGAGCATCCCGGGCAGAGTGGCGAGAGGGAAAGGCCTTGCGGGGTTTCACTTGGGTGGAACGGGGAGCCCGTGCAGGGTTCCGAGCAGAGGAGTGAACTGACCTGGTAGATTTTAAAATTATTCACTTTGCTGCTGTGTTGGGAATAGAGAGTAGGGGACTGGCGAGTGAGGAGGTTATTCCTACATTCCAGACACATGTCAGAACGGTACCACTGCATATGCTGAGAAAGGGCCCAGGGCTGGATGTGTTCTGATGGTGGAACCTGCACCATTTCCGTGGAGTTGCTGTGAAGTGCGCGGGGCCCAGGCAGGCTCCGAGATGTTCGCCCTCAGCCATGGAAGGATACAGTTGCCGTCAGTGGAAACAGGGAAGGCTGTGGGTGTCACAGGTTTGGCATGAAGATCAGGAGTTCAGTTTGGACACCTCGAGTTTGAGATGTCTGTTAGACACCTGGGGGAGAGGCTGAGTAGACCAGTGTGTATTAGTTTCCTATTGCTGCTGTAACAAGTACCACAGATTTGGTGGCCTAAAATAACAGATGTATCCTCTTACGGTTTTAGAGGTGAGAAGGTCTAAAGTCAAGGTGCTGGCAGGGCTGCATTCATTCTGGAGGCTGGGGGTGGCATTCTTTTCCTTGCCTTTTCTGGCTTTTAGAGGCTGCCTGCGTTCCTTGGCTGTGGCCGCCTCCTCCGCCTTCAATGTGCATCACTGCGGCCTCTGCCAGGACCACATGCCCTTTGCTGACTCTGACTCCTTCCCTTCTGCTTACAAGGACCCTTATGATGACATTAGGCCCCCTGGATAATCCAGGACACTCTTCCCATCTCAAGGTCATGACATTAATCACATCGGCAAAATTATTGGAGTCTGGAGTTCTGGTGAGAGATCTGAGCTGGAGTAAATAGCTGCTATTTAAACCCCTGAGGGTGAAATTAGTGGCTCCTGTAACATAGGACAGGGTGGAGCTGGACACTGGATTCAGGGATTGAAAAGTCATCCTGATTATCTCCTTATTCTTTCTCTTTCTCTCTTTTTCCCTCTTCTCCTCCCCCGTCCCCGGTCTCTTGGCTCTGGGTGTGTCAATGGGTTCATTCTGTCCTACTGCAGGATCAATTCAAGTGTGGTTGCCAGTGACTCTGGGCTTCAGCCACCTTAGTGGGAAACCCAGAGAAAAAAGGAAACTTCTCTCTTGTGGAGTCTGCACATCAAATCCCACAGTAAGGCTCATGGGGCCTAAGTCACACGGCTGGTTAGACGAGGCCCCTGGTGTCACCACTGTGGACAGTGATGGTTGGTCCCAAGAGAACCAAATGGAATGGGAGGAGGGGCAGTTCCCCAGAGTATAGGGGGACGGGGCTATTTCTAGAAGGGATGCTGGGAAGGCAGACACTATAGCTATACTAAAAATGCTCCAGACTTTTATTTTTAAGCTTTTTTTTTTGCCTTTTTTTTTTTTTTTTTTTTTTTTTGAGACAGAGTCTTGCTCTGTCACCCTGGCTAGAAGGCAGTGTCGTGATCATGACTCACTGCAACCTCCAACTCCTGGATTCAAGCAATCCTCCTGCCTCAGCCTCCCAAGTAGCTGGGATTACAGGTGCGCACCACTAAACCTGGCTAATTTTTCTATTTTTAGTAAAGATGGGGTCTCACTCTTGCCCAGGCTGGTCTCAAACTCCTGAGCTCAAGCAACCCTCCTGCCTTGACCTCCCAGAGTGCTAGGATTACAGGCATAAGCCACCATACCCGGCCTCTTAAGCTTATTTTTAAGTAAAATTTCAACACAGCCCAAAGTAGATGGAAAAGTATAAAGATCCTTCCTGTACCCATTCCCTCCCCTCCATCAGTTACTAACTCACAGTCAAATTTGTTTCTTCTCTGCACCTATCTACTTCCTTTCCCCACCTCGGCATATTTTAAAGTAAATTCAAGACATCATGTCATTTTTCCTGTAAATATTTCAGTATGTAACACTAAAGAATAAGGACTTTTTAAAAAAACAAAACCACAATGCCATTATCGCACTAAAAAAAATTAACATTAATACCATTAGCTATTCAGTCAGTGTTCAAATTTTCCCCATTGTCTCATAAATGATTGTTTGAATCAGGATCCAAATAAGGCCAATCCTTTCCATTTGCTTCAGAATTTCCTTTTGCGATGTCTCTGCAGATGGTTTGTCTAAAGTCATTAGCAACCAGGCACTCAGTTGTGGGTTCTTCATCGTCTACACATCCTGCTCATCGTGCGCAGTGGCCCTTCTCTAGTCACTGTAGCACTTTCACTTCTTTAATTCACTCCCTCGATGCAGCAGAATGGCTTTAGCACACCAGGTATTCTGGAGTCATTTTGAAAGTGGCAGATGTGGTTTAGGTATGTTTGGCTCTTGAAATCCCCCAGAGACCTAGATACGCAGCAAGACTCACGGCTCCCTTCCTCGCTTGCTTTCCCATGGGGAGAGGAGAACAGAGGTGTTTCCTCCTAATAATTCTCTCCATGTGGACTTTTGTCTTAGAGTTTCCAATGCCAGTCTGTTCCTTCCTTAAGGCAGTCCACCAGGGCCTTGCCAGAACAGACAAATTGCTGAGTTGAGAATGAACTTCCCTCTTGCGGTTTGCTGTGTGAGACTTTGACCTGTCCATGTATCCCTCAGATGCATCGAGGTTTAAGATATGCTCTGGGGAAGGGGGTGGGGAGAAGAAAGGGAGTTATAAAATACGGACAAACAAAGCACTGTCAAACCTCACCTTTAGAAAGGTTCCAGCAATTCCACTACTCTCTCAATGCTGTTGAGAGAACTTTGGTGTGGTTGCTATGCATCTTTTCATGTCATGGTGATCACATCCACCATGATATCATGAACACTTCTGCTCTTACGTATTTTCCTTTACTTCGATTTTTAAAAGATCCATAGTATCCAAGGTGTTCTTACCTGGTAGAAGGATGAATCTACTGAGCAGTGAAAGAAACACTCAGAGTCAGGGGAACTGTGTCCCAGGCCTGGCTTTTCACTAATTAGAAATTTGACCAAAGGATTACCCCCTAAATTCTCCAAGTTTTCTCCTCCATTAAATGGGTACCACATTGCTTACTTCACAGGATTGTTACAGAGAGGAAATGAATTAATAAGGTTGTAGGGCCCTTGCAAACTCTAAATTAATGTTCAAAAATAAGGAGTTAGTATCGATGTTTAGATGCAGTGAGAGTATGGAAACTATGTAGTTAGTTCTCCCTGTAGATCAAAGATACTCAGACCTTGAAACCAGAGCGTGACAGTTAAGGAGGAAGAAGCTTCACTCCAGCGGCTCGCTCAGGGTGGGGGCTCAAGAAATAGTTGTCGAGCTGCACTTTGTGGACCATGTGCTCTTTTCCTCATCCCCTCCCTCCCATGCATAAGCAGGGAGAATTGCTAAGGCGTGGTTGAAATGTTAAATACAGAATGCAGTAAGTACTGGAAGAATGGAAGCTCTGATTCCTTTAGCAACGAAGCTGAGCATCTCAGATGTTTCTGATATTCTATCGAGGATTTGTGAAACTTTCTCATTCGTCACATGCCTCTGAATTTTGATGTTTTAGAACCAATGTCCTTCGAGCTTTGCATGTTTCTCGCACACTGTGGGAGCACAGTAAATCTATGTTGACGTGAATTAAAGTATAAGCAGAGGAGAATTATGCATGTAAGTATAGTCATTATTTACACTGCTCTTATTGAACAGGTAGGTGATTACAGCATTTCTACAGTATAATAGATCAATGCACACATTTGGATCCATTCAGTTCTGTTCCTTTGGCTGTTTTCTCTGTTCCTGCTCCCAGATACATTTCTCCCTGGAGACTGTTTTCTTCCGGACTAATCTCTTAATCATCCCAACCCCTATTTGGTAGAGACTTGTGGTGCTCACTGGTGTCTACAAGGAAGGACTATACTTTCCTTCCTCCCTTGCGGTTGGACAGGGCCATTTGATCAATTCTAGCCAGTGGGCAGTGAGGGAAAAGGTGTGTCGCTTGTGGGCTGAGACAGTGAGAAGCTTGTGCACAATTCTCCAGGGTTTCTTTCCTCACTCATCAACTGAGGAGGGCACAGGTTCAGGACATCACAGCCACGTGATGGTAGAGCCTCTGTCAGCCTTAACTCTGAGTCACTGCGTGAAGACAATCTCCCTGGAGAGTTACCTGGCCCACAGGGGACTTTATGTGATTGGGAATCAATTTGGGTGATGTCAAGCCAATGAAATCTGGGGCTTATTTTCTATTGTGGCACAATCTTGTCTATTCAGACTACCCATTCCCGCTCTAAAATTGCTTCAGCCTAATTCTGTGATTTTTAAACCTTTCTTGTATGTGGATAGTAAATCCTGAAAAATGTGATGTATTTATATATTTTAGATTACATTCAAGTATTTTCCAAACTGTGGCATACCTACCGCTGATGGTACGTGAGATAATTTTACGTGGGACATAGACAGACTTATTTGTATTTTACATATTTATTTACATTTATAATTTGCTTCTACTTAACAACAAATGATGTGTCTTTTCCATTCTTAGTGGTTGCATAAATGTTTCTTTTAAAATAACTTTGGGGAAAATGAAGTGACTTAGAGAGAAGTATCCAGTAGATATAAGTATAATTGATAAGCAGATATGGCAAAAGTCTGAGAAGTGGTATTCAAATGACTGAAGGTTTGGGAAACACTGTGTATGGTAAATTATATGGTGAGATGTCTTTTAAAGAAGATCTCCACCAGACCGGGAGATTTTCCTTTTTGACACCTGGTGCATAGTATTAGATTCAGATGTTTTTGAATGAGTGGATATTATTATAAATTTTTTATCCAGAAACTTAATAAAAGTCCCAGTCCAATTCTTTGAGGTCAGTGCCATTGTTTTGATCATTATTCTTTGCTCTTAAGAGGTTCTGTTTCCCATAAGTGTATTAGGCTCAAATCAGATTTAATCAAAGATTAACATCCATGGCAACATACCATTTAAGAATTTAAAATGCGTGCATAGCTGATATTTTTAAAATAATGATTTTTTGTCCTTTGATTCTTTCCTAACGATTCAGAAAAGAATGATGCTAATGGCCACTCCAGCCCTAATCACAAATGTCTTTGTGCTCAGGGTTGTCCTGTGCAATGTTGTACTTGGACTCCTCTCACTATACTGGAGATAAAAATGTGAGATGAAGAGTCACATACTTGTCAGTGATATGGACAGTAAACATCGTTCTTGTGTGGTAACACATCTTGCATTTCAAATATAGCCATGATCCTTTGTCAGCCAGTAAATTTACTGAAAAATAAAATACAGCCATGAGAATGTCTATCTGTTAATTGGCGTTCTTATGCTTCTTGGGGACAGCTACCAGAGCTGTTCCTGATGAGGTGACTGGCGTGTCACTCTGGGTGTGGCAGCCTACTCCCCACTCTCCTGTAGCCTCCGTCCCTAATCTCCACGCATTTTTATGGACATTAAACATTTTAGCAGCAGCCTTAGCCGACATCCACAATGGAAAGGAATCCACAGAATGGGGGCCAGTGTGCAGTGCACGTGCAAGTGAAGTGGCAGATCTGTCCCCATGCTCTGGTCAGGACCTCTACCTGACTGAGCAAGGGTCATCTTAGGTCCTCCTGGCGGCTGAGACTCTGCTTAACTACCAGAGCCCTCCCTCTCTCCTCCCCTGAGGACTACTGCCCTGATGTTCTGATCTAAGCAATGGCTCTAAAAGTAGTGACAGAGTTTATCATAATAACCCTGAGACCTAAAGAGGCAAATTATGTTCATATATATATATATTTTTTTTTTTTGAGATGCCCAGGCTAGAGTTGCAGTGGCATCATCATAGCTCACTATAACCTCAAACTCCTGGGCTCAAGTGATCCTCCTGCCTCAGCCTCCCAAGTAGCTGGAATTACAGGTGTGCACCACCCCACCCAGCTAATTTTTCTATTTTTTGTAGAGACAGGGATCTCACTATGTTGCTCAGGTTGCTCTCAAACTCCTGGCCTCAAGCGATCCTCCCGTCTTGGTTTCCAAAAGTGCTAGGATTACAGGTTTGAGCCACCACACCTGGCCAGTATGTTCATATTTTTAATAAAAAATATAAAACTTTCTAATTTAAAATAATTTCAGTTATAACTGCTTTGAAACTAGTATGTAGCATTCTCATATACCCTTCACCTGGCTGGCCCAAATGATAACGTCTTCAAAACCATAGTACAAGGATTGAAACCAGGAAATGAACATGGACAAAGCACATACAGTATGGTACTGCTAACTCACCTGCAGATCTTATTCAGATTTAGCCAATTATCCCACTAACGGCCTTCAATGATTCATTCCTGCAACAATTATTATTGTGGTGTTTGCCAAATGGTGACTTTCTCTTTCTGTCATTCCTTCTACATTTATTAATTGGAATTCTATAAGGAAGAACAGCCTCTTCTGAGCTATTTATTCATTGAGTTATTTATTTGTATCAGTATGGGCTCATGGATAATTACTTTGTTTTTTTTGAGGCAGAGTGTCAAAAAACTTGCCATGGCGTCAGCCTAGTTCACAGCAACCTCAAACTCCTGGGCTCAAGAGATCCTCCGGCCTCAGCCTCCCGAGTAGCTGGGCCTACTCGGGAGTAGCACGCGCCACCGTGTCTGGCTAATTTTTTCTGTTTAGTTGTTTGGCTAATTTCCTTCTATTTTTTTGTAGAGACAGGGTCTCGCTCTCTCTCAGGCTGCTCTCAAACTCCTGAGCTCAAACAATCCTCCTGCCTTGACCTCCCAGAGTGCTAGGATTACAGGCGCGAGCCACCGCACCTGGCCAATTACTTTATTCTATGGGTCATAATCCATTACTGTCATTACTTGTTTTCTTGCCCAAATTGTTGCATAACTGGATATTGGGAGTTTGGTTCAAGTTCACTCCTGTGTCCATTTGCCATCCCTCCATCATTTAAAAAAAAAAATCATTTCCTTATTTTCTGGGACCATAAGACATTCTAGACTCAACTTGTGCTTTCTCTGCCCTACTTTGGAATCCACTGTTTCTCCTAGGAGCCCTGGTTTCAGTATCATTTTACTGTTAGGTTTATAACATTCTATTCATATTCTTGGAAAATTGATATTTGCCATATGGTCATTTTCTATGTAGGAGATATTTAGATATTTTTCTGCCATCCACTGTACTGATTAATTATGAAATATTGGTCCACCAATGTGTCATATATAAAGAGCATTTTATATTTTGATATACATGGTTCAAAATGAGAAGCCATACAATTATGGTTTTCACCAAAAGATTTGTTACGTTCTTTTTTATTAGCACCTAATTAAGGATCAAATATCTTTTAGACTCTTTGTTGTTTGTAGACTTTATTGTTGCTAAAAAATTCTTTTTGCCCTGATGTCCATTTTTTTCTAACCTTCTGCTTCTGCAATTTAGCTCCTCACTGGTCTAAATTCTCCTCTTCTCATGTTTTATCCTGACATCTCCATTCATTGCTGAATTCCTGGTATAGCATCTTGGCTTCTTGGGCCCTTGTGCCAATTTGATTGATAAATATATATCCTCAACACTGAGGTGCATCTGAAAGTTTCTTGACCAAAACTAGAGGGTCTAAATGCCTCCATCAAATGCATCCCAATCGTATATTTTTTTCTAAATAGAATGTATGAATGCAGAATGCCTAGACATGACTGGCTGATTAAATTTCTCAATATTTACTTAGCTAGTTAATTGTAACAAAGTATATATTTGAAACATAATTAAGAGCTATAACTAGGCAAATAAACAAATAATCATCGGCACTCTGAAAACATTTCCAACCAATAAATTATTTTCTTGCATTTATATTTTTTGTTTAACTCTTTATCTGCTAACTAGTTTCCCCATTTTGTTTGTATAGTCTGTGGATGTCATGATTCACCACAGTTGTTTATAGCTCAATAAGATAGCTTTCTCTTTTTCAAAAAAATCTTAACCAAAAAAACCTGGGTTACTTTATTCCTGTCTTTACATGTTTTAAAAATTGTTCTACATAGTTTGTATGACCTTTTATAGGCACCAAATCTTAATTTTCTAGCACTCCTGGAAATGTTATAGTGATGATTAGTTTACATATAAATGATCTGTCCTTTATATTCTTGGTGATAAACTGCTTTCAAAATGCCAGTTTACAAAATGGCATTCAGAAAATGGATTTAGAGGGGGAAAAAAAATCACTCTCCCTAGCTGCCGTTTTTCAGTTTAGACACTAGATGGCGTAGTGGTCACACTGACTAGCGAATGTAATGTTGTTGGCTAGACAACAGAAACTTAATACTTGCGCTTAATAGCTTCTATTGAAAAGACAGATGTACCTATAAATGTATTGTTGGAATAGCTCTCTATTGTAAAGTACTATAGTCCTTGAGAAGCAATGAGATGAATTACTTTTTGTTTTTAACTACTTAATGTTTATTTATCTTCCAATCTATTAAAACCATCATTGGACTGTTTTGGTAAATAAAAATCCAGTCCTTCATAGGGTAAATTGTTTTCAGAATATAATTGATTCTCAAGTACATTAAGTCTTCATAAGTGGACATTTGTTTTCAATTTAGGGGAAAAAAAGTCTGTGTTCCAGTTCTGTGAACACATATTTTAGAAGTTTTTAGAAACTTTTTTTAAGAGTTGCTGTTTTCAGCCAATAGAGCATAATCACATTTCTGGAATGAGCTATATCAGAAAAAGCCAATGTCTTTGGCTAAATTGACTCTAAATTGCTGTCCAACAGAACTAGCATAGATGTTATAATCTATATATCCACAGGGCTTTTCTTTATCTTGGCTGGAAATTTGGAGCATCTGCAAAGTTGGTGTCTTCACATGAGATTATTCTTTGTGTGATAGAATTTGGGATCCAAGCCTGAGTCCCTTAATTACCTTTGAGTTATATGATACCCAGGGGACAAGGAGGAAGAGACGCTGCTGCATAACACTCGGCTCTCGTGACATAGCCTTGGAAGGTCTCTGTTCTCACGCATTTTCTAGATTACGTATTTTAAAAGTCATGGGGTGATTTTCTATTCCTGAAAAAAGCAAGTTTGCTGAATTGCATCCATTCAAAAGGAAACTGTGCTTAAAGATGCAAGAAAACAAAAAGTTTAACAGACTTTACATTTATTAACTTTTTGAATAGTGTTTATTACTACGTAAATGGCTTCAAGTCAAAGGTTTATTTCTAATATTTGCCTGTTTGGTTTTGAAACATAAAATGAAAGAGGTAATCTTGGTTGTTTTTAAAGTTAAACTAAACATTCTTTGAAGAAGACCAAATTTTCTGTGACATTGCTTGTACTGCACGTATACACTACTTAAAACTCTATGCCACACACACAAAAAGAAACTACGATATGAGATTATGTACTTATGTCTTTTAATTTTTGTAAAATATACATTTAGGAGTTGGTGATTTACCTTTATAATTAGGTGAAATTTTTTTTTGAGAAGTTGGATGGAATGTTAAAATAATTTTTTATTTTAAAAGTTATGTTTTAAGAACCATTTCTGCCAAGAAGAAAAAGTACCCTTAAAAATTTGCATAAAGGAGCCTTATGGGCCAAATGGGGTGCTGATTGAAGAAAGGAAAATATTTTCACTTGGTGGGAGGGTGAGTCTTTAGTAGAAAACAAAACAACAACAAAAATCCCTGAAACCAGCAAAAACACCAATTTTAGCAGATTACCCTATTATGTGTATGGTTTTTAACCAAATTTTCATACGTAAGATTTAAAACAGGTGATATGGTAATGCTAATTACCACCAAAGACATTTTATTAGACTATGTTCAGAAATTGTCAATATTCATTCATGATATATATTCATTTGCCATATAGTTTGTTCAAAAGCTGATAGCAGGAGCTGAGTACAGAACAATGAACCAGACTAGCGTGGTTCTTGTCCTCACTTAGCTTACACTTGGGGGAGTCAGAGACAGGGAAAGAGGCACAGGGACTAGTGTGATGAAAAAGCATGAAGAGTCCCTGAGTCAGGCAAGGTCGCAGAGAAGGAGCTTGTTTGGGGGGACACGATAAGACCTGGGAAGATGAGGGGGGAAGGAACCTCCTCCTCAGAGAGTGGCCTGGGGGAGAAGCTCCTTTTCTGTTGCAGCAGAGGACTGGCAGGAAGGCTGTGTGGATACATGTATTTGTTACCTATTGCTGTGTGACAGATTACCCCCAAATGTAGCTGCATAAAAAATACACTTCTTATAGCTGTGGGTCAGGAATCGCGGCACATCCTAGCTGGACCCTCTGGCTCCGAATCTCTCACGGATTGCAGTCAAGACACCTGCCAGGACTGCAGTCATCTCCTGGCTCCGCTGGGGAGGACGTGCTTCCAGCTCACTCACGTAGCTGTTGGCAGGATTCCGTTCTCTGTGAGAGGGGGCGTTGAGGACTCAGTTCCTTCCTGGCCGTTGTCTGGTCAGCCACCCTCAGTTTCTTGCCACATGGGCCGCTCCACAGGGCTGCTGGCTTCTCTCAGAGCAAGCCAGAAAGAAAAGCCAGAGACGGCAAGCAAGATCAAAGTCATAGTCTTGTAACTGCATCTCAGAAGTGACATGCTGTCACTTTTGCTGTATTCTGTTTATTAGAGGGGAATCTCGGTCCAGGCCACCTAGAATGTGGGTGGCTGAAGGAACGTGAAGACAAAGGTCACAAAAGGAAAGAAATTCAAGTCACTGAGAGGCTACGGAGTCGGATGGGTCACCCACATAAATGTTGAAGTGGGCCGGAACGATGAGGGGGCCTGGAGTAGAGGCCAGCGCTGAGCTGGGTGCAAAAACTTCTGGGGAGGGAGGGAGAGTGACAAGAGGCCTAGAGATTACAGAAGGGACGGCTTCTGGCAACAGAGCAGACCAGATGGCCTACAAAAGTCTTCTGTTACAGAACACCTATAAATCAGAGGCTCAAAAATAAATACATCCCTTTAAAGGACTAGCTGAAGTTTAAAAAAAGTGGGGAAATTCCTCAGGGCCCAAACCAGAGGGAGCTGGACACCAAAGTGACAAGCATGCACTGAAGTCACAGCCGACCTCGGGGCTTTTATCAATATCCTAGAACTTTATCCTAGTCCTCGAGTCTCCATGTAGACAGGGGATGAGGTATCTGGTTTCTGCTCTGTTAACTACGGCATAGACTCTGTAGATGTCTCTAACTGACCTGGAGGTACGAAGGTGACTAAATCAAGTCATCCTCCCTTTGACGACAAAGGCCACGTGCGACGAACGCCGTCTGTCTTTGCCATTACGCATGGGGATGGTGAAAGGCGGGATCCTGGGCATCGGCCCCGAGGCCTTGGGTCTTCATGCCTAAGTGTGTCACACAAACCCTGGACAAAAGGCTGTACCCTCAGTAAGAGGGAAAGCTAGAAAAAAATCTGTCATTAAAGGAAGACAGGGAAACTTAACCTGTTTCCTCCTAGGCTGTGGATGGAAAAAGACCTCCCATGAAAATTCATAACCGTAGTCCCACCCTCACGCAGGTTTGGGGCGAGAATTTTTACTGCCTCTTTAGGTCTGCAAATGCCAAGCCAAACGAATTACTTAAAGTGGTTCTAGGTTCGAGCACTGGAGGGCTCCCAGCCCAACCCAGTGCAAATCCTTCCTGGAAATAGAATCTCAGTGCAGGTTTGTGCTGTTCTCATATGTTGCTCAACTGAATATGAGCTCACAGATCAAAATTACAAAGTACCCCAGAAAACAAGCCACAAGAAGAGGGAATCAGAAGGAAAATAAGATAACAGAAAATTAGATTCCAAATGATCAGGTACAGACAACAGATACCAGGAAGAGAGGAAGCAGGTAATTTAATCCAATGGCAGGTATCTGGAAACAATTAGTTTAGCCAAAATTCTTAAAAACTTTCAGTCTCTTCTATTTACCAGTTTTATTCCTTCAGCATTTTCCTACAGAATGATCAAGTATGGATTTATAATGATATCCATCATGGTGTTCTTTATAAGAGTAAAAAACACTTGGAAACAGCCTTCATTTCCAAGAACAGAGCAATGAATGAGGAAATGATAGAAATTGTAGAGTGTTGTTTATATTTGTGGGCAGTTTTAATGACATAGGAATTTGCTTACGGTATAATATGAAAGGGTAAGAGCAAGTTAAGAAACCACTTGTTAAATATGGCAGTGTTCAGCTCTCCAAATTATTTAGTTAAATGAAGATATTTCATTTTTCTAGCATTCTGCTTACATAGGTATTTGATATCTTTGGCAGTGGTAGAAAGGGCATAGGAAAATTGATGGCCTTGCCAAGATTTTGTTGAAGGATTCAGCTATATTGAAAAAGAAAAGGCTACCGAGAATTTCGGGGTAAAAATACACAAATAATAGCTTTCACAAATAGAATTTAATTTCAAACTCTGAAGCACTTAAAACATGCAGTCAACATTCACGTACTTTAATTAGAAACACCATACTGAGTCTTTCTATTTTGGACATGAAGAATTCTCAGAGAATTTAGAAGTTAGTTAAATTTCTATTCCTGTCTTTGAATGTAATTACGTGGCAACTATTCTTGCCGTAATCGCCAGGATATGGGCCACTTAGGTATCGGTGATTTCTCCACGATGTTCAGTAGCCATAAAGAGCATTCCTCCACAGTCCTTCCATCTTTATGAATCCAGAAGAATGAATGAATCCTTTTTACTAAGCAATGATTTAGTTAATGAAAGCACTTGTCGAATTCTGCGGGGAGGGGTTACAGAAATGCACAGCACAGCAGTCCCCAGATTGTCACCTGCACAGAACCATCTACAACAAAGAACACCATCACTTTCTCACTTTTGTGGTTGGTAGAAAATTGGTTTACCCTCTCGAGGTTTATCCTAAAGTTGACGAGTGACACAGTGATGTGTTTGTCCTTTGCTTAATCACAAATGCAGGGGATCTGGCAAGAACTTATGAAAAGAGGTCTGGAGAGTATGGATACCATGGAACCGTGCAGCAACAGAGCTGATGGCAAGGTGAGGGCTAAAGTAGATACTGCAGGTATTACCTGCCTAGTACTCTAGTTTTCCCAGAACTGGTGGCCCAATTTTGCCAATTCTCTACCCAAAGACTTTGGACATTAATCTGAAAGTATATTTGCTCACCACATGTTAGGTGCAAAACAATCATTTTTTTATTTATTTTTTTATTCATTGTTTGGAAAATACCTGGGCTACTATAATAGGTGTCAGGTATCATAGCCGAAGACCTAGAGTAACCAGAATTCATTCAGAGGAGGACTTCTGGGATTTTGAGGGGTCTAGATGGCAGGGACTGTATCTTACTGATCACTGTTCCTTTTCTGCCTAGCACTATGCCTGGCACCCAGGAGAGTCTCAATAAAATGTGATAAAGGAAGGGATTTGCAAATAGTGGTCAAGGCTCTTTTACCCACTGGCAGTCTCTCCTCCTGAAGTTGCCTATATCTGAATGCCTCCCATACCAGGATGTCCCCCTGCTGTGCTGGCCAAGCAGCTCTGACCCTGCACCATCTCCCTTGAGAAGTATTCTTTTTACCTTGCATCCTAAAGATGTGAATTGTTGACCAGAACCACTCCTTGGGGTTCTGGTCATACTTTTGGAGCCCCCTGTCAACTGGGACCAGAAAATTGGAGACCCAAATGTGAACAGAGATCAATGGAAAAGTGACTTCATATTGCATCTCCAAGCGTTGGACTAAACATCCTGAATCCCTCCACTGTACGAAAAGGACTGGTCCCAGCTACTTGGGGCCTGAACTTCCAAGGGAAGATCAAATAGCCTCAGTTCTGGAGGAAAAAAGATAGAGTGGAACAAACAGCGCTAATTAAGGCATCGCATTACCTCTAGTCATGGCACCTGAACAGGCTGCCTTTACTTGGTAGAATTCCCTGGAGATCCTCAGGTACAATTTCAGCCAGGCTGGAAGAGCTCAGGAGGTCCAAATGATGTGTAGGCTTTGATGTAATTATTCAACAAACATTGATCGATTTCTACTACATGTTATTAAGACATGAGCAAATGTGTATTGTCTATCAGTGCAGTGACCTCTTCATTCACAAAACTAGGCCCAGGGTAATTGCATTAGCCACTGCTGTCATGAAGAGGGACAAGTATAGGGTTGGAAGCAGTGGCTGAGTTGGGGCCAGATGTTCCCTTCTTTGGGGCCCGAGTAAGGAGCAGGTAAGAAAGACTAGGACTCAGGTACCAGGGAAGAGAAGAATGTAAGGCCAGGAGCCAGGGAGAGGAAGAGATGAGTTTCCCTGTTGCTGACATTCTCTGCTAAACAGCCAGAGGCTGATTTGTCTTGTCTGGATTTTAAAAAGCCCCCCCACTTCTATAGGCATACCTGTCATAACTCAGGTGAGGGAACATATGGCTATTTAATCAGTAGTTGTGGAGTTGGTGGGCAGAGCCGGGGCCTGGCAGTAGAACTCCTCAAGGGGTTGTGGGGACCAGAGGAGGCATCTAAGGGGCCGCAGCGACTGAGAGTGGGGTTTCAGCTGGGTGGGGGGGGCTGCATCTGCACCATGATGCAGGCGGAGCATGGAGGAAGGGAATTTGGGGAAGGAAAGACATTGGAAACCCAACCAAGAAGTCGCTGTCAGGAAGCAGACCTGTCCACTGGAGCAGGATGCCAGCTGCCAGGAAGGGGTCAGAGCAGACTCTCAGTCTCCAGGGGAAGATTGACTTGGCCAAGGCAAGATCTCGGTTCAAAGTAGAAACTGAGCTACCGGGCAGGACAAGGGCAACACATCGGAAGTAGGAAACCAGGGTCACTGGTAACTTAGGGCTCTAGATTCAGAAACAGAGCTGCAAGAGCCTCGTACCGAGCAAGATATCACACTGGGGGCCCGACAGCTAGGGGAACATACGGGAGTCTCAGGGTGTCATCTTGGGAATACCACGTTCTGAAAAAGATTAACCAGGACCGGAAAGCAAGCCCTGTGCAGGCAGGGGTCTTCCTAGCTATCGCCCGGCCTGGCGCCTGATGATTGCTCAAAAAATACGTGTGAGTGAACGAACTGTATGAGTGATTCTGTCCCCCAAACCCCTCAGAATGATGTGAAAACACGAAACTTCTTAGGTCATTTCTGTTTCAGATTAGATTTGGCTGATAATTAATGCAGCATTGAGTGTTTAAACGGGAAGTGGATGAGCGCAGCAGCAGGGGGATTTCAAGTGGGGACGCTAGCACTTCATGGCAGGGACAAATTTTTTTCTTCTTTGAAATAAAACATAAACTTTGGAAACACATTATCATGTGCTTGGATGAGACCATGGCCTTCTGCATCATATTAAATGGAAAAGAGGTTTTTATCTCAGTAATTGAGATTTTTGTTATTGTTGAGTCATTTTTTTTTTCCTGATGGTAATTAGCTAGCAAGTTCAGCTAATTACTGCTCCTGGTCCACATCAACTGCGTGAAGACAGACAATCATCTATTTGCCACGGTAGAAAGACATGATAATTATTCTAAATGTTAAATCCAATTACTTGGCTTGCAAGTGTTAAAAAAAAAAGAGGGGAGAAAGGTCGTAATTCTGACTCAGTCCTGTTCTATGGCATTTGCGTTTTTATTTTATTTTTCTAAGAAACCATCACACTTTAATTGTTGGCAGTGATTGCCAAAGATGACACTAATATTCAAGAAATATTTATAGAGTATGTGAAATTATATAATTAATAAGTCCGTAAATTATTTCTGTTCATGGAATGAAAGGCCTATATTAGATGAATTAATGTCATCCAAAGTGCTATATTAACAAATACAATCTGGTGTTATTTTTAATCTACCTCTTAGTACATGAAACAGTTCATGGCAGTGACCTATAATGGAATAATTGTATCAAAAACCTGTTAGCTCCTCACGTAAGATTAGATTAAAAGATTCAGTCTGGAGTCTGTTGAGAAAAAAAGCTGGATGCTTTTTTGTGGACACATTCAACAAATTATTGTGATATTTGAAAGCAAGAGAGTTGTCTGTTTTGAAACTGATAATCACTATTCTTTCACCCACCCATAGAACCCTGCATGAAGGATTATTAAGAGTAAAAAATTAGTCCAGTCTCAGCACAAATTCGAAATATTACTGGCAGTGAAAGATCTTCTAAAGCCTTTTTATACCTAAGATCATTGATCTTTTATAAGTAGATAGAATTACAGGATCCCAATTTAGAAGGGTCTGGCATTGACAGATGTGGAAAGATTCTCCTAGCTGTAAATCGGTACTTAGTAACTCAGTAACTCAGTAACTTAGTAACTATGTTGTCAATAGAAATATGTGTATCTGCGAGTATGAAAAGTTATGATGTGGGACAAATAGACCTCATTGGTCCAGTCATTCAGAAGTCTTCAAATTTTTGGAAACATTTTCTTTTTAGAAAATGGAGCCCTTTTCCCCCCAAATTTTATGAACATCCTACATGGAAAACTGATCAAAGTAGATCTGCCTTGATTAAAACATCTAAACTTTCTCAATGGGTATGAGTGGCTCTCCACGGTAACCTCAGAGATATCACCGAAGAGTACCACAAGGGTCTGTAGAACCAAGTATGGAAGCCACTGAATTACACTAGATGTCCCACATGTCAGTCCTCAGCGTAAGGCTTTCTCGGGATCTACCCAAAGAAAGCAGAAGGAAGGAAATAATAAAGATAAATGTAAGAACTGATGAAATAGAAAACAAATACATGAGGATCAACAAAGCCGAAAGTTGGTTCTATGAAAAGACTAATGAAAATGAGATACCTGGAAATATCCACGAGAGAGAGAAGAAAAGCACAAATAAACAGTGTTAGAAATGAGAAAGGAACACACCTGTAGAGGTTGCAGAGATGAAAAGATAGCACAAGAGGATACTATAAACAATTTGGTATCTATAAACTTGGAAACAGATTAAATGTACATCTTCCTAAAAAATTTAATTGACCAAAACTGGCTCAAGAATTGAAAAATCCTGTAACTATGAACTGATTTGAATCAATGATCAAAATGTTGCACAAGACTCAGATTGATTATGCTAGTGAATTGAACCCAGCATTCAAAGAGCAAGTCATTCTAATTGAATTAGTCTGCTAGGGCTGCCGTAACAAAATTCCACAGGCTGGGTGGCTCAAACAACAGAAGTTTATTTTCTCACAGTTCTGGAGGCTGGACGTCCGAAATCAAAGTGTCAGCAGTTATGCTTTCCTCTGAGGTCTCCTTGACTTGCTGATGGCTGTATTTTCAGGTGGCCTTTCCTCTGCACGTTCACTTCTGGTGTCTCTTTCTGTGTCCAGATTTCCTCTTCTTTTAAGGACACCAGTCGGGTTAGATTGGGCCCACACTAAGAGCCTCATTTTAATTTGATTATCTCTTTTAAAAGCCCTGTCTCCAAATACAGTCACATTTTGAGGTACTTGGGTGTCAGGACTTCAACATATGAATTGGGGGAACGACATAATTCAGCCCATAATGTTAATCTCATACAAACGCTTTCTATTATAGAAAATGTTGAAACACATCCCAGCTCATTCTAGAACCAGGCAAGGATAGTAGGAGAAAGGAAAATAACAAACTTATTTCAGTCATAAAAGTAGATGGAAAATTCCTAAACAAAAATGTAACCTAACCCAACGATGTATTTAAAAATATAACAATCATGCCCAGGTTGAGTTTATTATAGAATATAATCACTAAAATTCTGTGCTCAGTAATTGAAATTCATAATAGCAGAGTTTAGGCCAGGCGAGGTGGCTCACACCTATAATCCTAGCCCTCTCTGAGGCCAAGGCAGGAGGATTGCTTGAAGTCAGGAGTTCGAGACTAGCCTGAGCAAGAGTGAGAAGCCATCTCTATTAAAAAATAGGAAAAAAATTAGCTGGGCAACTTAAAATAGAAAAAAAAAAATTAGCCGGGCGTGGTGGTGCATGCCTATAGTCCCAGCTACTCGGGAGGCTGAGGCAGGAGGATCACTTGAGCCCAGGAGTTTGAGGTTGCTGTGAGCTAGGCTGATGCCACAGTACTCTAGCCCGGGCAACAGAGCGAGACTCTGAAAAAAAAAAAAAAGAAAAAAACCCCCATAATAGCAGAGTTTAAAATTGATTAGTTTACTGGTATTTAGTGATTAAAGAAAATGTACTTATTTGAAAAGAAATTTAATTTTTATGAGAATTGGAATTCTGGGTGGTCTTCCATTCATTAAAATCTACAGGTCTTATTATAAAACTGATTTTTACTTTGGTATTTTACCTATATTCAGTCTAACATTCATTACAGTTTTTCATGGACTGCAGATAACTTTTAGGAAGCTGAAGGATCCACATTCATAATAACCTCACAGTGTTTCATACAAGGCCTAATGAGCTTCTGGAATTGTTCAGAGGGGAATGGAAGTCTGTGACTTCAAATGTGCCTTTGGAGCAAATATCTGTCAGCCTGTGGCTGCTTAAGTCTGTTATTTTAAGACACTAATCAAGAGGAACAGTAATTCACCTCCCCCATGTTATTTATATGAGACTTAATGTAAAATCAGTGTAAGAAAGTTAATTACAGCATCCTGGATTGTGCAGTCAATAGGCATTTGCAATCACAAGTGGATACTACTGAAAATCAGAAAGGCGTTAGGAGTGTAGTTCAGCAGTAGAGCATGTGCCTCTCGTGTATGACGTACTGGGTTCAAGCCCTGGTACCTCTACTTTGCCCTTAATTAAAGTTCTTTAGAAAGAAAAGGATAAAGGAAGAAAACACCAACTGAACATCATTCAGTAAACTTTTTAGGTTTAAATGTGTCTCTAGGAGCTCAGCAACTTTTCTTTCTGTCTATCTATCTCTGTATCTGCAGGAACAAGCTGTCTTATATGTTGTATCTGGAGATCTAAGAAGGAAAAAGCCTTATGTCTTATTAGCTGAGGTTTCTGTAGAAACTGAGTCCCCTAGACCCTTCGATGAAAGGGTCTATTATGGTCTTCCTGTGGATGGATCCGTTTTGCCCTGTTGTGTGTCCTCAACCCGTCTCCCACCCCCAGATGGCAGTCTTACCAGTGCATGCTGCTTGTCACGGGTGGATTGGCTAAGACCGTAAATGAAGCAGAACAAATCCATACTCACTACCAGAAAAACTCAACGTTTATATTCTACTGGCAGTGGGCCTATATAATTATATTTGTATATGAAGGACAGCGTTTCTCAAGATAACTTTATCTAAGTGTCTGAGACAATATTTTGAAGTATCAGCAGATTTTTCTGTACTTCTTTGTGCCTTATGATACTTTTTGCCCAGTCAGCTGGGACACTCTACATTCACTTCCTTAGGAAAGGGTGACAGAGCTGAATGCAGAAAACCATGAAGTCAGCTCCTGACTTCTGAGTGTCAAAAGCTTAGGCCTGGCATAAAAGACTGGGAAGAATTTTTGGGGGATACGTTTAGGACACTCTGAATGATCCTGCATCAAGCATGTTGAGAAAGAAAGAGAAACGTCTTTTTCTTTCTAGGTGTTTTAGGCAGGTGGCTGAGAATGTCATGGAGTCCCCTCCCCTCTGACACAGGGGAGTCTGCTCCCCTCTGACACAGGAGCAGAGAAGGAGCTTGTGAGACCAGGAGGGCACTGAGGTGGCCTTTCCCCATCCTGGAGTTACGTGAGAGTGGCAGAATGTTTCCAAGAGCCCAAGGGCCGCATGAACATCGCCCAGAGAGGCTGTAGACCTGCAGAGGCTGTGGGTTCAGGGAGGAAGGCGTGACACAGCAGTAACCTCGACGCACCTCTTGCCCAAGGCCAGTGAAGACCAGATGGGATTGAGGACTTGTCACAGGGTGCCAGCAGAGACAGATGATGGCTCCAGTGCTGTGCTTAGACCCAGGCATGAGGGCTTCCTGTTCTGGGCACCACCTTGGCCTCCTTCAGTTACCTGTCTCTCCCACGGCAGGGACGTGGGCCAGGCAATGTGCCCACCTGGAGCCCAGACCCCCTTTCCTATGCCATGCCTGGGTTTCATGGGGTCCAAACAGGCCCCAGCCCATGTCCAGGGCCTCCTGGGGAGCTTCCCTAGCTCCATCTTTATAGCAGTTGGGGGCAGATGGTACCTCTGATATTTGTCCCTCTAGAGCAGAGGGATGTCCTGGGGGTGGCTGCTTGTGGAGATGTGTTTACAGAAAGCGGGCGAGTGAATCTCCCAGTGCAGGACAGACCTGGGGGTGTGCAGAGAAGGTAGGGGCTTTGGGCCAGGAGCCCCCTCTCCCAGTGCCACCTTGCTCCAGGCCATTAGGAAGGTATATTTGTTAAGGTTGGAGGATAGAGCATATTGTAATTAACAGTGTGTTATCTTGATTTATAACTTCCAAATATTGAGACATATAGGATGTGGGCTTCCATTTGCACTCTTGCCCCAAACCCCACAAATGTTACTGACAGGCTTGGATAATACCATGGTCAGATGAGCCATCATCTTCATTCAGGTCCCCTGCTTATTCCCTGTAACTTAGCAGGTTCTCTAGAACATTACCCTACTCGAGGGAAAGATAAGCATAAGTGGAGGAGGGAGCTTCAAATTAACAGAGTTTTCCATCCAGAGCCTTCATGAAATCCTAACTCCAAGACATACCATTGGCATTGGCCTTGCACTCCAGGAGCGCTAGCCACATAGACGGGTGCTCTACGGCTGGTCACTTGACTTTGCCACTTGTCCTCCTGCTGATCATTTGCTTATGCTATTTCCATTGACCTAGTCATGTTCCTCCTTCTGTCTGTCCAGCTCGTCTATAAGCCTCCCTGCCATGCCTAGAACTTATCCATCATTCCTGCCTAATTTATTATCGATATTACACAAGTTACCTATTGTTTACCATCTCTAGCTCATGAGGTTGTTATCTATTCGAGAGGCGAAATTATATCTCGTATAGATAAACTCATCAAACAAGTATTTTTGGAACACCTGCTAGGTGTCAGGTGTGTATGAGATGCTGGGAATTCAGAGCAAATTGTGGCCCTGTCCTCACAGGAAATCGTGTGGAAGATGCAGAGCAGTGACCAGACAGCTGCTGTACCATGTGGGAAGCGTTAAGGTGACAGAAGAAGAGGATCTCAGGAGGAAACAGAAAAGATATCTATCCAGTTTTGGTAGGCCAGGGAAGCTTTCTAGAAAAAATGATGTCTAAGTTGAAACTGGAAGGATGAGTAGGGTGATTGATAAGCAATATCTAAATTTCTTGGAGATTATTGGCATATCTTCATTTCTGCTTCACGTGATTCCAGGGAAGACTCTCAGCTCAGCATTAAAAGCACAGCAAGTTTATTTTTGGATTAAATGTACGTATTCTTTTCAGACCTTCAATGGGTATTCATTTATAAAAACAAAATGAGAAGAAACTTGGGTTAAACAAATTAAGTAAAACCCAATTTCATCTGTAGAAGTTCTATACAAGTTCTTTATAACCTTGTTTACAATGTTATACAATGTGAATTAATCAAATTAGGGTAATTGGGGTATCCATCATCTCAGGCAATTAACATTTTTTTGTGTCAGGAACATTCCAATTCCACTTTTAGTTATTTTAAAGTATACCTCAACTTATTGTTGATTATAGTCACTTTGTTGTGCTATCAAATGTGGTTCATTCTATCTAACTATACTTTTGCACCCATTAACCATCCCCACTTTATCTGCAACCCCCACTCCCCTTCCCAGCCTCTGGTAACCGCCATTTTACTCTGTCTCCATGAGATCAGTTGTTTCTAATATTTAGCTCCCACATGTGAGTGAGAGCATGCAAGGTTTGTCTTTCTGTGCTTGGCCTATTACATGTAACATAATGTTCTCCAGTTCCATCCATGTTGTTGCAAATAGCAGGATTTCATTCTTTTTTGGCTATATAATATTCCGTTGTGTATATGTACCACAACTTCTTTATCCATTCATCCATCGGTGGACACTTAGGTCAATTCTGTAGGTTGGCTATTGTGAATAGTGCTGCAGTAAACATGGGAGTGCAGATAGCTTTTCCATATACTGAATTCCCATTCTTTGGATATATACCCAGCAGTGGGATTGCTGAATCGTATGGTAGTTCTATTTTTAGTATTTTGAGGAACCTACATACTTTTTGCCATAGTGGTTGCACTAATTTA
Organism: Varecia variegata; assembly: GCA_028533085.1. Taxonomy (NCBI): domain Eukaryota; kingdom Metazoa; phylum Chordata; class Mammalia; order Primates; family Lemuridae; genus Varecia; species Varecia variegata. The sequence continues at coordinate 17,369,129 of CM052441.1, read as the reverse complement.
CATTCCCACCAACAGTATATGAGAGTTCCCCTTTCTCCACATCCTCGCCAGCATTCGTTATTGCCTGTCTTTTTGGTAAAAGCCATTTTAACTGGGGTGAGATAGATGATATCTCTTTGTAGTTTTGATTTGCATTTCTCTGATGACTAATCATGTGGAGCATTTTTTTCACATACCTGTTGGCCATTACTATGTCTTCTTTTGAGAAATGTCTATTCAGATCCCTTGCCCATTTTTTGAGAAGATTATTTGATTTTTTCCTATCAAATTGTTGGAGCTCCGTATATATTCTAGTTTTATTCCCTTGTCACATGGGTAGTTTGAAGATATTTCTCCCATTCTGTGGGTTGTCTCTTCACTCTATTGATTGTTTCCTCTGCTGTGCAGAAGCTTTTTAGTTTTTTGTGATACCATTTGTCCAATTTTGCTTTGGTTGCCTGTGCTTTGGGGGTATAACTCAAGAAGTCCTTGCCCAGACCAATGTCTCAAGCATTTCTCCAGTACTTTCTTTTAGTAGTTTCATAGTTTCAGTTCTTAGATTTAAGTCTGTAATCCATTTTTATTTAATTTTTGTATATGGCGAGAGATAAGGGTCTAGTTTCATTCTTCTACATATGGATATCCAATTTTCTCAGCGTCATTTATTGAAGAGACTGTCCTTTCCCCACTGTATGTCCTTGGCATCTTTGTTGAAGATAAGTTTACTATGGACATGCGGATTTATTTCTGGGTTCTCGATTCTGTTCCATTGGTCTACACTGACATTGCATTGTATCATTCCTCTGCCCCGCTGTGACTTGTCAGAGCAGCATCTTGTTCACTGATGAGTTCCTATCGCTTTGCTCAATGCCTGGCCTATGTCGGTGCTCAGTAAGTGTTGATGGAATGAGTTTGTACAACAAAGTTGTGTTTTTGACAGCTGTTCATATGAAAAGCCATTGGAGGTTAACTACTTGTGTTTAGAACCAGTGGAGTATTCTGGCGGGATACATAACCAATACATGGGAGTTGACGTAGATTGAACACCAGTTATTTTCTTGTAAATGAAAACGGGGTGTCGCTGCTGCCCATGGGGAAGGAAGTAGGATTTGATTATGGTTCAAGGAGCAAGCCCAGGCTTCTGCCTCAGTGCTGGCCTTAGCCTAGACTGTGCTGGCCAGCACCTGGGCTTCTTCCAGAGCTGCCATCCATTGGTCTGGAGCCAGCAGCCTGAGCTGCTGCTCATATGCACGGAGGCTGGGCTGGAGCCACTACAAAGCACTTGGCCCTGTTTTGCTCTCATTTGCTCTCAGCCAGAACTGCTGGCTGCTGTTGCTGTCAGGTGGGGTGAATCAGGTCTGTGAGGACGTCTGACATCATAGGGGCCCTCTTATTCTAACCAGCTCGTTTTAGCAGAGCTCCTTTGTATAAGCACGTTAGCTGAGGGGAGAAGTTCTGAAACGAAGACTGTTACATAATGGTTTTATGAATAACATACAGCTTCCTAGAACCGGTCTTTTTTCTGTTACATTTTCAAACCAGGTTTTAGAAGTAAGACAATTTTAGATTCTTATAGTAAGAACAGATTTAGAAACTTTCCTAAGGTGTGACGCATTTGATGCAAAATATAGATGGACAAGGAACAGTATTGCTTATTAATAAGTCCAATTGGATGGTGATGGTCACTTAAATATATATGAACTAAGGTAAGTATGTCAAATGACACGCTAATGAGGTAAAAGAAGACGTGTAGGTGATAGCCTTCTGATTTTCTAGCTGTAAAAGCGAAGGTAATTTTATTTCCAGCATTAAACTAAAACGCAGGGCTTCGGGCCACATTTACTTGGCTCTGAGGAGTTTTTAAACTCTGTTGAAGCAGAGCAGGCGGGGCCTGGGACATCTCGAGAGTCACGAGCATTCTGTGGTGCTGACCGGGTTTGGAGTTTAATTATTTAAATGTTTCCAGACTCAAATGACTGATGAGCTAACATATTTTTAATTTAGACATTCACAGAGCAAGCTAAAAGATGTGCCTTGATAAACTGATGTTCACTTGAAGTTCCATGCCATGTATTTTATTTCAATGCCCACATTTTAAATTACAAATTTGAAATTTTATCCAAATTTCAAGGGAATGGAGCCCTGTATTAATTAGTTCTAGTCCCCAGTGAAAGGTTTCATGAAGAGGACTAGAGGTTGTTTTGTTGTTGTTGTTGTTGTTTTTAAAGAGAGAAAAAAATGCTGTTAGAATAATAATTTTAAAAAAGAATGTCACCAGAATGTTCTGCTTAATTTAGCCTTCCAAAGATAAACACACTGATGAATCATTGCATGCTGATGGTACTATTTTAACGTTAATTCTGTAACCTTTTCCTACTCCCTTCCTGTCTGCGGAGTGGGTGGGTTCTAGGTAGACTCACTTAGGGAGAAGTTTGTTTCTGTCAGACTCCTTTTTAGCTTTCCTATGGTTCAAACTATTTCTGATATAAACAATACCTACTGGGGGCTCTTAAAATAGTACTTTAAAGAATAAGACAATATTTGAGAATTATTCAGTTTGTAGAGATTCTATAAAGTTAGACAAGTTACTAATCATCGAGCTTATTAATTTAACTATCTCACATGAATTACAGCTATTTTATAGCACTCTCCACATGCTAATGGAATCTTGATCCTCAGTCCTGCAAAATTGGCCTTGGGGAAATACTTCCCTTGTGCCCAGCAAGCCGGATCTGGGAATCTCTCTCTTCCTCTCAGTCTGGATACTGTCTGTTTAGCACATGTTCCATTTTCCAGGTTGGGAATAGTTAACTGGGCTGGTCCTTCTTTCTCAGAAGGTTTATATCCTGGGGGTTGTCCTTGTTGCTGAGGTTGCCATTTACCTGAACTTCATTAGGAAAGAGACTCTCATTACTTCCATCTGTATTCCCAGGTTGTTAGCAGAGTATCAGTAATAAATGTTTAACCACCGATGTTTCGAGTGCATAAGATAGTAGGTTTTCAGCAAGGGAATGTTTTTGGAAACCCCAAATCTCTCCATAAGAATCACGGCATCCGAGTCCAAGGCTGTTGCCAGGTCTCTGCAGCACTCGCTGCAGATCCTATGAACTCACTTGGCTGGCCCACGGTCCCCGCTGCCCTCTGGCTGCATCCTGCGTCAACAGCCCCGTTGCTGACAGCACAGCTCTCCTGCCTCCTTCCCTCCTGCGTTTCCTCTCCCAGTGTCCATATCAAGGTCACATCGCTCTGCACTCTGGATCTTTCTTTCTGCTCTCTTCCCCTCTGTGTTCATACCCTCCACACTGTGGAAGAGCACATTCATTTTTCTCTCGGGAAAACCCATTGTAGGGAAGGGACAGGAATGATTTCCAGGAAGACAGTTGCTCACCCTAGCCTCCAAGAAATGAAACAAATGCCACTTATGAGCTACTTGGTGTCCCTTCTTTCCTTTGAGGAGTGCTGAGGAGGTCTAGGGGACCCCAGTGGCTTTGCATTCTCACCTCGAGCAGTTGTACTGAAACATAATGCTGGTTTCCAGCTAAGTGGTGAAAGCCTCACCTATTTTCATTAAGTGGTTAAATATGATTTCTTCTATTCAAAGTGAATATCATCCTCTACCCATAGACCTTCCTAAAAATAAAGTGAAATCCCTACTAACTGCAATCCATGTACCAAATGAGGGCATCCAAGGTTGGAATAAGATGCATTGCATATGTCATCTTTGGAGAGCTCAGTTTATTTTTTCTGGACTCTTGGATTTCT
>CM052441.1:17307707-17365288 GCA_028533085.1 Varecia variegata | reverse complement strand
ATTTCTTTCTATTTTTTTAATAGAGACGGGGTCTCGTTCTTGCTCAGGCTGGTCTCGAACTCCTGAGCTCAAACAATCCGCCCGCCTCGGCCTCCCAAGTGCTAGGATTACAGGCGTGAGCCACCACGCCCGGCCCTTGCTGAAAGATTTTTAAAGTCTTTATTCAGCTTTGGCCTCAACACTTTTGGTGTCGGCCTCTGAGCATGCTGGACCCTGGTTTTCAAATGCCATACAGAGCTAGATTCTTGGAAGGCCCCCAGGTCCATTATATATTGACGTTCTTTTTTATAATTCCTCTGTTCTTCTCTCCTGCTAAATACTCTTTCATTACCTACTCAAATCCCACTACTGGTGCCCTCCCTGTCCCTCTTCACACCAAGTGCCATATGTTCTACCTGTTACCTAACACTCAAGACCTCAGGTGCACCTGTGGAAGCAGCAGTGGGGACATTGGCTGTCCTTGAGCATGTTCCCGGGCAGAGGACACTTTTATTATTAATAAAATGATTTGATGACTTGTAGTTTGTTAAGACAATGATGATGTGGTAGGTTGAAAAATGGCCCCCCAACGAGGTCCCCATTCTAATCCCCGGAACCTGCGAATGTGTTACTTACGTGGCAAAAGGGACTTTGCAGATGTGATTCAGTTCAGGATGTTGAATGGGAAAAATTACCCAGGATTATCCAGGTGAGCTCAATGTAATCACAAGGGTCCTCATAAGAGGGAGATAAGAAGTCAAAAGAGGAGAAGGCAGCGTGACAATGGAGGAAAATTTTGGAGTGATGAGGCCACAAGCCAAAGAATGCAACAGAGCCTAGAAACTGGAAGAGACTGAGCTGGGGTCCCTAAAAGGAATACAGGCCTTGTCAGCACCTTGACTTTAGTCCTGTGAGATTCATTTAGGATTTCTGACCCAGAACTGTAAAAATAAACTTGAGTTGTTTTAAGCCACTAAGTTTGTAGTAATTTGTTATAGCCCAAAAGGAAACTAATACCGATGAAAAGACAATGGAAAAAGCAAACTGAAAGCAGAACTGTGAACCAGGTAGAGAAAGCAGTCACAGGATGGCTAATCGCCCCTCTAAGAACAAGCACAGCCTCGCCCTCCTGGCCCATTTCCCTGCCACTGTGTTAGAACCCGGATAAGCCTGGATTGTTATTCATGCCTTTCCTGGATTTGTCCTTCCTATCAGATGCAAATGTTTATCTCCTTTTTTCCCCCTCATGGCTCCCAGGACCTTTTCTGTAACCACCTTGCAGGAATCACAAGACCTTACATTCCTCAAAGACTGTAGCCAGATGTTTGCTGAGGTCCTAGCAAGTCCTCGGAGAGCCATTTAGGTGGCTGATGTTGACGCTTGCTGTTATCTGTGCCAAATTTAGTTGTGTGAATTGTAAGTGCAATAGATTAGTCCTTTGTAATTAAACTTAGATAGGATCTCACCTCTGACTCCTTTAGAACAATGGTGGTAGTGGGAGAAGTCTGAGAACTCGGTCCCCAGTTAAATCAGCCAGGCATTTATTGATTACCTTCTGTGTACTCAGCACTTTGCTCTTGGTGTCCCCAGGCTGATACGTTAGATTTGGGTCACTTCCACTTCTTTCTTCAGTGAATGCCTGGATAAGAAGATAAAAGCAGGATGGTGAAAAAGAATCATTCTCTAATTAATCTGAAGGCTAAGTATGTGAATACTTACCCATTAAAAAAAAAACCTAATGACAAGTGTACTTTTGTAGAAGGAAATGAAACTTTCATTGGGCTTATTTAAAGAGATGAGGTAGCAATTGATGCATGAGTGAAAAAAAAGTAACAAATGCTTTTTAGGCATTTTCAGGGTTTTCCTGTTGGTGAAATGTAGAATGGCCAATAGTTAGAATGGTCCCTGCCTAGATCACAATGTTTATTTATTCATCCATCACTTATCTGGTCATGTATTCATTCTAATAACAATTTTTGAGCACTCAGTAGTGTCCTAGAAGCTATGAAGAAGATTTTCATGAACTGTATATTGTAGAGGAAACAATCAATATATGTTTGATGAGGAATAACCCAAGTTAACAAACATCTTATTACTAAAGAAATGTTCATCAGTTTAAATTTAAGTCACTCAGAACCTAGAATACCTTGTTTAATGAATCCCAAAGAGGTAGCTTATGTAAACTTTTGTGGTTTCAAAATGGTGCTTCCCTTGCTCTCCTGTAGGAATGGCTCATTAAGATCCAGCTTAGACCTTTCCCTCTTTCTATGTTGTACAGATAATTAAGAAATACTACCCTTTCTTTATAGAATCATAAGTCTGGAAGGGATTTGAGAGGTCATCCATCCATTCTGCTGACTTGGGCACAAATGTTTTCAGGAGCCAGGCAGGCCACGTAGGTGTGTGCAGCTCAGTGTGAAACAATAGGGAGTGGTGGGGACTTTGGCAAACTCAGAGCATATGCCTTGTCTAAAGCTTTCGAGGTCTGGCCAGGCCAAATGATCGTGTCCGGGGGCTAGATTTGATTAGGCTGCCAGTAGGCAGCTCTTGATTGCTCATCTGAGAAAACAGTAGTCTGACCCTTTCTTAAAGCCTACGAGAGAGGATCATCTTTGTGACCACAGGCAGCAGACTGCCCCTAATCAGGCCAGCAGGAGCCTGCCAGCCATATCAACGGAGGGGAACTTGCTATCTTGTTGGGGTGGGTACCCATCACACTTTCAACTAACTGGAGGCTTGTGGAGAGAACTTGCTCAGGCTGTATATTCCTGGAGCAGAGTCTCTGAACCAGGTTTTCCTTTGTTTGCTGGTTTTATAACAGTGGACTCATCACAAGCAGCTGTGACTGCCCTTGAAGCAACAGGCCACCATGTTGGCTGATTGATAGAGTCAGGAGCTCTTTTTTGCCAATTACTCAGCGCTGAATCAGATGCCTTCCTCTGCATTCTGGCGACCTGGTTGTATTGCTGCCGACTCAATAATTTTTTGAGCATTGGCCATAATAAAGTGTATATAAAGTTCCTGAAAACTATTTTTAAAAAATCCTTGCAGTGATAAATAGATTGAGCTGGATAATAGTAAGCATATATCATTCTGCTTTGATTTATAGATTTATAATTTAGTCTTCCTTCAGAAATAATTTTTAAATGCAGCTATCTCCTGGAATTTAGAAAAAGGCTTGTATCTCAATGCTCTTTACAGGCAGAAATTCTACTGTGTTTATTTTCATACCAACACTGCTGAATGCTATTAAAGGCCAAGAGGTTTTATTTTTTGGTTGTTTATTGTTTTTTTTTTTTCCAACACAAAAGATTAACTTTAAACGTTGTATTAGTCAAATTGAGACAGAAGCCTGCAACTTTAGAAGAAATCATTCTTTCACATTAAAATTAGGAGTTCAACAAAATTAGATTTTATAGAAAGAAGTTGGGCCCATACATTGAGCCTTGCCATCTCTGATAAAAATACTGTTGAATATCGAGATTACAAGTACAGATGTTACAATAAAAAAGACCTGAGTTTGAATCTAGATCTACCATTTGTGCATTTTGAGGCAAGATTATTTTAATTTAATTTAATTTATTTATTTATTTGTTTATTTATTTATTTTGAGACAGGGTCTCACTCTGTCACTCAGGCCAGAGTGCAGTGGCATCATCATAGCTCACTGCAGCCTCAAACTCAGGGGCTTAAGCCATCTTCCCGCCTCGGCCTCCCAAAGTGCTGGGATTACAGGCATGAGCCACTGCTCCTGGCCTTGAGGCAAGTTTCTTAACCTCTCCAAGCCTCAGTTTCTTCTTCTATAAAGTAGGGATAATAATAGTACCAAGCTCAATCTTCTTGTTGGGTTTAAATGAGATAATGCATAAGAAAAGAATTAGCCACAGTGCCTGGTAAATAGGCACTGCTCAAACAGTGAGAGCTGCTGTCACCATTCCTGGCCTGAGATTCAAACACAGGCGTTAGCTCTGGGTTACTTTGGGTTAGCTCAGGTCCGGAAGAGAAGGAAGGAGGCCCATCACTGGTGCCCCTAAGTCAGAATCATCTGGAAAACGGCCTTCTTGGGATCTTAGATCTGGACAGGTTGCTAGCCAAGGTGTTTGATGCATTGATTTTCACTGTAACTGCGAGAGCGTCCCGTGACATGTTTTTACAGGGCTAGGCCAATGCTGCTGCGCTTACTTTCAGCGGGGTGCTTTCAGTTTTGTGTACGAGTGCAGTCCTGGGATCAAGGCATACTAGATTGACACCCAAGCAATCCCATATTAGATGTCAGAATTTGCTTCTTAGAGAACAACCAGGTTTATTGGTTTTATTAGAAAAGCTAAATATGCTTTATATATTTGGGAACCGTCTCTTTGTGACTTTGCCAGGTTTCATTTTATTCACTAAGGTGGGCTCTTTAGTTTTCCAGCCACCAGTGCATTCACTTTGAGATTCATTGCCGAGTAGGTGTCGTCTGGACTCCTGGGTCCCAGATGGTCCTTTTTACTCTCTCCTTCTTTTGCATTTTTACTGTAGAGAAATACATTCCTGAACTTTCATTTTGATGACTAAAGAGGGCTTTCTCTATTTTCAATCAACTCCCTGGGCACACCTTTGGAAACCTGTCTTCTTCATACTGTAGTGGCAATACCAGCAGCAGACATTAAGTGCCTAATATGTTCAAAACAAAACAAAACAAAGTATTAAATACCCATTTTTATAAGCTTTTCCCCAGATGGTCAGATGAACATCAGTCCTATGGGAATTATAATAATTATAGCATAAAGGGTGGGGGGCAGAGGAGATTAGGTGGAATACGTGGGAAGCCCTTGGTAGATCACATTAGGAGGTACAGATTTGTGAAAGAGTGGGAGTCCACACCCGTGATCTCTCTCTGAGAAGTAGGGACATGAGATCTGCTGAGAGTTGAGCAGAGGGGTTAGAAAGCGGGTGGGTGAAGGGGAAGGTTTGTAGGAGGAGTTGAGGCAACTCAACCAGGGAACTGGGGAAAAAAAGTTGATGATTGTTAAGTGCTTAGAAGGCAAAGCTGAGATGGGTTGCCCCAAATTGATCATGGTGCCAGTTGTCTTTGGGCATTAAAACCTTGCACAAAGATACCCAGTTCATGAGTAAAATTAGGCCTCTAATCCAGATCATCTAATTTTTTTTTCCCATGCCCTAGAATAATAAAGATAACGCTACGCTATCCTTTCGGTCTGCATGATCTAGAAAAAGATAACAGAGAACTTTACTTACAATGCATTTTTTAAAAATGCGTCGAATAAAATGTTAGCATGAACAAACCAGGTAGTAATTATATTTTGCATGGTGTTGAGTAAAAGTAGAGTGATGGAAGTTTCCTGTGCTTTCAGTTTGTTAGGGAAGCTTTCAGAGAGGTGAGAATGATGTAATTTCTTGAATGAAGGAAGGAAACTGATCCAGTGATTGAGTAGAAGAGTGAATATGCCGAGAGTTCAGTGGCCAACAGAGAGAGAAGGATGTGTAGACCGCGTTTGTGGGACTAGCAGTGGACCATTAAAACAACACAAAAAAGCAACACAAAGAAGAGTCAGGAAAACAGGCAGAACTTTGAAGGAGGGAGTTTGTGCTGCAGGGCACTCAAAAAAATTAGCATGTTGTTTCAATGTATGTGTGTGTGTATATATATTAATTTAGGAGTTATATACATAGACTTCTGGATAATATATCATGTATATTAGACAGCATAAAAATAAAACAAGGTGAAATAAACACTATTTCAAAAATGACAAAAGTTTATTGTATTAATAAGACAAAACTCCTACAGATAAAAATTGTTAATTTTTTAATGAGGGCAGTGACTGAGTATGCATCATTATTTTTTTAACCTTGATTTGATGATTCCAGACATAGTAAATTCGTGGTATGGTTTTCAACGAGTTTATTTTGATACGTGGTTTTAAGAACAATCAGAGTTAGAAAAGATACCTTGTTGAAGTGCCTCCTTGGCTAAATTTGCTAAATTATAATTCAATCCCATTGCCCTTTCATGCATAACTCTTGGTTGAAATTCAGCTAGTAAATGGCTTTCTCTCCTGTTGTCCTTGATTATTTATGAAAACTAATCAGTGGGTTGCATCTTTATATTTTAGCAAATGAGTTGTAAATCTACTGAAATTCTTCATTTCAAAGCTTTTAAAACCAGACTAAGAGTCAGTTTCCTAATTTGTGTCAACTCCATGTTATGGAACTACTTTCAGCTCATTTCAAGTCTGAGATGTAGAAAAAATAAAGGTGCCATGGAAATCTGGATAGTAAATATTATTGTTAATTATTTCTTTTATATAAAATACATTAATAGAAGTCCTTAACATTTTCTTTTCTCACAAAAGTGGATCATTTTGTGGCTTCCTTGATGTATGTGCAACACATTTGGAGACACTGGTCTAAGTAACCAAATTATTTCTATTCTTTTAGTGGTTGCTCTTAATTTTTAGAAAGATATAATACATAACCATAAATTTGTTTGCCAATTTAAAATATAAAACTATTCATCATGTCTGAATCTAAATCTAAAGTTATTCGATGTTTCTATTCTTCTTTGACACTTTGAACTCCCCCCTATTTTGCTGTGCTTGTCCAGTTTCACCTCTTTTTATAAATGTTTTTGTTAATTCTGAAATTATTATTTCATAATCAATAGTTATTTAAATATACTAATACATTTTATCAGCTTCTCACTCACCATTGTTTTTTCATCCCATACCTTTTCTCTGGGTTTCGTTTTCATCTCACTACAGTATCTCCTTTAGTAATTTTTAGTCTCTGTCTCTATAGCTATGAAAGTGTCAGCGTTTTGCTGATGGATGGTACAACTGAATATAACATTTCAGGTTGACGGTTGTTTTCTTTCCATGTCTTGTCTTTTGGCATCTGTAATTGCCAATGAGAAGTCTGTGTTGCTCTAAATATCATGACTCTCTCCTTTCCAAGATTTCCCGCTAGTTATTACCCACATCTATCTATTTTTGTCTCATAGCCACCTGTTTTTATTCCATATTTGCCTATTTGTTTTTGATAGATGCCATGCCTTCACTGAAGCATACTTATTTTTAAAATCTTTATTAGACTCTTCCATAACATTGATGTCATCAAGATTAAAATCATGTTTTATTGGTCATTTTATTTATTTGCTTTTTTTGTGTATTAGCAGTCTTAAAATATTTTGGAATTCAGCTTGTGCATTCATTTTGAGTGGAAGGTCTTTTTTGTTTGCTTGCTTCTTTGGTTTTGTTTTTACAGGAGACCCCTCCCCACACCGTACAACAAAAGAGAAATCTCAAAAAAAGAATGTTTAGGTGTAATCAAAAATAAAGGCATGCCAAATAAGCATTGACCTAAAACCCAGATAGTAGAATGTTAGCTAAATGTTTAATGTTTCTTTGCCCAGATCTTTCTGGAAATACCATCTGTTGCAAAACTTTCTCCTATGAGCCTTTTATTGTTAATAGTTCAGGGATTTGGTTTAGTACTTTTGAGAGTTATATATCCAAGCACTTTACTCATCAAAACTATCTGTATTCAATAGCTGTTCTTGTAAAAGCAGTGGCCGAAATGTTTTCAGAACAGATTTCCAGTAGAATTTGTTCCAAAATGAGCTGTGAACGAGCTTTCTCATTGGTACTCAAGATTCCGGTACTTCTGTGTATTTCTTTGGATGAATCAGAAAGAGAAAAGGTAGAGATGGTGAGAAGGCTGAGCTGGGTGTCCCAGAGAACTGCTGGGCCGAGCAATGGAGCTACTTGGGCAATTCACTCCCTTAAGTTTTCTCTCCGCAGGATCAGAGTCTGACTTTATGTATAAATATTCAACCACCATGGGTAAGGCCAACAGAGTTTGACTTTGTGGAGAAGGATCCCAGTCAGTCGTCCAAAAGCCAAACCATGTCATTTTTCAGCCTGTGATTCTGGAGTTGCTCTGCGTGGTAGAGAGGTGTTTCTGGCTCTTGTTCTCCATTTGAACTGGACCTTAGTCCTCCTAGACTTGGATTTCAGTCAGAAAAGGCAGGGCATTATTGTCACTGGGTCTCCCCTGTGCTCCCAACAAGTGAGAGCGTCTCATAGGAAAGTTAAAAACTAATGTGAACTAGGCAGAACTTTTCTAGGAAGCCAGAACATTCTCCTCTTTGAAATTGAGAGAGATATTTGCCAATAGGGTCTTTTGGAAGAAGATGTAGTAAAGATATGCTTGGTGGCTGGGCACAGCGGTTCCTTCCTGTAATCCTAGCACTTTGGGAGGCTGAGGTGGGAAGATCACTTGAGGCCAGCAGTTTGAGACCCGTCTCTACAAAAATAAAAAAATTAGCAGGGCCTGGTGGTGTGCGCCTGTAGTCCCAGCTACTTAGGAGGCCAAGGCGGGAAGATAGCTTGAGCCCAGGAGTTTGAGGCTGCAGTGAGCTGTGATCACACCCCTGCACTCCAGCCTGGGTGACAGATCAAGACCCTGGCTCAAAAAAACAAAACAAAACAAAATGTGCTTGGTGATGAATTTGAAGTCAAGGACACTGTGGGCAGCCTTGCTGTTGCTACCGCAACCAGACAGGCCTGGAGTCCCAAACATCTTACAGTCAACCTCAGGCAAATGATCTCTATAAAAACCCAGATGGTCGGGGCAGTAGCCTTCTTTTGAAGTTGGGATTGCACTGAGGGTATTTGGATGCAGGTGCACCCAACTACCCACACTGGCCTCAAACAAGTTAGTCTGATTCTAAGCAAGCTGAGAAGCTATGTACAGGAAGGTTGATAAAAATGGGAACTAAACCCGTACTTAGAAACATGATGTACAACATCAGGCTTATCAATGCTGGTATTAGAAAGGGGCAATTAGAAAGGGCCTGGTGAACATTTTTCATTCAGACATTCCCCAACGAGAGCATATTAATTGTGGATCTGAATTAAGCCAAGGGAGTGAGCTAGGGCTTGAGGAAAATGATCCACTTACCACGCTTTTCATTGTGACATTGCCTTCCTCTAATGCTTGGGGTTGAGGGGGACAGGGTGGCGAGGAGGGGTAGGCTGGGGCAGTGTCCAGAACAGGGAGACAGGAAGCAGATATGTCCTTGGCAGTCTATGCAGTGTTGGAACAGGGCCTGATTTCCAATGGACACGCAACATTAGTTTCCTGAGTTTAGGCATCTTTCTGTGTTGCATGTCCCTTGTTCATCTCTTGCAACAGCGGTGGAGAGGTCTGTGTATCGAGCAGGTGAGGGAGGGAGACAGTGAGCTCCTAAACACGTAAGGGGGTCCTGTGGCAGGACAGCATTAAGGATTATTTTCTGTCATTTTATTTAATTTTAATTTTTGGCAAATTATAACTTTATGGGATGTGATGTTATGATATATGTACACAATGTGGGATGATTAAATCAAGCTAATTAACATATCCATCACAATACTTAATCATGTACTCTTTTATTTATTTATTTACTTTTGAAACCTTGATTTCAGACTAATCAGGTACCATTTTAAATTGCAAAAATGTACCGAGGACATAGTCCCCTCATCTGAAACCTTTGGTGTCAGTTGTGTTTCAGAATTTAGAATCTTTTTATTTTAGAAAAGTAATATAAAGCATATGCTTCATATCATGTATCATCCCCAGCAGGGTCTGGGCAGATTCTTATAACCTATGACATTAAAATTTCCATAACAAAATATGATTATTTACTCTAAGTGGGATAAAGATTTTAAATAGCATCATATCACTTCAAGTCAGGTTGTGACACCAAATGTATTTTAGAGCCAGACTTTAAAAAAAAAAACAAAACCAAACAACTTAAGATCTTCAGAACTTTCTGGATTTTAGAAATGTGTATAAGGGATTGTGGATCTTACATAAATCACATCATGAGTTAAAGAATATTTAATGGGCTGTCCTTGGAACCCAGTCAGTGTTTATGAGAAAAATCATGTTTCGAATGACCAATAAAACAAACTTTTGGAACATAATCCACTCATCATTTGGGGACTAACTGTATTAATAAAAATAACTGAGAGTCACATTTTGAACTGTGGACAAAATTAGTATAAATATATTCATGTTAGACGATCTGCACCCCCAACACATGACACTTCTTTTCTCCTCACCAAGATCTCAGACGTGATGTATCTTCTCTCTCTTTTATCTTTCTTATTTCCCTGTTAACGCCTCTTTTTTTCTTAAAAATAGTTAGTTTGTCCTAGATTTCGAGCTGATGATACTCACTCTAGGTAGTTGGCAGGTCTTAATCAGGGCAAGCAGATGAGGTGTGGAAGCCACAATGATTTCAGTCTTTTGGGATCCAAGCAGTTTTTTTAAAACTATGTAAACTATGTGTGTTGGGTTTTTTTTTTCTTTGAAATTCATACAGTGATATGTCCTTAAAGTTGTGTGACAGAATTACACTAACAGATAAAAATCTCAGGGTAAAATCACTGAGAAGTTTAGCTTTTCTCCGAGGAAAACATTTTTGAACCATCACTGATATCCTAAATGAAGTATTTTGCTCCAACAACAATAAAAGAACCTCAAATCTATAGGAAAACCTGAAGTTACATGAAAAACAAAAATACTTAAACTTGGTAGCTGTTGCAATTGGAAACTAGATTATAAATAATTTGTCACTAGGAATTCCAATGGCATAAAAAGATGCTTAATAAACGAATTGCTTTTCAAACTTAGCGACCCTGGGGGTATGATAACACTATGAACTGTTTTTTTAAAAACCTGTCAAAATAAAAAACCTGGAGAGCCTTACTGTACTGTGGATTCATCGTATCATAGGTCAAATGAGGTCGTTGTAAATCTTTTTTACTATATCTAAGAAAATGCAGGAAACAGAGTTGTGTTGTCCCCCAGAATCTGATGTCCTCCCAGCCAGAAGGCCTTGCACGTGATTTCTTCAGCACTCTGCTCATCCCTGTGTCCTGGTGTCTGTCGTAAGCAGTTTTTGGTGTCTTTGAGGGTCATCTTTACATAGCCAAATTAAAGAACAGAAGTGAAATGGGCTTTCTTGTTAGTCGATGCATTTTCTTGCTCTTCCAATTTCCGCAGCTGCAGGTAATAATATACCATGCAGTCCCCTGACCTCTTTTGACAATTACTGCTTGTATTATTAGTGACATTTCGTAAAAATCCTTTGAATTTCTGTTAGGATAGGTGGGCAGAAATTCTGATCAGAAATAGGAAAGCTAGTCATGATGAAAACATAACCAAAATGGAATGGCCATACTCAGCGTCTCAGCATTTATTTAGAGCAGAGATATTAAAGGTAGCCTTTATTTTTCAATGTTTTATCTGCTACTCCCTGCTCCCCTCCCCCAACAACAACCAAAACAACTTTAAATTTTAAGTTGAAAAGTTGCCCAGTCATTCAGTGATGTCAGTGACAAAGGCTGAACCACATTTAGACTAACCCCAAAGAAAGGATCGTGTATTGTATTTATTTTTAAAGATTCCTTTTTACTTTGTCATGATCTGTGCCTCTTTCTGCTCCTGTTTGCCCTGGCACCTTTTGGAAAGCACTGTGTCTTGCATAGCATGTGCACTTTTTCCCAGAATGTGCAGCACACTCGACATTGCAGTGATTTTTTCTTTTTTCCTCCTTTGCTTAGAACAGAGGTAGAAACCCCAGGGGATTCAAGTACCCACTTGATAGGCTCAGTCTCTCTTAATCAGCCTGTAATGGAGCTAATGGCTGTTTGTCATCCTTGGAGATATTAATTTCCTGGCGGTGTCTCCTGCAGACAGTGCATGAAATATGCTCAGTATGCCAGCAAGGGTTGATAATCATTAGAAGGGCAGGGTGCTCCGTTAGCCAGAAGAGCCAGGGTTTCCCGGCTGCCAGGCTACAGAACTCGCCTCACCACTCCTGAGACATGGACAACGCCGGTAGGTAAAAGAAGCATGAATTCTTCCTAGCTGCTGGCTTCCTTTGCAGTCTGCATCCTTTGCTGCAGAAGGTTTGCCTATTTGTTGCTCTCGTTCTGCACTTAAATGCTCAGGACTGGGAGGCATGTCATTTGTTAACCCTGCTGCATTGTCCACAAGGCAATTAGTGTTTGCTTTGAAGTTTAGGGATCGGGAATGCAGATTATCATTCCAAATTCACCTTTTTGAAGACTACACGGCTGTTTTATTTAGGCTGCAGGAAGTGTGGTGTTTGATCCTTTTGTGCTCAGAACAGTGGGTGTAAAATGCACGTTAGTTAATGAAAAAATCTGTTACTAAGGGATGGCAAAGGTGGATGGAATCAATATTGATGAGCTAAACAAAAATTCTTTATAAATATTACAGTATGCTCAGTGTAATAGCATAAGAACTCTTTGGTCTGATGCTTTCATTTTCATCTTAGGATGCAATGTTGAAAATGTTTTACTATCCTCTGATATTTTCATCTCAGAGTACAGATCTTAGTGGCCAATCATGTATCTTCTAAAAATCTATTTGTTTTTAATGTCTTTACTTGACAGATAGACACACATGACTGTTGAAGTATTGTAATGTCATTTAAATGATTAGCTTAAAATTACTTCTCAGGTGGAACTTTTTTCTTTTTTCTTTGCTATGATGAACTTTTAGAAGCTGTACACTGTGGGCTTACTCCCCATTTCGGTGCAATCAGCACTCGATGCAGAATTCTCCCAGCTGTGTTATATAGATTCTCTGTCTCCTGAAACTCATTAGTTCGGTTACTCAGCTGGTATCAGCTTTACCAGGGTCCAGTGCCTTAAAGGCCTTGAGATGCTGTCAGCTCTTCTAAGAGGATATGTCATTTAAAACACATTCTACACCACCAACCACCCATTGGATTGGTAGTAAAATATATTTGTTTATGAAATTTAGCTATTTCAGTCCTTAGTGCAGGTAGCATAAGCTAGCAGAGATTTTAAAGGCAGTGTGTTTTGAGTTCTTTTATGATATAGCTTACCGGTAATAAAACTCTTTGACTAAAACAATTTTGTCTTTGACACTGAAGGCATTGAAATAAATTGGAACAGTATAATATCAGGGATGAAAACTTCAGGGTGGTAGAAGAAACAAAACCAGTGTAAGGGAGTGTGTGTGTTTGTGTGTGTGTAGTAAGAGTAAGACGGAGGCTGGATTCATGCATATGCATTTTACCCCCATTTGGTCATTAAAAAAATATACTGTTGGGCTTGTCATAAAAGCATGTTTAAGTGTGGTATTCCATGACAAGGCACAATTTGAAGAGCCACCAAAAGCTTCTCTAATTGCAGCAGGAGAATGAGTAAAAAATAAATAAATAAGCTTAGACTCCCTAATTTAGCCTCATTTGAAACTTCTGCCACCCACAATTAATTATACTGACATCCTGGCAGAATTATCACTTTAATTCAAGTAAATGCCTTTCTTTACTGACTCATATATTTATTTAAAGGCCATTTGAGAAAAGGAAAGAAACTACTGTGGCAGCCTTTTTGTGGGCTTAAAAAATGTTAAGAGTTATTATTTCTTTTTCGGCTAACTATAGCTTTGGGGGATGTTTGCACAATTTTTAGTTATATTTGTTTATGTAATTAAATGCCATTAATAAAGTGCCTCTGCTCTTGACTAGTTTGAGAATATTTATGCCCTGTGTAGAATGGCTTGTAAAGCAGCAGTTTCTCTATCATTTCAAATTTTAGGTGTCATCTCAAATATAGGCATGTACACCTTTGAACAGAATAATGGGCTTTTGAATAGCATTGTTTGAATATTTCAGAAATAGCATTTTTCTTATAGTGGTTTATAACTGGCTGTGCGTGATCATTGTTCATGGAAATTTTTTGATGATGTCAGCAGCCCCTCTTACAGGAGGGAAATGTGAACCTCTGTTACACATACACATTGCAGTGAAGTGTATTGACTAGAAGGAAGGCATTTAAGATAGTACTGGTAAGTGGCCAAAAGAAAAAAAAATCTGAAATATGTTTAACGTTACAACGAGAGACCCAATTAATGTGGACCATTACAGTTTTTCCAATTTCATTTAAATAAGATAATGATGTCGACTGTTTGCCTAACTGTTAAAAATCAGACATGAGTTAAGGCACTGGATGTCAGAGCCTAGCAGTGTAGAGCTGAGCACCAGTCTTAACAACTGGATCATTAGTTTCAAGGAGCCAGGCCTTCCTCCAGCCAGGCTTTCTGTGTGGGGGTTTGGATAATTGTCAGGCAGAAATACAGCAATGGGCACACACAGGCCAAATGCCTCTAATTTATTCGAGTCACACAGGACAGTGCATCAGAGATGTTTGTGTGTGGTTTCTGTTGTTAACAAGTAAGAAAGATGAGCTGCTTGGGACTCTGGCCCTGTGGGTGCTACGTGTACATTTCAGCCATCATACCTTTGGGAGCCTGTCCTTTCTCTCCTTAGCAGCAAAGAGCTGACATTCCTACTGTCTCAGAGAAGGAGACATCCCTTCCCCATAATTGCTGTTATGTATTGCTTTAAAAGCTTTTCCTGGAATAACAATAAAATATTTATCAAACTGTGTGTGTGGGATATGTCAGGGCAATTTTAGCAATATCTTCTTTTTTAATATGGTTATTTCCTCTTAGAAGTTATATAACAACTCAGAATGGTCCTTTCTAATTACAAATCTGTGACTACAACTACAGTCTGAGTTATTCTGCAAGAGTGTTAATGTTCCTCTGCCATTTTTCTACCTGACGTTCATCAAGTGGTTCTCATGGGTTGTGATAAGAGGTGCAGAGGCAAAGTTGACTAGTGACCTGTGATTATTATCGGAAACACGGTGTTTTGAAATGTAATTCCTTATTCTACAGGGCAGAGTACTGTAAAAGGATCTGCAGCATATATTGTGCTGACTTTTCTTTGTTTGAAGTCAAGATATTTCCATGACCACGTGTGGGTCATAAGAAGCACCCTCATTTGGAGGGGAGGTGGCAGCTGCTGAGAGTCCTGTGCCCTCCCGGCAGGTCTAGCTCGGTGGTTCAAAGGCTTTTGACACCTGATGTATAATCACTGAGTTTGAGAAGTTCACAATCTACTAGGTCCTGCAAAAAAGGCTGGAGGGTTATTTGTAGCCAGACTGAGGAAAGATTTATAATCGAGTGGTCAAGACCACGTAGGTGAATGCTGGCTCCACCACCTGCCATCATGGGGACCACGAACAAGTTATAGAAACTCTGTATGTGTTCATTTTATCATCTATAATTGGTGACTAACTGTTCCCATCTCATAGGATTGCTATAAAGAGAAAATAAGATAATATGTATAAAGCTTTTGGTATATGGCTGGAATATGGTAATAGTCAGTGCATGTTGGCTGTTGAGAGAGCCATCAGAAATTGAAGCAGGTTGCTTTATGAGCTTCAAGTATGTGCTCTAGCATGGCTGTGAAAGAGATGCAGATGATATGTGGGGAAGTGAGCAGTTGTGAGCAAAGAGACCAGTCAAGTGGCTGTCTCAGGAGTGTAATTGGAAATCACGTGGGTGTTGCAGTGGGGACGGGGTGGGGGACGTGTTGGATGTGCATCAGCAGAGCATGATGAGTGGATGGGGAGGCAGGGAGAGCTATACCAGTCAGGGGAGACCTTTGAGGTTTCTGGTTTGAGAATCTAAGACAATACTCCTGTGCTACTAAACACAAAATGAGTTTTAAGGGAAAGACAAGGAGTTCCATTTTGGAATTGTTGGGTTTGAAATGCCTCGTGTGTTGCCCACTAGCCATAGTAGCTGTTCACTGGTGACTTTTTAATCCACTGAAAGGTATACACACACACGCACACACACACACACACACGCACAAAAAACACACACACAAAATTCCTTACCAACCATGGATTTGAGATAATGCAAGGTTGTTGGTTTGTTGGGTTTTTTTACCCTTGGTTTAAAATCTTTTCTATTTTACATGTGCTTTGTTTAGTTCATCCCCGTAAACCCAGCAACAGCGAATGCGACCCTATTCCTTCTGCCCCCAGTCTGTGGGAGGCCTCCCTAGGAAGCTGTAGACAAAGGAGATTTTTCAATACTTCATCCTTTCATCATCGATGGAGCTAAGACAAGGCCCAGAGAAACATGCCCCTGAGCACTGAAATAATTTGCGTAAAGGCCAGGCTGTTACATAAGAAAATGTGAGCATAGAGACATTTCATTTCAAGCTGGTTCAAAACTTTAATAGGAGATTCTACCTTAGTAGCTCAGGCTGTCATGCCAAAGCTCCTGAACAACTGATGATGGAGATTCAGGAGAAGGGTTACCTAATGGAGCAGACTTCTTATGTGAATTTTGAAAGAGGATGCTTTCTAGAATATTTGACTATGTTTGCAAACTATATTTTGTGCAATTTAAAAATTTTTCCTCTAATCTTCCACTTTCACACTATCTTGGTCTATCTATAATTTGGTTAACCATCATACTTTTTAGAAATATAATAATGTTATATATTTATCCACACATATATACATAATAGGTACACATACATTTGCATGTATATACTTTATGGGTGTACCTGTGTGTGGATTCTTTGGTGGGGGGATTATTGGCCTTGATGTAGGGGAATGTAATGTTGCTAGCTCTTCTAACAAAATTAACAAAATTTAGAAAAGATTTTATTTTTAATTTAAAAACATGTATTCTTATTCTCTGAAATGCCCCTTATATTGTAAAGATATTTATTATCAAATACTTTATTAACTATGAAACAAACAATAGTATTTTCCTTTAAATTTATTATAAAGCCCATTATGCTGTTTTAGCATTTTATGTTTCATCCAATAAGTATTTCTAAGAGCATCTGGGATTCATGTAAAGATATTTTTCTAAGTAAAAGATTAAAATTTGATAAATAACCTGCTTTTGGAACATCTACTTTTAAAATGCTAATATTATAGAAATCACTGTCCTTTAAAACAAAAATGCCAAAAGGAAAAATAGGTACATATAAAAACACAAAAGTACACTCGAAGGGGTATGAAATTTTCTTCCTAGTTTTTACTCTAATGGTACAGTGACTTTGACCTCCTGAGAATAAACTGACAGGTCCAAGAGTGTGCAGATGAAGGACAGTCTATTTCTAAAACAAAGTTTTTATTTTTGTTTTCAGATCATTGGAATTTGTCCTGAGTGGTTTTTTTTTCTTTGCAACCACTCATCTTTCCAAAAGCAAAACGAATCCTGATTTTTCTATATCCATAAGATAAAATAGGAATGCTTGTTGGATGGCTTCTGTCAAGAAGAACTATTGGAAAAGATATGGAGAACCCTCCAGATTGCATTTTGGTGGCAGAGGGGGGAAATCAACAGTCCAATATTTTCTAAATTATATGCCATTGCACATTAATTCTATAGGATATTAATTAAATTTTCCCCATGCCACCCCACACACCAAGAATTTAGTGTTCAGGCAATTTTGGTAACTTTGGTAACTAGCAAACTATTCACTTCCATAAATATCAGTGCTTGACTATTTAGAAATTAAGTATCTGTGTCATCTACATCCAGGATTTTTCTTCTTCCTTGCTGCTAGCCTTTGGGGCATTTCACTGCTCATGAACATCACCATCAGAAGTAAAGAAGGAAAGGGGCACAGACTAAACCTGCTTTGGAAAGGAGTGGAATTCACTTACAGCTGTGAGGTTGGGAGTACTGCATAGGTTTTATTTATCCAAATTTAACATTGCCCATGAATTATTAAAAATAGAGTATATGAGATTTTATATGTAAAAAGTCAGTTTCAAAGTTCTGTTTTTGTAAATCAGGCACCAAGAACATATATAACAAAGGCAAGTCATATTTAGCTAAATGTTAAATGTCTTGAAAGAGGCCTACTTTTTTTGAGTGCCCATCATGTCCCAAGCACCAAGTTAAAATATCTTACACGTTACCTCATTAATACTTGCCATCGCTCTGTAAGTAAATATTATTTTCTGCAAGTTATGCATGAGGTACTAGAGACTAAGTGAGAGCTCACCCAATAAGTAAGTGGGTGATTTATAAACTTGAATTCAGCTTTTGTTAACAATAGCAATATTCAACCCATCATTTTTCATGTTGTCATATTGTTTTGAGAGTGGGGATTCTTGGTCTTTGTATTAGTATTTTTCATAGCATCAAGCACGGTGCCTGGACTGTAGTAAACATATAATAAATGTTTGTTAAATGAAATAAAATATGCCATTTAATTAATTTGGATCAATTTTTCCAAAAGGAAATTAATTTTGAAATATCAGCATCAAAGATAATCTTATCACATATCTGAATGCCCTATTGGATAGAAGTCAATATATGAATAAGAAAAAATGTAGTTGTAAGGTGTTTCTTTTAAAAACATTCATAAATTTATAAAATAGAATGCTTTTTGCTAGAGCCCACCTGTGAAGTCTGTTACCACTGTAAAAAAAAATTAATCAAAATTTTCATTTAAAGGATGTGATAATATTAGGATCATTAACAGAAAATATGAAAAGAAGTCCCCAAATGTTTTTAATGATATTTAAATAAAATACAGACATACCTTTCTGGAATATGAAATAATTTCACTTTTTCTCTCATCCTCTTCCAGAGAGATCATGATTACAGGGAAAATCAGTCTCACCTGTGCACAATTAGTTCTTTTTCTTTCATCGGTAATGCTAACACATTCCATTCCACTTGTCTCTTTTTGAACTCTATATTGTTCTGTGAACGACTTCAAAACACACTGTGAAACAATAACCTCATTTAAATTTTGTGTATGTCAAGAGAAGCCATAGTTTTAAAGAGGGGTCAGCAGGTTTTCCTACGGTTTGATACAAGTGTCCACAGAAATTTTCGATTGGTAGCTCTTTTATCATTTTTATAGGCGATGATTGCCCAACATCTAATTATCTATCCCCATAAAATTACATTTTGAATTTCTTTCACATAAACCAATTTGTTCCAAAGATTTAATCTTCTAATTATGTGTAGTGATTAAAATAATGCCTAATCACTGGACTTCAGAATTGTGATTTCTTTTCTTAGACCTGAATCCTTCAGTCCCAGCACAGTTTTGATACCTTAACGGTGTGAAGTTCAAATGCTGACATTCGTTGCTGTTTGTAACTGACCGTTCTTGACTTGCTTAACTTTTATCCCCATCATTTCCCACTCATGCTCTGCTCCCCCGGTGTGTTCCGCTCTCTGTTCTGAATGCACAGAAGCCTGTGTGTGTTCCTCACCTTGGTTCTTGCTGTTCTTCCCACCTGGAATGCCTTCTCCTCCTCGCCGTTCATCCTTTCGTCCATACACCCATGGAATGTGGCCTGGTCACCCGCTCTGAGCCAGGCCATGTGCTAGTTAGTGTGGATGCAGGGGAATGAGACAGAGATTCTCTCACCATGCACTTTCATTCTAGCAGAGAAAGCAGAAGTTAATAATGAATAGACAAAATACCTGGATTGTGATTAGTTTTGCCAAGTTGACATACTGGAATTTAGGGAGAGAATGAGGCGGGGGTGGAGGACTGCTCTAGAAGGGGTAGTCAGAGAAAGCTTCCTGAGAAGGTGGCATGCAGGCTGAGACCTGAGGAATGGAAAGGCATGAGCCATGGGACAGCCAGGGAAAAAGCGTCTCCAGCAGAGTGGCCGGCAAACACACCTGCCCCCAGGTGGGATGTGGATTGGCATGTTTGAGCAACAAAAAGCAAGGCCAGCATTGCTGGGGCCTGATGAGGGGTATGAGAAAGTGCCCCAGACAAGGGCCAGGGGCCCCGGGCCAATCGGGAAGGTTCCCGAGGTGTGGCCTCTGTTCTCCTGGCTCCCAGGAGCCTTTGAAGAGTTTTAAGGCAGAGATGAGACAGGATGATTTCAAGGCATAACAGGACTGGGAAGAATGGACTGGAGAGAGGCAGGAGTAGAAGCTCCTGAGTAGAGGCTCTCAATGGAGGTGGTGGTGGTGAGGAGGGGTAGAGGGGACTTCCTGCCATCCCAGCCCTGTGCCAAGGCCCAGCACACATCCATCGTACGATGTCTTCCGAATTGGCCTCCAAGCCTGACGTTTCTCAGGGCACTGATGGAAGCCACCACCCAACTTGGTACTTCTTGGAAGTCCATCTGAGGTCACCTCCATTAGAATCTTCCCTTACCAACCAGATTTTAAAAATCTTGAGGGCAGATGCCACATCATAGACATCTTTTTTATCTTCCAATGAGTTACAGTGAGGGTTCTCAACTCTAGCCATCCATTGCAATCACCTGGAAATCTTTTTAGAAACACTAGTTTGTGGGCCCCACCCTGAATATCTTCAGTCAGAGTCTTTGGAGTGGGGTCAAGATGTTGGTATTTGTTTACAAGCTCCCTGGGATATTCTAATAGACCCCCAGGGTGAGATCCACCATTACCATCTGTCTGTCTGTCTCTGTCTCTCTCTCTCTCTCTCTCATTCTCTCTCTTCCCCCTCCTCCCTCCTGTCACACGATCAGGCCAGGCTAGCTGAGAATTTATGCCTGGGAATTATCTGCCCCCAGGTAGAACGTGAGGCTGTGACAGTGAGCAAGACCTCCAAGGAAATGGCTGAAAGAAAAGCGCAGAGGCAAAAGAATGCCTCTGGGTGACGTGTCAACATGGGAAAAGGGAAATCGAATCCAAGCTTTCTGTAATCCATTCTTTTGGAGTCTGTAGACCTGATCAAAGAAGGTGGTTACAGAGAGACTTTGCCATCTACCTCCTAATCAGATAGGTGGTTTTCTCTTCCAACCTTTCCCAAGCAAATTAAATGTTGAGAGTGAAGATTTACCACAGCAGCAAAAACTATTTCTAATGAGACTTTATATGTGGATTTTAACTAATAAGAGATGTTAAACAACCATTGTCAAGTTTTATATAATAGAAGAGGTACATTATTATGCTCCAAATAGCACTGCTATGGTTTGATCATCACTAACTGTATCTATCCCGAGTGGCTGGGTCAGAGCCACTATAAGACACCGATGCTATATTTGCTGTATCCATGTGACTTGCCACAGATGCCCTGCTTTTTAGTGATAGAGAAATAGGTCCTGTTCCACCTATTTGCAGTTTCCCTCCAAACACACACACACACACACACACACACACACACACAGAATGAGTTTCAGATCATTTTGAACTGACAGTGACCTTAAATATTAAAAGCACAGGGATGATTTGATAACTTGCTTTTCTAATATTTTCTTTAATAAATGGTGCTTTTTACAACAGGCTTAATACATAACTTTTAATAGAAACAATAACATTTGATAAAACCATCTTTTATCATCTTTGACTTACTATCTCGCATGGTCGTGAGGATCACTTGAGAAAGTGTAAGGGACAGAGGGTGTTCAACTCTAAATGTTGATACCAATGAAGCATCTAGTATTGGGAAGATCCCCCAGCGATTGGGGGAGGACGATGGGGGGTGCAGGGCAGGGGGGCACTCCTCCTGGTTTTGCCTACAGCGTCACATTGGCTCTGCCACTTATCCCTGTTGCCCTCACTCACGCATCCTCCATTGCCAACTTGAAAAGCTTCCTGCTTGTGTTAGACCCAGCTCAAGTGTCCCCTTCTCTGCAAAACTGTCTGCAGCTCCTCTGGATAGAATCAGTGTCCCTTCCCCTCCCCTCTCCTCCACCTCCTCCTCTCCTCTCCTCTCCTTTGCCTGTTCTGTCTCTCCTCGCTGTCCTGTGTTGGAACACGTATCAGGTGTGCTCTAAAGCGGTTTCGTGTGTCCAGCTCTTCCATTAGGCCAGGTGCTCCTAAAGGGCAGGGTCTTGTCTTCTTGAGCCCCACACCTAGTGCAGCGCCTGACAGAGGAGATGTGTTCAACAAGAAAGCAAATGAATGCACTAGCTGAAATAAAGCCTGCTGTCTTTTCTTGTGTGCTATTACTGACATAGAAACTATGAATTAATGTTTATTGGCAATTGAATGATGTGGCCGTATGCCACTTAATACGAACAGTGGTTCTTAAACTGGGGAATCACTTGTGGAATTAAAATCTGTCTGCCTGCCTGTCTGTCTGCCTGCTGTCCGTCTATCCATCTGTCCATCCATCTACCTATCATCTGTTCGTCAATCTGTCAATCATCTGTCTGTCCATCTATCCACCTATCTATCCAGAGCCATCGTAGCCCCACTCCAGATCTACCAATTCAGAATCTCCCATGGGAGAGAAGGAACAGCTGTACTTTTAAGCAATGTGTCATGGTTCCTTCCACTGCACACCTGTGGTGAGACCCAGTGTCAGTCTAAGAGACTTATGATGAAGCTGCTCAAAGTCGGTTTCCACTTCTTTGTGTTACAAGATACTTGATCATTGCCATTGTGAAAACATATTGTTATTAGAGTCATAAAAGATCTTGTGCCATCTACAAAAATGCTCTGATACATCCCACTGGAGGCCTGCATTGACCCGGGAGTGGTGGTGAGTTCTGTGTTCTCTTCCCCCACCCACGAGCTTTTGTTCCTTAACCAAGACTTTCTTAAAACTTTGTCCACCCAACTGGCCTTTAATCTATCACCTGCTGCCTGCCTGTTTGCACCTCATATACCTGGGTGTTATTTTCTTAGTAATGGAAATTTGGCATCTATCCATTTTTAAAAGCAGCTTGACGTAGGGCATTTTTAATAAGGGGATAAAAGGAAGGACTGCCAGTCCTGACCTTTGAGAATGGTCAGTGTGGTGTGAAGAGTGAAAATAGCTTCGGCTTCCTGTGTGAGGCCTTTGTCTTCAGAGCAGGGATCATGTTTGCCCGAGGTTCTCTCAGAACAGACGTCAACAGGTGAAGGAACCAATTTTTGCTCAAACAATCAGCATTTTACAGCATTCATTAACCTAAGGGTCACTTTTTCAAATTAAGAAAGTTCAAAGACATTTATTTAAATAACTGTATGACTAGGATGATAGTTGAAAAAAGCCAGAGAGTTGAAAATTAAAGCCAACTTTGTCTTTAAAATCCAGACTTTGTGGAAAACCAGGAGCTCTGTACTATACATTTAGAATGAAGCAGCACCGTTACCTTTGAAATTTCCTGGCTTATGTCAGTTTTTTTGTCACAGCCCTAACGCTCTATAAACAAAGGTGTCTCTTATACTAACAGATGTGGGCTTTGTCCTGAGCATCTCAGGGAAGGTTTTCACGGGGACTCAAAACTATAAAAACTTCCAATGTACTTTTGAGCACCTGGGTTATTGTAAAACAAAATCCATTCCCACAAAACTATGTTTTAAATGCAGGACTAGAAATAAATGAAGTTTTTTTTCTTAAATGCTGTACATACCTCAACAATATTCCTTTCATCTTGGAAAATGCTTACAAATATAGCTCATTTCTCACAGTTATCCCATGAATTACGCAAACACTTCAAATCATCAGTTCTGCTTTTACAGATATAAAACTAAGGCAGAGAAGTTTGTTTTTATTTATTTACTTACTTATTTACAGAGAGTAGCCTCCTGCTCAGCTTAACTGCACGTGGAAAATGTTGCATTGACGTCTGAAATGCACGTCTGGTTGAGTCTACGCTTGGCCATTTCCCAACTCACAAGGCATGGGTCATGCCAAATCTGATTCCCATTGACTTTTATGCAGAAGGAAAGCCAAACACAATTCACCCTTTGGGGTTGTGTGCAATATTGTTTTTCAGGGAAATGTGATTATATTTTTCCTGGCCACAGAGGAATGTGATTATATTTTTCCTGGCCCAGGGATGTGGGGCCTGGGGCACATCCATGGGCCTCAGTTTCCTCGGCGACAGCACAGGCTTAACTGTACTTGGCTCTAGTCGTGGGTGCACCTCGACAGCAGACTCATTTAGTACCTACATGAATTTTAAATCTTTGTAAATATCATCTCATCTCATCCTCACAGGTACCTGACAAGGTGGTCATGAGACCCCACTCTCCACCTGCTCTGGCTCCCAGAGTTCCGGAGTTTTTGTCTTGCTCAGTTCTTGCATTTTGTTGTCAGTGCACCTGACTCTGCCGACTCCCCTCTTCCTCCTTTTCATCTTCTCTTCTCTTCTCTTGTGTAGTCTGGGGAACCAGATAACCAAGATTGTTATCCTTTTGTCCAAAATAATAGTACACAGACCCCACTGAAGGCCTCAGTAGTTTCCGATGATTCACGTGTACAGGCTGGAGTTTGTGACTTTTTCACATTTGTTTGGACTAAGTCACAGTTTGGTTTATTTCCTGGTTCTTGGCATAATTGAGGTGGACGTCTAGGTAATATCTCTTAACGTTACCTCATCGTCCTACGTAGAAATCTTCAGAGCTCCTGCCCACGCCCACAGGGCAAAATTCAAGCCCAAGACCTCACACAAGGCACCTGTGTCA
Source organism: Varecia variegata (assembly GCA_028533085.1). Classification (NCBI taxonomy): domain Eukaryota; kingdom Metazoa; phylum Chordata; class Mammalia; order Primates; family Lemuridae; genus Varecia; species Varecia variegata. Next base: position 17,341,021 of record CM052441.1, on the reverse strand, counting down.
CCCAAACTGTCACCCCCTCTGTTTGCACAGTCCTGGGCCCCAGCACCCCAAACTCTTCATCTCATCCAAAATACAGTGTGTTCTTGCTGCCTTGCTTTGCTGTGTGCTATTCTCCCTGCCTGCATCCAGCCTCCCCACTAGCCAGGGAACTGCCCTAGGGCAGAGTTATCTTCTCCTTGGTTTCCTTAAGGCCCAGCACAGGATGTGCTGTACATAGTAAGTACTCAATACGTGCTTGCTGACTCACTGCTTGTGCCTTTGCTACCAAGCTGCAAAATGTTCTGTGGAGCACAATGATGTATTTAGGCCATCTCATTACATAGATTAAACAATAGTTAAGGAGAAAAGGATAGTTTGAGAGAAATGCAATTGAATTCAAAGGTGCAAAATGCAGTTTAATGATACTGATAAAATCCTTACTGACACAGAAATAGTTCTTGTGAATCTTGATTTTTTTTTCTGTTAGACTGACATTAAACCAAATTTAGAATTTTACAATGTATATTTTTGTAGCCATTCTTGCAGGGGAAGATAGAACATGTAATAATTACAGTAACAGGTGTATTGAATTTGATATCTCATGAAGAAGGAGGCACCATACAGCTAAAAAAATGTTCTCAAGGGAGATGTGAGCATATCAAAAGAATAAGACCTGTGAAACTTGGCCATAAGTTGAAGTATAGAAAGGAACCAGCCTCTGGCCTGAAAAAGGCTCAGTCCGGTGACACTATTTATCCATTTTTTTGAACATTTCAAATTACCTCCCCTTTGGAAATTCTTTTCAAAATACCTAAAATGTATCTGTATGCTTATTTATTTATTTATTTTGAGACAGAGTCTCACTCTGTTGCCCGGACTAGAGTGCCATGGCGTCAGCCTAGTTCACAACAACCTTTTCTGCCTCAGCCTCCCGAGTAGCTGGGAATACAGGCATGCACCACCATGCCTGGCTAACTTTTTCTGTATATTTTTAGTTGTCCAGCTAATTTCTTTCTATTTTTAGTAGACACGGGGTCTCGCTCTTGCTCAGGCTGGTCTCGAACTCCTGAGCTCAAACGATCCACCCGCCTTGGCCTCCCAGAGTGCTAGGATTACAGGCGTGAGCCACCACACCTGGCCTTATTTTTTATTTTATTTTATTTTTTTTAGAGATGGGGTCTCACTCTGTCACCCAGGCTGGAGCACAGGGGCATGATCATAGTTCACTGTCGCTTTGAACTCCTGGGCTCAAGTCATCCTCCCTCTTTAGCCTTCCAAGAAGCTAGAACTACTAGTGCCTGCTAATTTTTTTATAAAATGGTTTTTAAACATTTTTAAATGGTTAATTTTTTTAAATTAACCATAGATGTGGTGTCTTGCTATGTTGCCCAGGCTGATCTTGAACCCCTGGTTTCAACCAGTCCTCTTGGCTCAGTATCCTAAGTAGCTGGGACCCCAGGCATGAGCCACTGAGCATGGCTGTATATAACTGCTTGAATTGTCCCTTGCTGGTGATACATATGGAGGGAAACAAACCTTAGTCATAAGCCCAAATGAGAGAGAAATTGTTCCGAGCTATTGTTGAAAATCAGTTGAGTATAGCACATAAAGCTGGTTTTAGATTTATAAAAATTGTGTGTGCATAAAGCAATGTCTGGAAAGAGTATATCCCAAGCTAGTAGCAGTTCTCAATCCCTGAGGAATTAGAGGGGAATTTTTATATTTTATTTTATTTTTATTATTACTCTGTCGAGACAGGGTCTCACTACATTGCTCAGGCTGGGCTTGAACTCCAGGCCTCAAGCAATCCTCCCACCTCAGCCTCCCAAAGTTCTAGGATTATAAGTGTGAACCACTGCTATGTCTGGCCTATATTTTATTTTATACTTTTATATTTTTGGTTTTATTTTTACAATAATCATGTACTACTTTAGAAACTTTTAAAAAGCCAATAAACTATCTTTTAACTGGTTAACTGGAAAGCAGCACATATTACACTGACTTACCATGTATGATGCATAGTATCCTGGGTACACCTCAGAGCCCTCCCATAATAACATGCTAATGACATGGGCCCCCACCCAGGGGCACTTGGGGTGTGTGGTTTGAAGGTCCTGCCTCCCCACCTACTCCCCACCCTGCCCCAACATAAGCTATGATTGAACTTGTTCCTTAATTAATCAGAACTACCTATGAAATCTTAATTCTTATGATAATGACTCAGTCATAGTTATTAATTAGTATTCACATGCAATATTATCACAACATGAACATTTTAACTAGATTTTCTTCTACCTTCTTAAGTTGAGGGTAGACTTGAGGATTACGGGTAAAATAAGCAATTTAGGAATATATCACCAATCTTTTTTTTTTTTTTTTTTTTTTTTTTGAGACAGAGTCTGTCTCTGTTGCCCGGGCTAGAGTGAATGCCGTGGCGTCAGCCTGGCTCACAGCAACCTCAAACTCCTGGGTTCAAGCGATCCTCCTGCCTCAGCCTCCTGAGTAGCTGGGACTACAGGCATGCACCACCATGCCCAGCTAATTTTTTCTATATATTTTTAGTTGTCCAGCTAATTTCTTTCTATTTTTAGTAGAGACGGGGTCTTGCTCTTGCTCAGGCTGGTCTCAAACTCCTGAGCTCAAACGATCCACCTGCCTCAGCCTCCCAGAGTGCTAGGATTACAGGTGTGAGCCACCGCGCCCGGCCCATCACAGATCTTTTTTAATGTTGTGGGAAGTTGTTTGTTTTCATGGTATGGGGCTGTGTTCAGATGGGTATTTTCCACCCTGTGTCTATCTGGGTGGGGACACATGTTCAAATTGCGTTTGAGGGGCTGCAGGCCTGAAGGTAGGACCCCAGGGCTTCCCTGGGTGAAGCGAGATGGTTACTAGAGCGTCTGAGCTGGGAAGCCAGAAGCTAAGTGTGTAATAGCTTGGCCAGGGAGGTGAAGCTGAGTTTGTCATTGTACCTACAAGTTGAGTATAGTGGCAGAAATTGGAGATGGAAACCATGGTCAAAGGCTGAGAAAATATAGTCAAGGAACATGATAGGAGCAAATCTAGGACTGTTACTCTGATCTTCCTTATGGATATTTGCTGAGTAAATCATGTGTCTCATGTTAAAAACATAGTCACGTATATGTACAATAGAATTGGATAATTTTTGTGCCAGCCTGGTTGTTCATTGTGAGATATATCAAAGTTTTACTTGGTCATTCAGAATTGAAACTGTACCACTACCTAGAAAGTTCATTCAAATATTTGATAACTTGTCAAATAAGTCTGTGTTACATGTTGATTTCCATTTCACCTTTGCAATGTAATTCCACCAGTGTGTGTATAAATTTGGCAATTGTTAAAAATGACTGGGTGAAGCTTATTGGTTTGAATTATCTTGAAACACCTCTTTCTTATTTCCTTCATATGTCACAAGTTTAGAGTATGATTTAGTTGAAAGACTTATTTAGCATATGTGAATTGAGTGCCTAGCGAAGGGGTACTCTTCTGGGCACAGTGAATGCAGCAGTGATAAAACACATCAAGTCCCTACTGGGACAAACAGACAGTAACCAGGTAAACAGGTAACTATAGGCTGGAATGCCAGGAAGTGGTGAGAGCCATAAGGAAAAGCAAAGCATTGTGGTCTGTCAGGGTGATCGAAGTGCTCTCAGGTAACGTGAGTTTCTTTCCAGTGATTGGCTGTCTAACTGGGACTGGGTTACAAAACCTGGGAGATTTGTAAGCATAGCTTTCTAAAATCTTCTTTTATCAGTTTGGTGTAATTTCAGGTAAGCACTCTTTTTTTTTTTTTTACTTCAATTTGCTTGAATGCTGTAAGTTTCCTCCTGTTTCAAGTTTCAAGAAGTGGCCCAAGGTCATGGAAAAATGCTAAGAATGTCACCTTGTTTTGTGTGACAACAGAATGAAGGCACATAATTACATGAACCATCCCCACCCCTGCCAAACCTGCAGTGGCCCAGATTTGTTTGAAATTTAGCACAAAACTGCATTGTTATCAGAGGATGTTCCCATGAGATAAGAAAGGCCTGGCAGTATTGGGGTGGCAGCTTGATTACACAAATATTAAATCATGCCTTCCTTAATGACAAAGACCTGTTGTTTATCCTTATAGAGAACAAGTTAACACGTGTTTATGTCTGGAAAAGCTTGGTCTGAAGAGCTTCTGCCTGTCTGTGCGATGCACATCAGTCACCCTGGGGGCATTGCATGAGGCGTGTCAAAGAAAGAAAGACAGGGATGGATTTTAGCAAAGACATTAGAATTTAAACAGCCAAGGAGAGAGTTTCTTTCACAAATCACGTTGAGCAGGTACACATTAATTTCAGAATGTTGAAGCTACTCAAAACAAGTTTGGAATTTCTCTTTTAGAATTGTCTTTAGAACTCCTTTATAAAATAGACCTAGACTTTATTTGGGTTGTTTATTAGTTCATTCTGTCATTCACAGACATTTGTGAAGCTTTCCAGCTGCCAACATGGTGCTTCTTGCTAAGTGCATGTCAATAAATTAGAGCCACTTTTTGCCTTTGAGCTGCCAACACCGTAATGGGGAGACAGATGAGATATAGAACTAGGAGTGCTTAGATATCTATGAACAAAACAAAGTGGAAGGTCCAGAGGGAAACTCTGCTTGGCAAAGGTAGGGGAGGTTCCAAGGGAGGTGACATTTGGGATGGAGTGTTTGAAGAACAGGCTGGAATTTGCCAGGCAAAGGGAAATATGAATTTCTGGCAACAGTCTTTGTAGTTACACATTATTCTTTTTAAAGCAAAGATGGCATTACTCAGTTTAATAACTTACCTTATTCAACTGACTTGGCCTAGAATCTTAACTGATTCCCATAAATAAATTTTACTTGCAGGACATAAATATTTCTAACACTTAATTCCATAAATATTTATTGAGCTCCTAATCAAGGGTAATATACTCTGTCACTATGTTAGATAGCCTTGGAGAATTCAAGAGAGTCTTTCTCCATCTTTTTATTTTTTTACTGAGGTAAAATTCTTAACATAAAATGAACCAGTTTAAAGTCTACAATTCAGTAGCATTTAGAACATTTGCAATTTTGTACAACTGCCACCTCTATCTGGTTCCAAAACATTTTCATCACCCCCCAGAAAACGCTGTGCCCATGAGGCAGTCATTCCTATTTCTTCTTCCTCCCCTCAGACTCTTGCAAATATCGATCTGCTTTCTGTCTGTATGGATTTACCTATTCTGGATATTTCATATAAATGGAGTCATACAATATGCGACCTTTCATGTCTGACTTTTTAAACATATCATAATGTTTTTAAGATTCATCTATATTGCAGCACGTATCAGTACTTCATTCCTTTGTGTGGCTGAATAATATTCCCTTCTATGGACATACCACGTTTTGTTTCTCCATCCATCTGCTGATGGGCAGTGGGTTGTTTCTACCATTTAGCTGTTGTGAATAGTGCTGGTATGAACATCTGTGTGCACGTATTTGTTTGAATACCTGTTTTCAATTCTTTGGGGTACACACCTAGGAGTGGAATTGCTGGGTCATATGGTCTTAGTGTGATTAACTTTTTGAAGAACTGTCAAACTGTTTTCCACAGCAGCTGCACCATTCTATATTCTGACCAGTAGTAAACGAGCATTCCAATTTATCCACATCCTCACCAACACTAGTTATTTTTCAGGTTTTTTTTTTTTTTTTGAGACAGAGTCTCGCTCTGTTGCCCGGGCTAGAGTGCCATGGCATCAGCCTAGCTCACAGCAACCTCAAACTCCTGGGCTTAAGCGATCCTACTGCCTCAGCCTCCCGAGTAGCTGGGACTACAGGCATGCACCGCCATGCCCGGCTAATTTTTTTTTGTATTTATTTTTAGTTGTCCAGATAATTTCTTTCTATTTTTAGTAGAGACGGGGTCTCGCTCTTGCTCAGGCTGGTCTCGAACTCCTGAGCTCAAATGATCCGCCCACCTCAGCCTCCCAGAGTGCTAGGATTACAGGCGTGAGCCACCGCGCCCGGCCCAGGTTTTTTTTTTAATAATAGCCATCCTACTGGGTGTGAAATAGTATCTCATCGTGGTTTTGATTTGCATTTCCCTAATGACTGATGCTGTAGAGCTTCATTTCATGTGCTTTCTGACCCGTTTTACAACTTCTTTCCCTCAGCTTTGATGGCAATTCCAAACAAAATAAATTATAAAAATATTCTGAGAAATGATAGCCTTCTTAGAGTAAGTGAAACACCTCACAAGAGGACGGATTTTAGGCAGGCAATATTCATTTGGCTATGTAAATTATGGCATGATTGTTTAAAATCCAAAATTACTTGTGGGAAATTACTCAATTTGAGCCATATCTGGGATCTACCCATTTCTTCATAGCATTTTGAGATACTGTTATGGATTTTGTCTATGGGCTAAAGTTTCATAAATTCTGTAGCAGCCAAATGTGTATATATGTGACTGGTATAGAGTTTATAAAATTATATATCTATTTGGCTAGTATAGAATTTATGAAATTATTCATATGGAGAGAAATTATATCAACATATATAGAGGGAGGGAGAGATAGAGAGAGAGAAAGAAAAAGAGAGTGTGTGCTCTAGGACTAGGAAGGGGTATTCAACTTAGATTTCAACAATTCAGCTCAACAATTACTTCATTACAGCACATTTCTTCTGTTGTCTCACCAGAAATAGAACTCTCTAGAAAGCAAAAGATATTCTTCTGAATATTTCCAATGGAAGTTGCCACTCATTTTTCCTCATAACTCCATAGGAATACAAAAATGAGACATTAAGGACAAGGAAAGGCCTAGACCTAATGTCCTTTGTCCGGAGTAAGAAAGATGACCCCAGCACTGTTTGCTGTAGCAACCAGCATCCACCATAGTACTTTCACATATTCAGAAATTTTGCATGGAGCACCCACAATGTTGCAAGGATTATTTAGGCTTTGGAAATATAGCAGTGAACAAAACACAGAGCTTATATTCTATCAGGGGAGATGGATAATGAAAAAATACATCAGGTGAGCGTTGTGAAACAAAATAAAGCAAGAGGTAAGGAGCATGGCAAGGCTGCTCTTACAGAAAGGGTGGTCACGGAAGCCTCTCCGAGAAAGTGCAGCTACTGGAACAAAGTGAGGGAGAAAGCTGTGTGGACACTGCAGGGAAGGAACAAAATGCAAAGGTTCTGGACTGGAGCATGATTCACCCATTTGAAGAACAGCTTGGAGGCCACCTTGGCCAGAGTGGTGAGATTTCAAAGGAGGATAGTAGCAGGTAAGTTCAAAGAAGCAGCAAATTTAAAAATAGGCCAGTGCCAGCTGAGCATGGTGGCTCACACCTGTAATCCCAGCACTTTGGGAGGTCAAGACAAGAAGGTTGCCTGAGGCCAGGAGTTTGAAACCAGCCTGAGCAACATAGCAAGACCCCGTGTCTATAAAAAAAATAGAAAAATTAGCTGGGCATGGTGGTGCATGCCTGTAGTCCCAGCTACGTGGGAGACTGAGGCAGAAGGATTGCTTGAGCCCAGGATTTTGAGGTTGCAGTGAGCTATGATGATGCCACTGCACTCTAGCCCAGGCAAGAGTGAGACCTTGTCTTAAAAAAAAAAAAAAATAGCATCTTAAAATAGGCCAGTGCTGAAGACTTACTCAGAATTGCAAGAATCAACTTGATCTGTCCTTGTGTTGGGCACCAGGTCTGGTTTCTGGCTCGGTAAAGTGTCTCTATTAGTTTCTTGTTGTCGCTATAACAAATTACCACAAACTTAGTGGCTTAAGGCAACACAAATGTATTATCTTACAGTTCTGGAGCTCAGAAGTCTAAAAAAGTGTCAGCAAGGCTGCATTCCTTCTGGAGGCCCTGGGGAGAGTCCATTTCCTTGCCTTTACCAAATTGTTAGAAGCTGCTCACATTCCCTGGCTTGTGGTCTCTCCAACTAGGTTCAAAGCCAGCAGAGTAGAACTTTCTCATCTCAGACCTCTGCTCCTGTCCCACATCTGACTCTGACCCTTCTGCCTCCATCTTATAAGGACCCTTGTGATGACATTGGGCCCATCCACATAATCCAGGATAGTCGCTTCATCCTCAGAGTCCTTAATTTAATCACATCTGCAAAGTCTCTTGCTGTAGAAGGTAACATCTTCAGAGGCTCTAGGGATCACGATGTGGACATCAGGGCAGGGAGGAGGGAAAGCATTGTTCAGCCCACCACGGTGGTCTTTCTCGCTTGAGCCAAGTCTGATTTCTTTAGCAGTGCTGGTCACAGCCCTCACCAGGCTATATTGTGATTAGTGGGGGCTCATTTTTCAGGTGCTTTCCCTTCACTTTCTGGCCAGTGGAAAAGGAGATGAACATTTATATGCATAAGAATCTTGGACTGCAAATCCTTTAGGGCAGAGAAGCCCTCATTCGTCACTTGAACCCCAGTACCTAATAGAGTTCAAGGCACATGCTCAATAAATACAGAAGGTGATGGTGGTGGGTTCTATCATGAAATGAGGGCAGGTGTAATTTTACAGGTTTCTTAAAGATGCCCATAGAAATAATAAGCTCCTCTAACTCCAAGTATGAATACAGATCTATTATATGAAAATCATATTGGTCATACGCCCTCTCCCTAGACATCTCTCTGGGAAAGGAAAAAAAAAAAAAGTAGAAGATGTCAATCCAGGTCTGCTGAGAGGGACAGAATTTTACCATCTGAGAAAGAGCAGAACATATTTTTGGCACCCAGTCTAAATTTTTCCTTTCCGTGGTATTTTTAAAATCAAGTGAAATTTCAGCATTTGAATTATTATCAAGCCCCGCATTTGGCAAGGAATCAGCTAAATATTAAATTAGGTAATTGGGGCGTTATTCCAAACTAACCAAGACCTCTCTGTGATGGAGAAATACAGTTTGGCATCCTAATGGTGCCTCCACAAAACGTCCTTGAGTATTGGGATGGAAGCGGATACAAATTAGTGAGAACTGTGGGTCTGAGTAGGTTGATGATTTTACTGGCCACTTTATGGGGCGTGGGTTTGTTCCACCATGTAGGTGGCCTTTAGCTTGAAATGTTGTGTCACTGTACATAAGTACGGTGGGGTTGTTTACTTGTCAAGTGAGCTGCCAAGAGGAGGAAAAAATTCCAAGGAGAAGCATATTGAAAGGGAGCCCAAAACACAGCAGTGTGCTCTTCCACGATGAGAATGCTAAGCCCTGAGATAATGAAATTCAAATTAAAGGAGTGTTCAGGCTGCCGCTCAGATTCATCTAGAGTGTTCTCTGTAATGTGTCATTCATTGCTGGGAACAACCTGTAAAATGTGCCATCTGCAACATGTGGCACCATAGACTTCGTGTAAGGAGCAGGCAAGATGAGCTAAGCTGACCTCGGCAAAGCAGTCAGCAGTATTGCGGCTCATATTTTCATCTTCCTGTGGTTTGGATTTTCTGTTAAGGTAATCTCTGTGATAGAAGGAAGATGACAATCTTGGATACAGGACCAAAATCACTTCAATAATGGGATTTTGAGTCTTTCTTAACTATAATATTAAGATAAGTGATTATAAATATGATTTGAAGATTAAATAAGTAAAGATCTTTATTTTATTATCATTTCAAAATTTTTCTTTTTTTGCATGAATGCAAATGTTCGTGAAACAAAGTATGTCTAGGAAGATAGAGTCAGGTATATTAATTCTGTTTACTTTTAGAGGAAGTTGATGTTAGAAGAAATATATGTTAATATACCAAATCTTTGATTTGGTGACATGCTTAAATTAAGTACAGTGGAAGGATCTCTGTGAATACTACATACTGAGTCCCTACTGTAATAATTTTACTCAGACTTTATTACTAACCTGAAGCCTCTATCCCCTAATTATGGCTCAAAACAAATTAAAAATTTTGTGATAATTATTATTGACTCAGTAAACAACTACCATTAATCCTTCATTGGTTTGTTGCAAGGGTTACATGAGTTAATATATGCCAAGCCCCACTTCAGACACATATATGTAAAATAAATAAAGATCATGGGAATGAATTTCATTTATCCAACATTCTTGGTGAGGCAAAGTAAATTCCTTTGTTTAATTGAAACTGCACAAAGCAGGTTTATATCATGCTCAATTCACTTGGGGTGGCATTGGAGGGCTCTCTTGCACTCTACGTCTTTCCACAGAAAGTTACTGAGAAGTCTTGATAACCGATGCCTCATGCCAGTCGTGTGTTTAATGGCTGCTTGAAGCAATGTACACTGTAGCAACCAATGATACCACCAATCCTTTCTTCTTTTCCTTCCTTCCAAGGGATAAAATAAAGTGCTTCATACAAAGAGTGAATGCTCATGATAACCTTTGATAAAAGGGGGCTTGGCCTTATACAGTATCTAACTCTCCACGTGTTGCAGTATTTCAAGGCGACTTAAGTTTCTGCAAAGAAAGCATTTTCGAACCCTCTTCCTGGCTCCAGCCGCAGAGTGGCGGTGGCATGGCACCTGTGGTCCACCCAGTTAGTTTGTGCTAAATTGAATGGAAGACTTTCTCACGATAATAGGGAAAAGACAAGGCCACGAATTCAGCTTATTTCTTGACCAACAATGTCCAGCTTCATTTCCAAACCCCGCAAAGTGGGTCTTATTGACAAAGGCAAGTTTGCAGCCTGGTCCTTGGAACTCTGTGTACATTCTGGAAATGAGACCATCTTAGAAATATTGAGTTTCTTATAAAGTGTACACACTCTCAAAAATATCACGTAGAGACAGAGTAAGCAGAAAAGGACAAAAGTGATGGAAGCCCTGAGATTCTGTCTTTATCCTGCAGTCCTTTTTTGATCAAATTTGTTCCATCTCTAGGGCTATGACTCTATCTCTGTTATGGTGCAATGCCATTTATACTGGAAAATTGAAACTAATATATGAAAATGAGTAGTGATGGAATTAAGCCAGAAATACACTGGTACAGATGAGCCTTTGGAGCAGGGAGAGGAATTGAGATGGTTCACCTCCCTGGCGGGCCCCCGTCCCTAATCCACCTGGGTCTGACCCTCCCTGAACCTGACTGTAAGCCGATGCTCCGTTTGCATTTTTCCGGAAATGGAGAAGCAAAAGTATGTTAAGGATGCACACAAGGATGAGCACCTTAAGCTATTTCCTTTCCCCTATCTCAAGCACTGGCTAAAACTGACCGAGAGAAGGCTGCTTCCTTGAGGTCCGCATAGTATTGTCCTTTAAGCTGCTTCTATTTTGGGGAGAATTAGTATGTTTTTAATACCTTATCCAGAGTATCTATATTTTACCTAAATAGGTAAGTTATATTTTTTAAAAATTATTTATACACTCCTTCAATTCATTCAAATAGTTGGGCTAGAATTTGTAAATACAGACTAATATTTTTGTTTGACTTTTTAAAAATTAATTATAAACTTTATTTTTTAGAGCATTTTAGATTTACAGCACAATAGATCAGAAAGTACAGAGAATTCTCATATACTCCCTGGCCAGCCCCTCTCCCCCAAAATGTCCCTTACTGTGGACATCCACCACCAAAGTGGTGCATTGGTTGCAATTGTTGAAAGTACATTGACACATCATTATCACCTGAAGTCCATCGTTTACATTAGGGTTCATTCTTGGTGTACATTCTATGGGCTTTGACAAATGTATGAAGACATGTATCCACCATTATAGTCTCATACAGACTAGTTTCACTGCCCTAAAAATCCTCTGCGCTTTGCCTGTTCATCTCTCCCTTCCCCCCAACCCCAGAAACCACTGATTGTTATACTGTCTTCATAGTGTTGCCTTTTCCAAATGTCTTATAGTTGGAATCATAGGGTATGTAGTCTTTTCAGATTGGCTTCTTTTGCTTGGTAATATGCATTTAAGGTTCCTCCATGTCTTTTCATGCCTTGATAGCTCATTTCTTTTTAGCACTGAATAATATCCCATTGTCTGGATATACCACAGTTTATTTATCCGTTAACCTACTAAAGGACACCTCGGTTGCTTCCAAGTTTTGACAATTATGAATAAAGCTGCTATCAACATCCATGTGTAGGTTTTTTAATGAACATAATTTTTCAGCTTATTTGGTGAAATACCAAAGAGTACAATTGCTCAATCATATGATAAGAGGCTGTTTAGCTTTATAAGAAACTGCCAAACTATCTTTCAAAGTGGCATTTTGCATTCTCACCAGCAATGAATGAGAGTTCCTGTTGTTCCACATCCTTGCTAGCATTTGGTATTGTCACTGTTCTGAATTTTGGTCGTTCTAACAGATGTGTAGTGGTATCTTATTGGCAATTCTCTAATGACATATGATGTTGAACATCTTTTCACATGCTCACTTGCTATTTGTATATCTTCTTTAGTAAGGTGTCTGTTCAGGTCTTTTGCCCATTTGTTAATTGAGTTGCTCATTTTCTTACTGTTGTTTTAAGAGTTCTTTGCATATTTTGGCTAATCATCCTTTAACAGCTAGGTCTTTTGCAAATATTTCTCCCAGTCTGTGGTTTATCTTCTTATTCTCTTGACCTTGTCTTTCACAGAGCAGAGATTTTGAATTTTAATGAAGTCCAGCATTTATCAATTATTTCTTTCATGGATCACGCCTTTGGTGTTGTATGTAAAATGTCATTGCCATACTGAGGCTTACCTAGATTTTCTCCTACGTTATCTCCTAGGAGTTGTGTAGTTTTGCCATTTATATTTAGGTCCGTGATCCATTTTGAGCTAATTTTTGTGAAGAGTGTAATGTCTGTATATAGATTCATTTTTTTTGGATGTGGATGTTCAATTATTTTTAAGATGAAATACAGGTTTAAGATTAAAGTAAAAACAGTCCTGGTTTAGAAGCAAATATTTTACTTAACAAGGCAATATCATGAAATAAGTATGATAATTATATTTCATTCTACTTTTAGAAAATGCTAGTCAGTGCAGATGTGTCTATAGACCTTATTTTTGTTGTACTATGACAGATCTTCAAGAAGGAAGTAAAATTACCTCTTGAAGAAAATGGCCTAGAAAATGTTAAACCCCAAGTCCCGTATTGGCTTTTTTTTATGTGATAACTTTAGGAACAAGAATTTCTTTTTTCCTTGCAGATGATTCAACAATAAAAATATAATTATTGAATTACAATTCCTTGCAGGGAAGGTCATAATATACGTTCTGAGTTCTATTCTGGAAAGTTACATCTTAAGAATGTACCGTTCTCTTCAAAGGCTGTAATTAAACAAATATATTTTCCTGCTGTCTGATCCTGCCAGAATAGGAACACTTAGTCCTGTGCATTTAAAAAGAGAGCAGTTGTGCTGAAAATGAAACTTACATTTTTAAGTTTTGATACACAGTATTGTATATATTTAAAGATCGTATTTATATACCCAGAGTTTGTTGAAGAAGAGCTGGTCTGATTTTTAAATTGAGGTCTTGGTGCCAGTTGTGACTTATGCTACGGTTTGTGTTCGTCGTATGATAAGTGTTGACAACAAAGGAGGCAGATGATAGGGAGACCAGCTAGATGATTTATCTCTTAGCTATTACACTGGAGATAGAGCCGTGGATTCATGCCCAAGGTGATAAAAGACAACAGTATCCGTGTGATGAGGTATCAAGCTGATGACTGTGCATCAGGGTTTGTGCAGATTGCTGCAGGCAAATTTTGGGTAATTTGCATGCCACAAATATTTGCTCATTGGATATGGCTGGAAAATGAAACAGATATTGAAGCAGCAGATATAAAACCTGGCCTTCTCATGGGATCTCATAGCCACAAATTAACAGGTTATTACAACTTTAAAAATCAGCACCAGTATTTTAAATTTTTTGTCTTTTTTTTTTTCTAGGAAGGAAAGACTAATTTAGACAGTCCAAGGAATGGAAGTAATTTCTATGCACAGAACATGTATCTACTATAACGAAATTGAACCTTTCTTAGGGTCACTATTATTATTAAGATGGTAGACAAATATATTCAAAAGTATGACATTTATCCTCTCTACTTTCTTGCTATTTGCAGATGGCAAATATTATTGATATCTTATCTCCATATAGTATTTCTTTTCTTTTTTTTTAGCCCAAGTTGGATTATATATCTTGTTATGTAACAATGATTTTTCACTTAACAATATCCATTGGATATCTATCCATATTGAGATGTATGGACATTTTAAATACCATTCCATTATTTATACACACTCAAATGTATTTAACTAGTCCATTTTTGATGGTGTCTTTAAAACGTATGAGTGTATGTGCACAAGTGTTTTCTGATACAAAAATGCCATTTAAAGCACACATTTCAGAAATCTTCAGTCACTTAAATAATGTCTGTAGGAAAACTTCGTCAAAGTGGAATTGTGGGATCAAACATACATGGTTTTAAAATTTTCACAGATACTACCAAGTTGTCCTTCTAAATGTTCCTAACAATTTGTACTCCCACGGAGAATGTATGAGTGCCTCTTTTTCCCCAACTTCAGCAAAAATTAATATCAGACTTTTAAATCTTTGGCAACCCAGTAGGTAAAAAATTATTTCTAATTATTGTTTTAATTTGTTTTGTTTTGTACTGGTCACATGTACTTCTTTTTTTTGTTTGTTTGTTTTTTGTTTTTTTTTTGAGACAGAGTCTCGCTCTGTTGCCTGGGCTAGAGTGCCGTGGCATCAGCCTAGCTCACAGCAACCTCAAACTCCTGGGTTCAAGCAATCCTCCTGCCTCAGCCTCCCAAGTAGCTGGAACTACAGGCATGCGCCACCATGCCCGGCTAATTTTTTCTATATATATTTTAGTTGGCCAGATAATTTCTTTCTATTTTTAGTAGAGACGGGGTCTCGGCTCTTGCTCAGGCTGGTCTCGAACTCCTGACCTCGAGCGATCCGCCCGCCTCGGCCTCCCAGAGTGCTAGGATTACAGGCGTGAGCCACCGCGCCCGGCCGGTCACATGTACTTCTTTTCTGTGACCAAACTCTTCATCATTCTTAACTTTTGTCCATTTTACTCTGGAGTTCTCTTAATGATTTATAATGGTTCTTTATATTAATATTAAGGACATTATGCCTTTGTCATAAATGATACAAATGCAGAAATTTTTTTATTTCTGTGTAAAGAAAGCTTTTCACCTTTATAAGCTTTTTATTTTAGGCTCCTGGGTTTTGTATCCCATTTAGAAAAGCCCTCCCCATTCCTAATTTATTTTTTAAAAAATGAGCCATGCTTTCCTCTAATGGTTTTTTCTTTTCTTTTTATATTTATTATTATTATTTTGTCTTTATTTTATTTTATTTATTTATTTTTTTAGTAGAGACAGGGTCTCACTGTTGCTCAGGCTGGTCTTGAACTCCTGACCTTAAGTGATCCTCCCACCTCAGCCTCCCAGAGAGCTAGGATTACAGGTGTGAGCCACCATGCCCGGCCTCCTCTAATGGTTTTATGGTTTCTCTTTTGTTATATATTTAGTACGTGAAGTGTTATGTATATTTTGTTATATCTGAAATGTAGTTTTATGTGAGTAGTGAGGTTGGGATCCTCATTTATTTTCTTTGCCAGTGTGCTTCTATACACCATTCATTAATTTTCTGATTCATTGGAAGTATCACCTTTGATACATATGTGTTGAAGCCTACTTCTGAA
The DNA here is from genome assembly GCA_028533085.1 of Varecia variegata. Taxonomy (NCBI): domain Eukaryota; kingdom Metazoa; phylum Chordata; class Mammalia; order Primates; family Lemuridae; genus Varecia; species Varecia variegata. The sequence continues at coordinate 17,325,403 of CM052441.1, read as the reverse complement.
TGTTTTATGTCAGTGTTTCTCAGAGAGCAGTCAATAAATCACTAAGGTCATCTCTGGTCTGTCAGGCAGTCTGTAGGCAGTTGGTTTCCAAGAAAAATGTAATTAAACTATTTGATTCACAAATTTAGAAGATAAATTATGATTTATACAGAAATCCCAAGCTTTCTTCATTATTTTCATGTCTTTAAATATTGCCCATGTGTTAGCTCATCTTGGGTAACATGTATTTACCAGGGTACATTTTGTCACGAGCAAGGAATTTTCAGGTCATTTGTGTATTATTATTTTCATTGTGAAAGTTTCCTCCTTCTTATTTCAATTGGGCTATGATATATACTAAATTCACAAAAAAAGATGAATGGATTCAAAGTAATTCATGAAAGTATAAATGTCAAGTCTCTCTAGCTGCCTCATGTCTTGCCTTTCTCATTTGGAGGAATATAATTCTAGCAGAAAGTGCAGTGGGTCCTCCCCTGCCATCTCCTGGCTCTTAGCACTTGGGCACATAGCCTAGGTGTCACCCTCAGATGCTCTTAATCCAGACTCTCAACCCTGAGGGGTGCCATGATGGAAAGGATCTGTTAGAGATTTGTCATGGTGGCAGAGACTTGGTGGCGCTCAGCAGTAGGGAGGGAATGTCCAGGGGCTGTGGAGTTCAGCAGCATGCCTGCCTGGTGGTGCAAATGATGGTGTCCTAAGCAGGTGGTTCTTCTGAGGGATCCTTGCTGTGGTTTCTTCCCTTGGTCTTGTCCTCTTGCATGAGCCACCCAATATCCTTCCAATGAATTCCTTTTCTAAGTTAACCATATTTTGTTGTTTGTAGCCAAAAAAAGAAAAGAAAAAAGAAAGAAAGAAAGAAGGAAAGGAAAGGAAAGAGCATAGGAAACATAACAATGATATTTATACTGAGACAGCTGCAGTTGCAAAAAAAAAAAAACAATGATATTTACATTTTCTTGGACTGGTAGTTCTTCTCCTAGTCTTCAATATGTTCTCAGTAATAAAACTTTGCCAAATATAAGTATATTCATTTTCTGTGCTGCATAACAAATTTAATAGCTTACAACACATTAATTATCTCACAGTTTTCATGGACCAGGAGTCCAGGCACAACTAAGCTGGGTCCTCTACAAGGCTAGAATCTAGGTGTCAGCCAGGACACGGTTCACATCTGGAGACTTGACTGGGTAAAAGGGACTGGTCCCAAGCTCACTCACGTTGTTGGCAGAATTCAGTTCTTTGCAGCTGCAGCACTCATGGCAGCTTGCTTCATTAAAGCCAGCAAGAAAAGCAAAATTCTAAAGCAAATCTGCTATGGAGATGGGAGTCTTTTATAACATGGCAGACTCACAGGAGAACTATCTCATCACCTTTGACATATAAAATAACATAATTATGGGAGTGACACCCCATCACCTTTGCTATGTTCTAGTGGTTAGAAGCAAGTCCCAAGTTGTACCCATACTTAAGGGGAAGGATGACTCAAAGGCATGAATACCAGGGGACAGTGATCATGGGACCACCTTAGTGTCAGCCCGCCACAAAGCTTTCGTGTCAATTTCAAACAAAGACCATGGCATTTCTGGTAAAAACAATCTAATGAACCAGAACAAGATCACAATAATATTTTTAGTGTATAGTTGATAAATTATTTCAGTAAAGATGGAAAGGAGAGTGAGGCCTTCCTTGCAGCAAAAGGAGACATAACTCATAGTATTACTGAGCACTTGATAGGCAGTTATTAATACAAATTCAATGATCACTATTGTTTAAAAGGAAGTAGAGGCCGGGCGTGGTGGCTCACACTTGTAATCCTAGCACTCTGGGAGGCCGAGGCGGGAGGATTGCTCGAGGTCAGGAGTTCGAGACCAGCCTGAGCAAGAGCGAGACCCCGACTCTACTAAAAATAGAAAGAAATGATCTGGACAGCTAAAAATATATATAGAAAAAAATTAGCTGGGCATGGTGGCATATGCCTGTAGTCCCAGCTACTCGGGAGGCTGAGGCAGAAGGATTGCTTGAGCCCAGGAGTTTGAGGTTGCTGTGAGCTAGGCTGACGCCACTGCACTCTAGTCTGGGCAACATAGCGAGACTCTGTCTCCAAAATAAATAAATAAATAAATAAATAAAAATAAAAGAAAGTAGAGACAAAAAAAAAAAATACCAGGAATAATGGCTTGCACAAACTTGGCGGTATAAAAAGGATTGTTAAAAAAATAATGAATCTACATGGTAAAGTAAGGGAAGCAGAAATTGCTATTAAGAAATTCCTTGGTGGGGCACAGTGGCTCACACTGTAATCCTAGCACTCTGGGAGGCTAAGGTGGGAGGATGGCTTGAGCTCAGAAATTTGAGACCAGCCTGAGCAAGAGCGAGATGCCGTCTCTACTAAAAATAGAAAAATTAGCCGGGCATGGTGGCCGAGCACCTGTAGTCCCAGCTACTCAGGAGGCTGAGGCAGGAGGATTGCTTGGGCCCAGGAATTTGAAGTTGCAATGAGCTATGATAACACCACTACACTCCTCCCAGGATGACAGAGTGAGACTCTGTCTCAAAAAAAAAAAAAAAAAAAAAAATCCTTTATAAAAATAATCAAATGGCAGTGTTTTTGTGGAGAGGTTGAAATCTCAAAATTCCCTGGGTCTCTGATTATTTTGAATACCCAGTACCATCTGGCAAAGCCACAGAAGACTTTCTGCCATTCCTAGTGACCTATACTCATGAGCTTAGATTTGCAAATCATTTGGAAACAGAAATTAAGGAAACTACTGAAGGTAAAAGCTGACCAATGGCTGACCAAATATTATCCATCTGGCAATCAAGATGATAAACTGTGAAACAATTATCCCTCTTGCTTATGATGACAATGATGATGATGATGACGATGACTGTGGTGATTTATTAATTTAAAGAGCATTCCAGATGGAGGAAATAGCAAGTGCAAAGTCTCCAAATGAGGAATATGTCCTTCGGGGAAGAGAAAAGAGGCCTGTGAGGCTGGAACAAAGACTCCAGGAGGAGAATTAAATTGGGCAGGGTCAGGGGCTCATGGCAGGCCTTGTACATGCCTGGGAGATCTTTGGCTTTTACTCTAAGTAGAATGGGCAGTCATTGCAATGGTTTGATCATTTTTCTGTAAGAGTTCTGACAATAGTAAGTGACAGAAACAAATAACAAAAACGGTCTCCCAGGTTGTAGTGCACATAGATTCTCACATAAAGCTAATGGAACATGGCCCCAGCACATCTGAGATTATCTCGAATACTAGAAACAAAATTGTGATTAAGCTAGCTATACCAGTTTTGAGTTCATTTTTCATTTTACATTAAGTAATCTTCTCAAATACATATTTGCTTAAGAAAAAATACAAAATACATATTTTGAAAAAAGAACAGAAAAGTTAGAAGTGTTTACTCAGCGGCCAGATTCATCATACTTCTTAAAATATTCCTTCAAATACTTTTTTTTTGCATTTCTGGATTTATTTTTCTATTTCTGTACATACACATACAAGAAATCAATTTTATTATTGTATTTATCTACATACAATAAAATACACCCATTTTAAGTGTCCATTATGATGAGTTCTGACAAGTATATACAACCATGTAAACTCCACCTTTAGTGAGAGAGAAAACTTTTCCCTCACCCCCAAAAGTTTCCTTTTGTCCATATTCACTCAATTCCCACCTATACCTGAAACCTCAGGACACACTGATCTGCTTTCTGTTATTCTATATTGTTTTTGCTTTTTCTAGAATTTCATAAAATGGGATTATACAACATGTACCCTTTTGTGGTTCAGCATAATTATTTTAGCCTCATTCACATTGTTTTGTTTTGTTTTTTGAGACAGTGTCACTCTGTTGCCCGGGCTAGAGTGCTGTGGCATCACCCTAACTCACAGCAACCTCAAACTCCTGGGCTCAAGCAATCCTTCTGCCTCAACCTTCCGAGCAGGTGGGATTACAGGAGTGTGCCACCACGCCAGGCTAACTTTTTGTTTCAAATATTTTAAGAAGACTCAATCCACAGACAACATTTCTTGCATATGGGGAATATAGTGTCTATTGGCCATTGCTCCAGTAGAGTGGATGAATACCTTTGTTCTACTCTGTCCATTTTTCTGTTTAATTGTATGTTTGTCCTTAATAATCAGTAGTTTACATAATTTATTCTGTTCCAAAATTGTAATTTTGATTGTATTAATAGCTTCCCCAACAACTATGAGTGACACTGCCTCTTCAATTATCATTTTCTCTTTGGCCAGTTGTCAGAAATAAAATTATTTGGTGTAGCATCAAAAACCCACCAAGGGATAAAATCAGTTGAATTTGCATAATTATGGATGGCTTTTTTAAACAGTGTTTACTCTTTTCCTGAATTATTTTTTAAATAATTATATCTTTCTGCTCTTACGAGCCATCGATGATATGCCTCATAAAATGACAACTGCTGCAAAGTACTCTGAGGTACCATCTGCCTTCCCAAAACAAATTAATGGATGAAGTGTACCTATGGTAATGTAACATTGTGAAACAAACACAACAGAACTTTATATATTCAAGAGATTTAATCTTTAGGTTTATCACACTGGGAGTCTATATTTATGCCAACAAGGCTACCATTGCTCAAAACATTTCAAAAACTACTAAGTGAAAATGTATTCAGAGCCACTTTATAAGTGACACAAGCACAAGAGAATTATCTTGAATTCACACTTTGTTTTATGCCCATGTAGATACCTCTGTTTTACTTTTGGTATCTAGATGATGTTCGGCTCCTTCAAAAAGAATCAGTTGTGCTGGAGAAAAAGTCTTCGGGTTTTGGGATGATAAAACCTGAATCATAGTGGGAGAGATTACTAACTCTCCATCAGATGATGGATGGAACATACCCCAACATGAACAAGGATAGAGATGATTTTAATATGATAATTGACAAGCCTGATCTAATTCATCAAGACCTGTGCACCCAACAAATAGATACACATTGCTTTTAGGCAAACATGGAACGTATACAAATATTGACTATTTACATAGTCACAGAAGTTTTAAGAACTTCTGAAGGTTGATTTGGTGCAGAAAACATTTTCTCACTATAATGCAATTAAATTAGAAGTCAACATTACCCTAACGATAATGTGTTCTGGTTCCTAGACTGGATGACAATTTGTTGATATTAATATAGTCATATGCTGCATAATGACATTTTGGTCAATAATGGACCACATATACAATGGTGGTCCTTTAAGTTATAATGGAGCTAACAAGATTCCTATTGCCTAGTGACGTTGTAGTTGTACTGCTGTAGTGCAACAAACACATTGCTCTTGTGATTATGGTGATGCTGATGCCGACTAAACCTACTGCGCTGTCATGTAAAAGTATAGCACATATAATTTATGCACGGTATATAATACTTGATAATGATAATAAATGACTATGTTACTGGTTTATGTAGAACTATACTTTTTATTGTCCTTTTAGAGTATATATACTCCCCTACTTATTAAAAAAAATTAACCATAAAACAGCCTAAGGCGTGTCCTTTAGGAGGAATTCCAGAAGGCATTATTATCCTAGGAGATGACAGCTCCATGCATGTTATTGCCCCTGAAGACTTTCCAGTGGGACAAGATGTGGAAGTGGAAGACAGTGATATTGATGATCCTGACCCTGTGTAAACCTAGGTTTATGTCTCAGTTTTTAACAAAAAAGATTAAAAAGTTAAAGAAATTTTAAAATAGAATAAAGCTTATAGAATAAGGACGTAAAGAAAGAAAATATTTTTGTATTGCTACAGTATGTGTTTGTGTTTTAAACTAAATGTTATTACAAAAGTCAAAAAGTTTAAAAACATTAAAAAGTTTATAAAATTAAAAAGTTACAGTAAGCCAAGGTTAATGTATTTTTGCATAAATAAAATTTTTAAAATACATTTAGTGTAGCCTAAGGATATAGTATTTCTAAAGTCTACAGTAGTGTGCAGTAATGTCGTAGGCCTTCACAGTCACTCACTGACTGAAGCTCCATTCATAGTAACTGCCCCAGTACAGGGGTACCATTTTTAATCTTTTATATTGTATTTTTACTGTACCTTTTCTATGTTTAGTTATGTTTAGATACACAAATACTCACCATTGTGTTCCAGTTGTTGCAGTATTCAGTACAGTAACGTGCTATTCAAGTTTATAGCCTGGGAGCCATAGGCTATACCATATAGCCTAGGTGTGTAGTGGGCTATTCCACCTGTGTTTGTGTAAATACTCTATGATGTTCACACAACAACAAAATCATCTCATGACACATTTCTGAGACTATATCCCCATTTTTAAGTCACTCATGACTGTATCCTCATTTTACTCCTTTAATTTCATGTTTGTCTATCTGGCTCGATTAGTACATGGTGCTATGAATTCCCATTGGAAAGACATCTAATGGATTTGTTGAGTCAAGGATACTTCCTGGAAAAGTGACTTTTGGACTGAGACCCAAATGATGGACAGATGAGCAAAGTTAACCAGGACACTCAGTCAAACAGAATAGAATAAATCCTTAAAGAAAAGCATCAATCCCTCTTAGCAAGGTGGAGACCTCATGGGATTATCACCTTTTAAAGGTCCCACCTCTTAATACTGTTACCATAGCAATTAAATTTCCACATGAGTTTTGGAGGCGACATCCAAACTATAGCAGCATGTGAAGATGGAGGCAGAGGTTGGAGTGCTGCCATCACAAGTTAAGGAATCCCTGGAGCCACCAGAAGCTGGAGGACGCAAGGAAGGATTCTCCTTCGGTGCATCCAGCAGGAGCACTGCCCTGCCGGTTTCTAACTTCAGAACCATGAGAGGATACATTTCTATTGTTTTAAGTCACTAAGTTTGTGATCATTTGTTAGGACAGCCACAGGAAATTAACACAAGCTGCTTAGATGAAATTTAGTTCTACATATATTTTTTTTCTTGCTATACTAAAGAATGCCTAGATATTTATGCATATGTGTAGGTCATAGTGTTTATCCCACCCATGTGTGGCCAAAGGCTACAGAAAGTTGAATTGTATGTAGCTGCACTGGGGTTAAGTGCATGGTAGCACCTTTCTTTTCTTTCTTTTTTTTTTTTTTAATCCAAAATGTGTTTAGTTGATTGGGATGGTTTCCCATTCATTCAAGCAGGGTACTTAGTGCTGCTTCCTTCTGAAGGAACATCCTTTTGTAAGCCTTGCTTTCCCTCCTACAGGCTGGCAGAGGACAGTAGAGCAATCAACACACAAAACTACTGTTTGTGCATGGCTAAACACTGTGGTGATTTTATAGCATCCTGGGCATTTCACGTCCATGAAATAGGAATCTGGGCTCTGCACCAGGTGCTTCTTCTTGTGTTTCCTCTTCTCCTCTTCTGGAGAGGGATGAAGGAGATCCTTTGCAAGAGGCATGTTCTCACAGGAAGGCTGTCACTGCCGGAAAGGCTGTAGCACCTTTCTAATCATACTAGATCCTTGACTCAGAATGTCCTTTCCATTTCACATAATATACCCCTAAACCCTAGGTGAGGTCAGGATACACTGGCCTTATTTATTCTGTTGTACAGTAAATAAGATTTCAATCAATGTCCTGTTATTTTTGAAGACCCAGCTTCTGTACCACATGGTTCTTAGGGAACAGTTCTGTATTGTCTGAATTGCAAGTAGGCTTGCTTTTGGAAACACTTTGAGAACCTAAAAATAGTGATCAGTTGTGCCCCTCCAAAATTCGTATGTTGAAATCATAACCCCTAGCACCTCAGAATGTCACCTTATTTGGAATAGGGTTGTTGCAGATGTAATAAGATGAGGTCGTTAGGGTCAGCCCTAATCCTGTATAACTGATGTCCTTATGAAAAGGGAAAATTTGGACACAGAGACACCCACACAGGGAGAACACGATGTGGAGATGAAGACAGAGTTTGGGTGATGCTTCTCTAAGCCAAGGAATGGCAAAGATTGCCAGCAAGCCACCAGCAGCTAGGACAGAGGCATGGGGCAGATTCTCCCTCACAGCCCATCCTGCCCACACTGTTATCTTGGGACTTCTACCCTACAGAACTATGAGACAATGAATTTATATTGTTTAAGCCACACAGTTTGTGGTACAGCAGTCATAGCAAACTAATATGGTTTGGCAACTCCCTATTAATTTGCTTGGGAATTGTTCATGAGCACTGAGATGGCTCATGGCAATAGAAAAGACTTGATTTAAATTATATTTCAGGTGATTTCATCCTAAATTATTTTGGAATTAACTACATTAACAATATTACATATTGCATATATAATATTGAATTGAGTACATCATTATTTTACAGACATATCATTGGTGAGCAAATTTATATAAATTTCTGTTTAAATAGCTCTATTTTAAGGGCAAAATATTTCATAAATAACCTACTCCCTGACTCCTTAATTGGCTTCAGAAGTGTATTGGAGCAGACATAATCTCAAACCAAATTTAGCATCGCTTCTATTTGGGAAATATTTTAGTGGCTTAATGTAGAAAAAAATTTTTTAAATCAACAGATGGGGGTCATACTGTGAACAGGTTACTTATGAAAACTGGTTAGTGTATAGTCCAAAAATAATTAATCTTTAGGTTTAGTTCAGTTTGGAATTCAATAAATTTTGCAACATTCCTTTGTGAAGTCACTGATTATAACAATGTTCTGTCAATTAATTATAATAACCTGTTTCATCTATATCTAAGCCGTGGACATTGAGGCAGGAGGCTGTTCCTTCAGTGAACTTTGAGATTTAGTTCCACAAAGCAGTGAGATTACTAGAGGCAAATAGAGGTAAAACTATAAAAATCGCTATGTATGCAGCTCATAAATGTATAGATCTAGATAATGACACATAATTTCTGCTTTTCATTACTATTTAAAATCAGACCTCCAGGTCTCTTTAATCTAGCTCTTTAGAATGTTAAATGTTTTACTTGAAATGCACATTTAGTTTATAAGCAGCAATTTAGTGTTCTGTTTCCATGATGCATTGATATTAAATAAAGCACTGGAAAGAAGTAATCTGTTAGAACAGTTTTCTCCTTTGTACAAGCCCCTATATGCAACTCATGTCCTATTGCTTGCTGGATATCAAAAAAGATTAGAAACAGCATGATTTCAGATCAAAGAATAAGCATCTGCCTACCCCAGGCTTTTAAAATATTTAGATTTTTTTCTCATTAAAGAAAAGCAACTCAACAGAATTCTAAATAAAATTAAATTTTAGGGAGCTGATGTAGAATAATTAATACTTCAAGGTAGCATATATTCACACTTTTTCCATTGTATTGAAGGTAAAATTCAACTTATTTGCTGAAGAATGCTTCAAATACACTGACATTTTGCATAATAATACAGTTATCAATCTGTTTTATTATACCATATTTCGATTCAAATGACTTTTAATGGCGTTTAGTTGGACTCATGAGTATTTTGGGCTTATTTTATTATTATAATGCAAGGTAATGGGTTATTTATTTAAAGTTAGACTTCATGTTCAAAAATGCTGTTTCTCACTGTATGCTGTAGGTCCAGCATTCCCAAGCTAAAAGACAGGTGTGAAGGTAGTAAAAGTGTTTGGCAAGGTTCTATTACTGATGGATGGATTTCTCATAGGAAGGGAAAAACTTCCATTGACTATGTTAAGAATGATTGTGCTGGTATTTATAATTATCTGTCTTTCCCATTTTTGAGAATACAAATGTTGTTCTTTATGCTCTATAGGTTGTTCTTTAAATCAATGGAGAATAAAGTTTAATAAGCAGTGTTGGCATTAGTACTTAACAATTTGGAAAAGGCTATATACCCTTATTTCACACCATACATAAAAATAAATTACAGGTGAATTAAAGATATATATCTAAAAATATTTAAAAGTACAGAAGAAAATATTTCCTAAAGTGTATTTTCATGCCATTAGAGTATGAAAATCATTTCTTAATATGACACTAATATCAAAAGCCATAAAAGAAATGATTAAAAGTGTTGACTGCCCCAAAATGTGTAACAGTCCTCTATCAGAAAAGAGAAAAGATAGATTTGAAAAATGGGGGGAAAATATTTATGCAGAGATAAACATGTCAAAAACAATGGCATGCATACTTTTCTTTTCTTTTCTTTTCTTTTTTTTTTTTTTTGAGACAGGATCTTGCCATGTTGCCCAGGCTTGTCTCAAACTCCTAGGCTTGAGTAATCCTCTCGACTTGGCCTTCCTAGTTATTATAACTGGGATTACAGGCACGAGCCACCATGCCCAACTCAGCATGCATATTTTTTTAAAAAAAAAAAAAACCTTTCATATCAAAACAGATGTTCTCCAGTCCTTTAACAAGTATTCAATAAGCATCTAATATATCTGAGATCATAGACTAGGCACAAGAGAGATATAGATTAGACTTAAATTGGGTCCTCAAAGAGCTCCAAATCTAGAGTTTTATTTCCATTGTTAGAATTCAATGTCAGTAAATAATTATTTTAAAATTATGAAACTATATCCCACTTTAAAACTTATAAATAGAACAAGCATTATCTAACATTAATATCATAACTCCTTAAAGTTTACTGACTTCAGAATAACTAAATTTGGTAGCTCCCAAATATTCATAGTATAAGAGTGACAGACCTCTAAGCTCTAATTGACATGTTTTTGGACAGATGTGTACATGTATTTTATATAGTATGATGACTATTTAGATATAACCTAATCCTTCAAACATAACTGAAAAGAAGATGTTCTATTTTGATTGACTTATCACTGAACTAGAGTTCCCTTTCTTGTGTGCATGGAACAAATAGAGAAGATAATTAGAATTCCTCTTTTCTTGAAATGTCAAGAAGGGCAGGGGCACTCTGACCTCAGCTTTAAATTTAAGCAAATATATGGGAGGATTTGAGTCAGCTCAACATGTTTCTCAAGGAATTTCCCCCAAGCACTAATATCTGAATAGCCTGAAAAAATATGCAAGAAAAGCCTTATTCTCTCTTGACATGAAGTTATGCTCAGCATGCTAACTACAACGCTAGAGCTTAGTTTCCGAACAGCAGAGAACTTTTTCCCATTCTTTGTGATGTTTGTGCTAAAATAACAGTCTTTTGATGATGATTATTGTTCTCTATTGTCAACATTTCTTAAGCACCCATAGTGGGGTAAGGCTTGCTTCTAAAGAATTTTAAAATGGGGTTTTAGCAAAGCTCTAAAGATTAAGGCTTTACCTTGCTGTCAGCAAGAGGTAAAAAGCACAAAACTCAGAATTATTTTAGGTCCCCATTAAGATAGAGAACATTCTATGGTGACTGATTGCTGGTGACCTATATTGATAATAGGAAATATTACAACTTATTGTGAAGGTACTAAGTATTGTCTATCATAATATGCATTTTAGTCCTTTTCTGTGATATAGGTAATATGAACCCCATGTTGCAGATGAGGAAACTGAGATTCAGAAAGGTTGAAAAACTTGCTAAGGTCACACAGCTAATAAGTAACAGCAAGATTCAAAACCAAAACAACCTGACTCCAAAACCCTACTATTAACCAATGACCTTTCTCCTATCGAAATTCCTGCAGTAAATGGAAACAGTTTACCCTGTGTTTATTCATTCACACCTACAGTGTGCTAGGCCCTAGGCTAGTGTAGGGATATGACAGTGAAGAGGACAGGCTAGGTCCCTGCCCTCATGGGCTTGCATTTGATTGAGACAGATAAATTTCTCAAACCTTAATTTAGTTGTGATAAAAACAGGAAAAAAATTATTTAAGGGGAAAAAAAAAAAGGAAAATAGAAAGACAGAGAGTCATGGGACTTTCCCCTTGATGTCAGGGTCAGGGAAGGCCGCCCTGAGGATTTGTTAGCTGAAAGGAGACCCTGGATGAATTCGGGGAGGAGGAAGCGGTGCAGAGGTCTGGGGAGAAGAGCATTCTGAGCAGAAGGAGCAGCGAGTGCAAAGGCCCTGATCTGGCCATATGTTTGTGTTTGAGGACCACAAAGAAGGCCAGTGGGCACCCGGGAGGTCACTCTCCCCGGGCTTTGTCCAAGTGGCATTGGGGAGCACAGGGCTCTGCTCTGTGATGTACAGTCCCTTCCCACGACGTTGGAGATGAAGCTGGGCCTTGGGTCTGAGCCTGCATATTCCTGCAACTTCCCAGAGTCCTGTGGGAAACACACCATGCAGGAATGGTGTGACCTGACTTCCAGAGCAGGTCGAATGGCCTGCGCCCCACCAACAGCCATCCGAAAGTCTATGGCCCTTTCTTCCAAAGGGATGGTACTCCTTTTTGTGTGTCTGTTTGTAAACAGTGACATTCAAGCACAAGGGGAAGGGACGGAGTAGATAAGGAGGACATGAAATAGACTCACATAGAGAAAATTTAAGAGGTGCAAGAATGAGGCTTTTGCCTTGGCTTTAAAACGTTGGTAAACTCTGCGGATTCTCATGTATACTGAAAGTGGTTGTGTTTGTGTGTGTGTCTCTCAGGGCTGTGTTGGGATGGGGAAGAGTTTTCTAGAGAACCTCAGGATATTTGGTCAAAAAGGATTGAAAGCCACTACCTGATGTGCTCCATTTCTTGAAATATATTTTATTAAGCACAGACGAGTTTTGATTTTTTTTTTGTTTTGTGATTAAGTGTAAAATCCCCAATAAAATTATTTTAAAGTTCTTCCAAGGAAAAGAAACTTTACCTGGCTACGTCAGATAGACAAGGGTCCTCCAGCACCTGCTGCTTTTCCTGTACCTGCTGCTTATTTTAGCTGAAGGGCGTTTGAGCCAGCATCTGTCAAATGCAAATCTCTTCAAAGTGACTCAGGCTGTGTTTTTTTCCCTGTGGGATATGTGGATTACCTGTGGATATCTGTGAGTTCACATGTGTGCGTTGCTTTTGTTTCCCCATTGGATAGGTTCCTTCTATGCTGGGTCAGTTTTCAGTTCTTGTTACAAAGCTCAGAGTCTGGGGGATCCAACCGTGCTGCTAATTCCTGCTGAAGGTGGTGGGCAGGCCTCCTCATTCTCTCATTCTCCAATAACCTGTGAGGTAAGAAGAGCTGAGGTGGTTTTACTGGAAGCAGTGTCACTCACACCCAGGGGCTAAAATAAAGCTGAATGCCCACCTGCAGATAAGCCTTGGCCATCACACCTGGACAGTCTACTGTAGTAATGTGTGTGTGAGTGTCACAGCATCATGAAATTCAGTCGCTTTCTAGCAGCCACTGTAAATAGGATAGCTCATGGGCCCTGGGCAGGCACAGGACCCTGTAAATAGGATAACTAATGGGCCCTGGACCCAGCACCCTCTCAGGAACCTTCGTGTTATTTCCAGCCAGACTGAGGCTGGCAGCTCCCTGGCAGACAATAGCAAAGCACCAGGTGTTCCCAGCAGCTGTCTCCACCCTAGCAAATTTCCCCAGGCAGGAGAGCTGCACTCGATTGCACAAGGCAGGAGCCTTTGTCCTGTGCCTCTGGACCCAGCTGTCTCAGAGGTAGCCCTTATAATTGAACTTTGGCCCTTGGTAAACAAGGCCTATTTAGAAACTTGAGCTGCTTTGAGGTTTCTCTCTGAATTTTGGTCAAGCTGCTACGAAGTGAGTGACTTGGTCTTTCCACTCTTGGATAATGAAGGCTGCTCTGACTTCTGTCTGCAAGCTCCATCTTCTTGCCTTTAATGCTTCCCACTGCTATTGCTGAACCCTCTACCTTAACAGACTGTGGAGATGGGAAAGGAAAAATCTCCATGCTGTTCGATATAGTGCTCTGAAGATACAGTTTCCTAATGGCCTGAAAGAATTTCATGCAGCTTCCCACATGCAAAGTTTATTTTGGAGTAATAGTTTATATATGGAATAAATAGAATAGAATTGAGAGCCCAGAAATAAACCCTCACATTTATAGGAAATTGAATTTCAACAAGGATGCCAAGACAATTCAATGGGGAAAGAACCATCTTATCAGCAAATGGTGCTAGGGAAACTGGATATCCATATGCAAAAGAATAAAGTGGAACCCTACCTCATACCAGGTAAAAAATTAATTCAAGATTGATCAAATGTATGAGCTAAAACTATAACATGCATAGAAGAAAACATAGGTATAAATTTTCATGACCTTGGATTAGGCAATGGTTTCTTAAATATGACACTAAAAACATTTTAAAAAATAGATAATTTGAACATCACCAAACTAAAAACTTTTGTGCTTCCAAGGGCACCATCAACAAAGTGAAAAGACAACCCTGAGAATGGGAGAAAATTTTTGCAAATTTATGTTTGATAGGGAGTAATATCTAGAATAAATATAACACAATTATAATGCAATAATAAAAAAATAATCCAGGCTGGGCGTGGTGGCTCACGCCTGTAATCCTAGCACTCTGGGAGGCCGAGGCAGGCGGATCGTTTGAGCTCAGGAGTTCAAGACCAGCCTGAGCAAGAGCGAGACCCCGTCTCTACTAAAAATAAAAAAAAATTAGCTGGACAACTAAACATATATAGAAAAAATTAGCCAGGCATGGTAGCACATGCCTGTACTCCCAGCTACTCAGGAGACTGAGGCAGAAGAATCGCTTGAGCCCAGGAGTTTGAGGTTGCTGTGAGCTAGGCTGCCGCCACGTCATTCTAGCCCGGGCAACAGAGTGAGACTCTGTCTCAAAAAAAAAAAAAAAAAAAAAATCCAATTAAAATGGGCAAAGGATTTGAATAGACAGTTCTCCAAAGAAGATATTCAAATTGCTAATAAACAAATGAAAAGATGGTCATTAACCATCAGGTAAATGAAAATCAAAACCACAATAAGATACCACTTCACACATCTCTAGGCTTAACTTTAAAAAATAAAAAAATTTTTTTTTTTAAAAAGATACCACTTCATACCTACTAGAATGCCTGTAATGAAAAAGACAGATGATAATAAATGTTGGCAAGGATGTGGAGAAATTGGAACCCTCATACACTGTACACTGCAGGTGGGAATATAAAATGGTACAGCTACTTTGGAAAACAGTTCCTCAAACAGTCACAGAGTTTCCATATGACCAGCAATTTCACTCCTAGATATATACTCCAAAGAAATGAAAACATGTATTCACCAAAAACTTGTCCACAAAGTTCATAGCAGCATTATTCATAATAGCCAAAAAGTGGAAACAACCCAAATGTTCATCGAACTGATGAATGGATAAATAAAATATAGTATATACATACAATGGAATATGATTTAGCAATAAAAAGAAATGAAGTCCTGATACATGCTACAACATGGATGACTCTTGAAAACATTATGCTTAGTGAAAGAAATCAGTCACAAAAGGATAAATGTTGTATGATTGCATTTATGTGAAATATTCAGAATGGGCAAATTTCTACAGAAAGTACATTAGTGGTTGCCTAGGGCTGGGGAGGATTGTGAGAAAATGAAGAGTGATGCTAATGGGTACAGGATTCCTAATTAGGGTGATGATACAAAATTATAAAATTGATTGGAGTGATGGTCACATAACTCGATGAATGTACTTAAAAGCATTCAATTGTACACTTTAAATGGGTGAATTGTATGCTATGTGAATATCTCAATAAAGAAGGTATTCAAAAAATCACAAAAAATAGATGATTAGGGAATATGTAATGTCACTAATTATAGGTTTTCTCTGCATTGTTTATTCTTTCTTTGCTTTTATCTGCTTTCCCAGATGTTTCTCTTTGAGAGAAAAGATCTCTCAGAGAAAAAACATCTGAAGCAAAGATTTACAACTCATTGTGTGGAAGCCACATATTTTGCGAGAAGAGGCTAGAGAGAAAAAGATGATTGAGATATAGTGTTTATATTTATGATTTACTTTTTATTGATGTTTCAGATTTAGTTCTTTACTTTGCACGTATTACCGTATTACCGCATACTAGCTATTATCTCTCCATAGAGTTGGAAGTTCTTTGGAATTTTAATAAAATGTCCTCAGTTTCTGGGCAAAACTTGTCTACTGAGAATCAAATATAGTTTTCACCAAAGTTGCTTCCTCCAAATTGCCATATGACAGGCAGGAGAAAGCAGAGAGGCTGGAGAATATGCTGTTTTCTCTTAGTTTATGGCAAAAATTAGATCTCTGTCAAGATCAAAGAGGAGTCCTTTATTCCACTAACTAAACTTCTTACCCTAAGCTGATTACAGGAGAAACTATTTTAAAGAAAGAAACATCAGTGGGGGGAAAGGGGAATCATGGGATAAAATGCCTTCGTTGCCTTTCCTTTCCAAGCCAAACTGCAGAAAGAAAAATAGGCACAGAGACTGGAAGGGTTGCCTGGTGGAACATACCCTGGGATATGGAGTCAGTCTATTCCTGTCTAGCCCAGGGACTAGCTCTGACCTTGGCAACTCAGTTACCTCCTGCAACCCTAAGCTTTCTCATCTGCAAACTGAGGGATGTCTCAAGTCTTTCCCAGCTGTAACAGTCTGTGACTTCATGATTTTTATAATCTGATCTAGAATTCTCTGGGACATCAATGCTAAATGAGGATACACGTAGATGAATGAATATTGTAGTTGAATGAATATTGCACCCAGTGTTTTTGATTAATGAGTACAGTCATCGTAGAAGAAGCAATTTCATAACTTTTCACGGGCCTCTGGAACTATAACTGATTAGCATAGCATTTTAATTAATGACTCAAACAGAAAAAGTATGTCTATTATTTTCGCAGTCCACAAGAAGATGAGCACAACAGACCTGTTAATTCCCAAACTTAGGTTCAAATAACTAACTGCCAGGTTCCAAATGACAGAGGCATGATTGCCCACAGTGAAAATTTAAATGTTCTGAATGTTGGATGACCCTAGGTTCAACTTGAACCAAGTTTGATGTGGCTACTGTTTATTTTTTACTCTTTTTAAAAATTGTGGTATAATTTACACACAGTGATCAATTCAGAATTTTGTCAATTGCATATATCCATGCAATCCACACCCTTATCAAGATATAGACTATTTCCACCTCCCACAAAAAAAATCCTTCCTGTTGCCTCCCAGTCAGGCCCCACCCAGAAGCAAACACTGATCTGATTTCTTTCACCATATATTAGTTTCTTCAGTCCTAGAGCTTCATAAATGGAATCATGGTAAATGTACTCTTTTGTGCCTGGTTTCTTTCAGTGAAATGGTTTTGAGAGTCATCCATTTTGTTGGTTTATCAGTTGGTTCTCACAGATTGGATTCCCTGGGAAGAGACAAAGGTTATCATGTGGAGTGTTAATGAAGTAGTGCTCCTGGAACCCACAGCTTTGGAAGGGAGGAGAGAAGCCGGGTTGAGCAGACGGGGAGTGGAGCTGAGAGGCTGCCTCAGCAACAGCCCCCACTCACCCCAGCGGGAGCCGGCCCTGGTTTGCCTGGCTGAGTTATGTTAACGCGTGGCATGGGGGCCTTCATGCCCAGCCCGTGTTGATCAGGCATTTATAATTTATTTAAAAAATTTCTTTCTTCGAAAACACATTAACCTTAGCTTACTGTAACTTTTTTACTTTATAAACTTTTTACTTTTTTAAAGCTATTTGACTCTCTTGTAATCACACTTAGCTTAAAATACAAACTCATTGTACAGCTGTACAAAAATACTTTCTTTCCTCTTATCCTTATTCTATAAGCTTTTTCCTATTTAAAAAATTTTTTTATTTTTATTTTTTAC
>CM052441.1:17265918-17307607 GCA_028533085.1 Varecia variegata | reverse complement strand
TCACTCTGTTGCCCGGGCTAGAGTGAGTGCCGTGGCGTCAGCCTAGCTCACAGCAACCTCAAACTCCTGGGCTCAAGCAATCCTACTGCCTCAGCCTCCCGAGTAGCTGGGACTACAGGCATGCGCCACCATGCCCGGCTAATTTTTCTCTATATATTTTTAGCTGTCCATATAATTTCTTTCTATTTTTAGTAGAGACAGGGTCTCGCTCTTGCTCAGGCTGGTCTCGAACTCCTGAGCTCAAACAATCCGCCCACCTCGGCCTCCCAGAGTGCTAGGATTACAGGCGTGAGCCACCGCGCCCGGGCTATTTTTTACTTTTTAACTTTTTTTTTTTTTTTGGTTAAAAGCTAACACACACACACACACACACACACACACACACACACAGTAGGCCTACATAGGGTCAGGATCATCAATATCACTGTCTTCCATCTCCACATCCTGTTGCACTGGAAGGTTTTCAAGGACAATAACACACATGGAGCTGCCATCTCGTATGATAGCAATGCCTTCTTCTGGAATACCTCCTGAGGCTGATTTATAGTTAACTTTTTTTTATAGAAGTAGGAGTACACTCTAAAATAACAATTAAAAGTATAATATGGTAAATACATGAATCAGTGACATAGTCATTTATTATCAAGTATTATTTACTGTACATAATTGTATGTGCTGTACTTTCATATGATTGGCAGCACAGTAGGTTTGTTTACATCACCGTCACCACAGACATGTGAGTAATGCATTGTACTACAATGTTACAAAGGCCACAATGTTACTATGTGATAGGAATTTTTCAGCTACATTATAATCTTATAGGACCTACATGTAGTCTGTTGTTGACAGAAATGTCAATATTTGGCACATGACTATATATTTAGATAATGTGCTTTAATAGTAGTTAAGTTTTACTGATCAATTACTACATGCAAGGTTATGTTCTAATCATTTCACCTGTATTATGTCAGTTAATCCTCACCATTGATTCAGGTGGTGTCTTAGTTTATTTTCTGTTGCTATAACAGAATACCTGTGACTGGGTAATTTACAAAGAAAAGAGGTTTATTTAGCTCACGGTTCTGGAGGCTGGGGAGGTCGAGATCATGCTGCTGCACTTGGCCAGCTTCTGATGAGGGCCTCATGCATCATCATAACATGGTGGAGAAGTAGAAGGGCAAGTGAGCCTGTGTGCAAAGGGAGGCAAAGTGAACACACACATTTTATAACAATCTTTTCGAGAACTAACCCAGTCCCTCGAGGACTGCATTAATCCTTTCATGAGGACAGAGCCCCCATGACCCAGACACCCACTTGCTAGGTCCCATTTCCTAACACAGCCTCATTAAGGAACCAAGATTCCAACACATGAACTTTTGGGGGACACACTCAAACCGTAACAGGTAGGTACTATTACAATCACTCCCATTTAAAAATGAGAAAAGAATAGAGAAAGATTGATTTGCTTCATTTAGTCAACAAATATTTGTTAATTGCCACCATTATGCAAGAGGATAATGCAGTAAACAAAAAAAATTATTTCTTTTTCATGAAGCTTACATTCCATTAGTAGAAGATAAGATCTATCTATCTGTCTCTCTAGTGAAAATGAGCTGTTTTACTCTTGTGTGGCATTCAGTTTATATTTTTTATTTTGGATAGTAATTAGAAAGACATAATGATGTATACTACCCACAGTTGGATGCCTAAAAGTTGCAGCTTTAGGTCCAAATAATTGTTTGAGGGTCAAGAGAAGATCACAGGTCACAGTCCTTGGGGCTTGGACTCACACTTTGGGCTCTAACAGATTTAACTGACCTCCTAAGAACTGCTTCTGCAATTCGGATAGGCTGGATGGAGGTGGACAGTTCCTCTATGCCAATACATATGCTCCTCCACATATAATGGGGTTACGTCCTGATAAATGCATTGTAAGTCAAAAATACTGTAAGCTGAAATGCATTTAGTACCTTGATAAACCCATCATAAAGTCAAAAAATCATGAGTTGAACCATTATAAGTCTAGGACCATCTGTATAATAATTTTGAATGAAATATAATATAGGTTCTTAAAAGCCACATTTTTTAAAATATATAAACTATGTTTCCCCTTAGCTGTTGGCTGTAGTGTATTTTTCTGGCTGTGGCTGTCTCAGAACTCATGGGGAAGGTGCTAGGTTGATCATCTCAGCTTCTGGGTCGTCTTCCTGTTCCACACAATACCTCTCCCTCAATTCAGATTAGACTTCTCATATATCCTACTCCCTCCTGCTCTCCATTTTTATTTAATAGACCTTCCTTCCAAGTAATCTGTATTATCCCCTGTGTTAGTTATCTATTACTGCGTGATCATATTATCACAAATTTAGTAGCTTGAAAAAACAATTATCTCTCAGATTTTGTTGGTCAGGAGTTAGAGTGTTGCTTAACAGGGTCCTCTGCTTAGGGTTTCAGGTTCTCAAAGCTGCAGTCAAGGTGTCAGTCAGGGCTGTGATCTCATCTGAGGCTTGACTGAGGAAGGATCTGCTTCCAGGCTCACGTGGTTGCTGGGCAGAGCTCCGTTCCTCGCAGACCGGCAGACTGAGGCCTCAGTTCCTTGCCGGCCTTGAGCCAGAGGTTGCCCTCTGCTCCTTGCCTCATGGTCTTGTCCCTGTGGCAGCTCACAGCATGGGAACTCACTTCTTCAAGGCCAGACGGGGAGCAAATGTCTCCTAGCAAGACAGACGTGACAATCTTAACATGACCACTTACTCATAATCACATACATCCTGGTCATATTCTGTTGGTTAGAAGAAAGTCACAGGCGCCCCCACTGTGAAGGGGAGGAAATTGCACAATGGTGTGGCTACCAGAGGGCCACTTTAATATCTGTCCACCCAACTCCTAACGTTAAGAAGCATTTATTGTATTACCTCAGTTGTTCAAATGTTTCCTTCCTCCAAAAGCAGAGGAAACTAGAACCCTTCCTCCAGTGTGTTCGTTTGTATACAGTGATTTGTCAGTTAATGAATGTCCCTGTTTAACTTTAACTTTGCTATATTTCAACCAGATCAATTTTGAACAAAAAATATAGGACAGTAACCTCAGAAGAGAAATGAATAGAGCTTTAATTGGGAACATGAAAAACTTAAAATGCATGCATTTAGTAGATGCATATTAAATGTGATTATGGCAATAGTCAGATCCCATGTTTTCTCAATTTTAAAAAACTTACTCACTCATCTGTACATGGTGTTCTCTTGACACTACTGCTTCCTGGGAGGCCTAACAGTGAACCTGCCCACAACACTTTCACTGCATTCTCCATCTCCTTTTCCTACTTCTCCTGGTACCCACAGATCTAAATGGTGCATTGATACAGATTAGGTTCATTCATTCTTTCATTCATTTACATATAAAGGAAATACTTACTGAGCATTTACTTGTGCCCTGACTCTGTGCTGTTGTCACAATGTGAATAAGACACAGCCTCCGAGTGGCATTCGGTCCAGTGAGGAAGACAGATGAGGAACAGCCATGGGATGAGTTCCACTGAGGAAGTTGCTGTGTTAATATATTTGCATATCAAATGTCCTGAAATAAAGAGCCCAGAGGACATGACATCTAAGTGGCATGACCCATAGAAGACAAAACATAGGAGAAATGGATGCCAGATATTGAGTTGCTCAACCCAGTAGACAGAAAACAAAACCTTGAGGGAGGATGAGTCCTTTAGGCAGTAATGCAAGATGGAGATGAACAGAGGTTTGAGAACCAAGGCTTTATATAGACCTAGATAGGAGATGGGAAGAAAACAAGCCATGAATTTTAAGTAAATGCAGTGTTGGCATGCTGTGAAATAAAGTCTCTTCTGATGGCAATATCAGTTTTCAGGTACCAGATACTTCTGTATTGACATAAATAATGGACTACAACTAAAATATTCATAGTGCATTTACATAAAATGAAAGACTCTAGATGAAATAAGGTAATATTTAAGGTGGAAACAAAGTAAAAATTATTACCTTGAAGTCACAGACCCAAGGGGGAAATGCATATTATTAATGTCGACTGCTTTATTAATAAATGTAGTTAAACACAAAAGTATTCAGCATTGGTCCACCGAAGCAAATCACTGTATGTGTCATTCTTCACAAAGCAACACTGTATACACACCTGTGGAGAAGAAATCAAATAATTTAAGGAAACAGTGGAATCTTTAAAGCTTCAATGTGGGTTTCAGAATATTTATAACAAAACAAAATTGATCGCGTTTTCTCCTGCAGGATAAGTAAATATATATATCTTTTAAAGTATAACAATAATTTTGCAAATAAAATAAAAACATTTTAGGTAAAAGTTGTTTCTTATTATATATTGGGCCCTTTTCTAACTTATAAAAATTTCCCTTGTGCATTATCAGAATGGAAAGCCCTCTACTTGGAGAAGTTGGGGAATGAAAATCCTTCAGTAAAAGTGCCTCATTGCATTGGAGGGAGGGCTGTAGATTTAAAATGGCACTATTGCAAGCGCATTTTGTATGTCTACTTAATTGCATGATGATATGATTTCTCTCTGAATAAAGCTTGTTTTGATGAAAGATTAAGTTAGAGCACCTGCAAGCTACATTACTCCACCCCCCTTCTCAGCATCCATCTTTATCACCTCTTGGAGAATGTGTCAACTTTCCCTAATTGAGAAGTAATTTGCAGTGATTAAAATCCATTTTATATTAAAAAGCCTCTTCAATATGTACAATTTCCCTTAGAGAATTGTTTACTTGGAGGCATTTCGTAGGTTTAGGTTTAAGTTCCAATAAAACTATGTTTTTAGGAACTAACCTAACAGCTTTTTTTCTTCCTATTTTCAAATACCAGGAACATAAAAGAACAGTTGAAGTTAAGCCTGTTAAATATAAGAAACTACTTATTTTGTTTGTGATTCCCTTAAGATGTCATTTGAAGTTTTAAAGATACCATTGTACTGCAAATAAAAGTTTACGGAGAAGTATTTACTTTAAAGTAAATAAAAACAAGTAGGAGTTCTTCATCTGCTTTTAGTTATAGAATGTTGAGCTATTGAATAATGAAAGTGGTTTAAATAACACTAAAAATGCATCTATATTTTTCCCTGAATGCAAAATAATAAGTTTTAAATCCACCTTCCTGGTAGTCATGTTTCAGTTCTTTGACTACCAGGTACTTCTGTTTTTTTATCTTGCATCAAGAATAAAGAGAACATTTTAAAAGTGGTAGGCAGAAAAGAAAAATGCCACTGTAAGGAATTACAATAAATCCAAGAAGACAATAGAATTATTTTTTCTTAGTGTTATAGAGAAGTAACTGTCAACTTAGGATTCCATATCCAGGTAAACAATCATTCACTAAATCAATTATTCATTCAAAGTGGTTAATCACTAGAAACTCCTACAGGATATTCCTCAGCAATAAAGAGAATGAAGCAAAGATAAGGGCAGTATGCAAGAAACAATAGCTCAGAAAGTGAGGAAATCTATATTCATCTATATTCCAATTAGATTTTCCGTTCAAAGATACAGAGCATTCCCATAACATGTTGAGTCAACCCTTGCTTTTCACATGTATGAATGAAGGTGCTGAATATACAAAGCAGTGAATCACCTCTCTTGATTTTTAGATCCTATTTCACTGGTGCTCTTATTCTCTTTCTTCCTCTGTTTGTTGGGTTTTTTTCTTTCCCTTTTTAGCTTCAATAGTTTAATATTGACCTAATTCATTTATGTGATTATATTATTTCTCCCTGAATATATCTTTCTTTATTGTTTTTTAATAAATGCAATTAAGGCTTTAAATATATCTCTAATTACCATGTTAGCTTCATCCCACATGTTTTGTAGTGCTTTCATTGTTGTTTAGTTCTAAACATTTTATAAGTTATATGATGATCTCCTTGTGTTACTTAGGAGTATGTTTTTTTAGTTTCCAAAAACATGTAAGAGGAGTTTTGTTTCTGTTTTAAATATGTTTTTCTTGTTGATTTTTAATTTAATTACATTATAGTCAGAGATTGGGGATTGTTGGATATGAATTGTTTAAAATTTGTTGAGATTTCTCTTATGATCCAGTATTTACTCAATGTATAGTTGCTATTTCTTGAATACAGGTCTCTACAGATATCTATTACATCAAGCTCATCAATTGGATTGTTCAAATCCATAACCTTAAAAATGTTTCTTGATTGTGTTACTTTTTTGATGGTATGTGAAAATCTATCCACATTATCATGGATCTGCTCATTTATCCTTGTAATTGTGTTAGTTTTTGCTTTATATATTTCAAGGTTCTGATGTCAGAGGCATACTTAACGTCTTCTTAATTATCCTTTTTATCATTATAGTATATAATAGGTCCTTGTATGCTATTTATTATTTTGCCTTCAGTTTTAATTCATCTATTATTAATATTGGTATACCAATTTTCTTTTGGTAAGAATTTGCTTGGTGTATATT
This sequence comes from Varecia variegata, assembly GCA_028533085.1. Taxonomy (NCBI): domain Eukaryota; kingdom Metazoa; phylum Chordata; class Mammalia; order Primates; family Lemuridae; genus Varecia; species Varecia variegata. Next base: position 17,301,141 of record CM052441.1, on the reverse strand, counting down.
TTTCATACTTTTATTTTCAACTTTTGCTATTTTGGGGGTGTCTCCTAAAATTGGCCAATAGAGAAATATGTTGTATTTCTGCTCCCTCCAATCTTTTAGTCTCTGTCATTAGATAAGAAAACTTATTCCTTTCCCATTTATTGAGATTATTGATTTGGACTTTCACTGACCGTCTTAATTTATATCATCTTATAAAGCATACTCTTCTTCAATTGTTTTCTTTCATTTTATTTTTTCATTTTTTAGATTAGTGAAGCTTTCTTTAATACCCTTTCTTTTATTTGCTGATTGGGATGCTTATTATATTTTTCTTATTATTTGAAACAATAAATTTTCATAACAAAGCCTAAAATTATTTAGTACATCTATCCTCCTCCTGATCAAAATAGGACCTTAACATATGTTAAAACCTCACTGACTACCTCTTCATTTGCACAGCCAATAGTTTATTAAGTTCACCATCATTTCCTCACTTTCTGAGCTATTGTTTCTTGCATACTGCCCTTACCTTTGCTTCATTCTTTTTATTGCTGAGGAATATCCTGTAGAAGTTTCTAGTGATTAACCACTTTGAATGAATAATTGATTTAGTGAATGATTGTTTACCTGGATATGGAATCCTAAGTTGACAGTTACTTCTCTATAACACTAAGAAAAAATAGGCCGGGCGCGGTGGCTCATGCCTGTAATCCTAGCACTCTGGGAGGCCGAGGCGGGTGGATCGCTCGAGGTCAGGAGTTCGAGACCAGCCTGAGCAAGAGTGAGACCCTGTCTCTACTAAAAATAGAAAGGAATTATCTGGACAACTAAAAATATATAGAGAAAAAATTAGCTGGGCATGGTGACACATGCCTGTAGTCCCAGCTACTCGGGAGGCTGAGGCAGCAGGATCACTTAAGCCTGGGAGTTTGAGGTTGCTGTGAGCTAGGCTGATGCCACGGCACTCACTCTAGCCCAGGCAACAAAGCGAGAATCTGTCTCAAAAAAAAAAAAAGAAAAGAAAAGAAAAAAGAATTCTATTGTCTTCTTGGATTTATTGTAATTCCTTACAGTGGCATTTTTCTTTTCTGCCTACCACTTTTAAAATGTTCTCTTTATTGTTGATACTCAATTTCACCAGGATATGTTTAGGCAAATATTGATTTTTATCTCCCCTGGTGACACATGGGATTGTTTTCATTCTTCGCTTGAATATCTAGTGGACATCTCAAAACTGAACTTCTTATTTTTCACTCCAAACCTACTCCACTCATTACTTAGTTTTAATTAATGGCAATTTGGTCCTTCCAATGGCTCAGAAAAAATTTTGAAGTCCTCCTTGCTTCATCTCTTTTCGCTCAGGCCTTATGTTCAATCCATGAAGAAATTCGGCTCTACCTTCAAAACATGTCCAGAATCCGGTGCACTTTACCACTCCCACTGCTGCCAACCTGGTCACGTTAAGCCACCATCATTTCTAGCCTGGATTCTTCCCGTGGTCTCTTCTGGTCTCTCTGCTTCCAACCTTGTCTCCTCTATCCTCTATTCAGAAGCCACAGTGATCTTAAAACACAAGTCAGATCATGTCATTACTTTGCTCAAAACTGTCATTGCTTCTCCATCTTACTTGTCAAAGCCAAAGTCTTTATGGTGAATTACAAGGCCCTACACGGTCAACTCCACCTCCCTCACTCTGTCTACTCCAACCACACTGGCCACCGTAGGTTTCTCAAACATATGATATGCTCGCATCTTTTTATTAACTTGTCTTTATTAACTGGAACCCTCCTCCCCCACATAGCCACATGATTAACTCCATTACCTGCTTTGAGTTTTCGCTTAAACATTATCTTCCCAGTGAGGACGACTGTGACCACCACACGCCAGCCCAGTCTCTCTTGTCCTGCCCTATTTATTTCATAGCACTTTTTATCTTCTAAATTGCTACAAAATCTACTGATTTATTATGTTTATTGCTTGTTTTCTGTCCTTTCATTCGAATGTAAGCTATATGAGTGCAGGTGTTTTTGCTTTTTGTGTCATACTATATGCCAAGTACCTAGAACAGAGACTGGTACAAAGAAGATGCATAATAAATATTTGTTGAATGAATGATGAAGCAGTAAATGAATTCTTATTAATATAGAACCAGCATATACATAATATAATATAGATCCAATGTATTTTCATACAATAGGAATACAGTAAAATGCAGTTATAACCCAAATGCCCATTAACTGGTAAATGGAAGACCACTCAGAGGAAAAGGGAACAAAATATGGATGCACAGAACAACATGGATGAGTATCAGAAACATTAAGTGAAAGAAGCCAGATATAAGAAACTGTGTATGCTTTTATTCCACTTATATGCAATATGAAATTTTAAAAAAGTAAAAACTATAGAGCTGGAAAGCAGGTCAGCAGTTGCCCGATGCAGGGGTGTGACAGGGACTAACTGCAGGAGGATATGCTGGAATACCTGAGGGTCTCAGAGTTTTCTGAAATGGGATTGAGGTGGTGGCTGCATTACATATTTATCAAAACTCATGGAACTGCTCACTTGAAATGGGTACACTTTAGGATTTGTAACTTATTCCTCAAAAAGCTACAAGCAATAAACAAATACAGTTAATAATGACCAAATACTATCAGAATTAATCTTTCTTTAATGTAGAAGGCACTTCACAATCTTGAAGCATCTTCAGAATTAATTACCAACTCTGTGTGGGGAAAATGTGGATTTAGTAATTAATAAAGCTCAGAGTTTTCCCTGTACCAGCCTACTGTGCACCGTTAACACTTGGAGGAACTAACTTCTGTTTCTCAACTGTTAGGATCATTTGCTTGTAAGGTGCAACACCCACCCTCCACCATCCACATACTGTGAATCCCACCAGAGTAAGTCTCTACCTCACTTATCCTCTTGTCCATGCTCTAGGGGTGCCATGCCCTGGGGAGGTTCTCCGCCAATTCTAGTTGAGTGATTAGATGATTAATAGAGTGGCATATAAAAAAGACTTGATAGTCTCTTTTAATAGAGTCAGCATACTATTTCCAAAATCCTACATGTATTCCCAGATGGTGTTTTTTGGTCTATACTTGAAGTTGCTATCATTAAGGAGATAACATAAATGCTTATTTTTTATTTGTCATACATATATTGAGCGTCCTCTATGTGTCAGACATTTTGTTAGTTTCTAGGGATGGATGTGATGGTTAACAAAACAATGATTTGGACCTTACTTTAAGCAATTATTTTGTGTAAACTGAGCAGTAATTATTAAAGATGACTTTAAGGACTGTTCTCCATAGATTTTGCTCAGTAACGTAAAGAATATTAATTTTATAAGCAGTTTATCACAGCTTCTAGTATTATGGATGAATAATTTGCTTTGTTTATGAAATGAAGTGCAATAAATTATGGACACTTTTCCTCCTAGGGTGGGGAGGAATGTCTTTGAAAAAGGAAATTCCAGCACCACCCCTTAAGGTCTTTATTTTCCAGAGTAAATCTTCCAACTGTTGGGCTCAATCACTAAGCAAGCACACGTGAGCCACACCCCACTCTCTGCAGAGACGCACTCAGGGTGAGGCAGAGGCAAGGTATTTTGTTAATCCTTTCAGCTTGAGCAAGCAGAAGAAGAAAAACTCAGGAAATAAATCATATAAAAATATGAGAACAATAGGAAAGAAAAGCCTGTCTTACAGGTTTGTTTCCTGTTCTAATACTTGTGGAATGTGGTCTTCTCTTCTACTGATGCTTAATATAACTAAAATGTCCAAAGTTATAATTCTCAACAAAAGTTCCCCCTTGTTAATAGTATCATATTAGAACTAATATCTCTCAGAACTGTCAGAAGAAAAGGTGTAGTAACCATTGGTAGAGAGTAACATCTTAAAAAGGAAACACTAGTTATATATCTAGAGTTTCAGCTGAAAGTATAATAGCCAGTAAAACTTCCATTTGCTTTTTAATGGTTACATATTTCTAAGTAAGCTGCCTCTTACAACATGTAGCCAAGTTTTGAAGAAATACAGAGTTTTTAAAAACCAGAAGATTTTCTAGTAAATATCTGAATACCTGAATACTTACCAAATTTTTGCATATCAGTTTTTAGTGTCTACTAAGTTTTAATTCATTTCCTTCCCATTAAGAAAGGGTTTTTGTACGGTTACAATACCCATTACTCAAGGAAATGTCACTAATTCACAAGGTCTTTTCATGGCCAAATCCAGAAATAAGGGTGTCAATTAACATCGTCTTCATCTACATGTAAATGGCCACTATCAACCCCTGGTGCTTCCCAGGTCACTGCTGTTCTGATCAACCATCTCATCTCCTAGGACTCTGCCAAACCCTTCCTTCCCACCATGGTTCCCCCAATCCCAGCTACTGGGGTTTCAGAATGGGTCCTAGCAGAGCTGGTGGCATTTGGACAAGGCAGAGATCCAGGATTAGTATTCATGGCATTTGTGTTCTGAGGGAGGAGAGTTCACTCTTCTTCCCAGTCCAAGCTTAGATTTGGCTGCCTAGAAAAGTCTGGCCGGGACCTAAGTTACAGGATTTGGTAATGGTGACTGCAGTAATTATAAACACTCTTGTCTAGCCCCAAATTGTATGCCTACAATTTGGACTTTGACATAGTAGTGAAAGACTTTCCCACAAATAGTCTAGATTGCTAAAGTTTAGGCTTATGTTTGCTTTAACTTTTATCTAATAGATAATAGTGGCTTACATCCATGACGAGTCAGGTGTCACTTTGGGTACCAAGGATGGTTGAGCTTAAGAACTCCCCCATCAGATAAGCCAGTGAAATCTGTGTTATAGGGCAGAATGCTTCAAAACCTCCTAAGTACAACCTCTTTGTCATAAAGGCACACTGGTTTTCAGAAGGCGAAATTTGATCTAAAGAATCTACTCAATTCAATTTTTTACTAGAAGTAAATGAATAAATCACCGAAGTTTTTTTAGGAGTTGAAAAATATTTAGGCTGTTCAGTGGGAAAATGAGTAGATGCCGTTATTGCATATTTTTAGCAAGGTTTAATACAAGCCATTCCTCAAATTCAGTCATGGTATGATTTAATGACGGCATATTATGACAGATAAGAGTAGTGTGCTGAAGGCTGTTCAGGCAGCCTCATAAGCCAAATTGTTAAATTTCAAGGAATTTTGCAAGCCAGTTGACATCGATTTTGCTAGTTGATTGGTAGCTTGTAGAATCAGCCAGTGTAGGAGTATTTACATCACAGAAATTGGCAAACAGTACAAATTACAAATCAGTCTGAGCTCCCCCCTCCCCCAACCCCCAGTCCAAACCAGTTGTTAAGCATTTACCAGGATACACTTACAAGAGATTGGTTTGGAAATACAGAACAAAGAATGGGATCAATGGGATAAATGCTAAAGAATTAGAAATAGATGGCTTCCTCAGAGTTAGGTATTGGCACTAATCTTGTTTAGCAATTCTATAAATTCCCTGGAAAGCAGTAATACACAGAGAAATGTCCATATTTTTCAGATGACATTAAATGTTTCCACAGTTAAACTATAAACCCATGGGATTAACACCCAGAACTCTTAGTAAAACTGTGTGAGTTCTAATAAGGCAAGAGTAAGGCGATTTGGGGGAAAATTATCTTAAAATAACCTTGTTAAATGATAATTTCTAACCTTTATGTTATGACCTGGAAATAAAATTTAGGGATCTCTGTAGACTTTTTCTATGTCCCTTCGTATAACCTGCTAGCTATGATAAAAAGGTCACTTAAATGCCAAGCCCCATCTGAAGCTCTGGAAATAAGTGAAATAACTGTCCCACCCTTAGAAAGAAACCTTATTGTACACTTCCTGCAGTTTTGGTTGACATGCTTTAAGGATAATGTAATGGAACTGGAAGAGTTTCAGAGAAAATTGTGTAACTTGATCAAGGGATTATAAGAATCCCAGATGAGGCTAAAGATTATATTAACTAGCAAATCATGAAAGATCTTGAATAAGGTAAATATAGATGTATTAAGCAAATCCTGAAAAACTGGAACTATTTCATGTTTGAAATAAGAATTTGTAGAAGAAATAAAATGAAAGACACTTTTGTTTCTCAAAGAAAAAAAGTAATGACAGCAACCACAAGGTTCAACTTCTATCAATTTTTAAAAATCATTATATTTACATATTTTTAATGTGCAAAATTTATGGTATATTTCCTCGAATCAGTGACCTCCTTTGTCAGTTAGGCTTTGTCAACTGGAGGAAGAGTGAGACGGTCTCTCCTCTCAACTTACATTTAACCATTTTTGTTTGTTTCTTAAGGCAACTTAAAGCAAAGAAATGGAAGAGCCAGTCATTATAACTGCTTACTCTCACTCCTTAGCTGCCCGGGTGGGATGTGTTCCCCAAACACAACAGTTTTCTATTTATAAGGCAATTTAGTTATGATTAATTTCATGTCCTAATTAGAACTCACATTTTGGTTAAATCCTCGGTTTCATTTAAAAAGTCAGGGTTTCTTAAGAGTGAATTAGGCAAAAGGAAAGTAGATAATTGATCATATTCTTCTAGGGAAAAGATCTTCCTCACAATGGAGGTTGGGCTATTTGGGTGTGAAAAAAAAATAAAGCAACTTACTTAACTATGATGAAACAGATAAGCATCTTTCAAAAAAATAAAACAAGGCTCTGCATGATCTCAATAGCAGATCTAACAAGCTTTAGAAAAAAAGCAAATTTCATGTTAGTTCACAGTTGACTGTCTAGGATAAACTGAAAAGTGAAAGCTGTGATAAGTGACCTACACATATTGCACTTTTCTTTTTTAATGAAATATGTACATTCAGAAAAGTGCATAAATCATTGTTTATGGCTCAATGGATTTTCATAAAGTGAATATATCCGGTAACCATCAGTCTGATGCATCATATGTATATGTTGCATATATTGCAAATTGCATCTGGATTACTCATCGTACTAACCGTCAACTGTAAATACCAAGAATATTTATTTGTATTCATATATCTAAGAAGACTGAGATTTAATAGGATATTATAGTAGAGTTTAATTCTACTTTCAGGGGTTGTTGTTGTTTTCACCTTTTGTATATTTTAAACACCTGACTACACAGTGATTCTTTTGAAATGTAGAAGAGGCGAACATCCCAGAGTTTCAGGTGGTAGACAGCAAAGTGTATACTTTGTTGATCTCACACATAGATCCATCATTTAGATCTGTTGTCCAACCTGATTGAGGCCATTAATGTTGGTTTTTAAAAAACTGTATTTGTTAAAAGGGGGATAATTTTTTATAACGAAGAAAAAACCCTCGTGCATAACACACATCGAAAGTGCTGCAGTACTGCAAACAGAGTGTAAGGAAGGAACTAACTGTAAAGAAACAAAGTTTCTTAAGTTAAGTACCGTGACTAAGTACTTTAATTCCTTTTCTTTTAGCCCTAAAGGATCATTTGACTTAGAACTTTTTAACTTAAAGAGGAGTAGCCTGAAAGCCTGAACTCTCCGCTACCCTGGGGGGGTGTGGGTCTCCCAGCCCTGGGGAGTGAGGCTGGACCATCCTGGGCCTCCCCGCATCCCCCCTTCCCTCCTCCTCCCCTGCTATCGCCCTCGCCCCCCTCCTTCCTCCCGTGACCTCTGACCCCAGCTAATCTGCATAGAGGAATGACAGGCATCCGCTGGGCAGGCTCCGCCGCGCCGGCTGCGGCCGGCCGGGCTGGGAGACCCGCGCAGGGGAGAAGGTGAGGGGACCGGGCGGGCAGCTCTGCACAGGCCTGGAAATGAACGCTTGGAAATCTGGCTGGGAGCGGACCCATGATCGAAGGACCAAAAGAGCCTCGTGATCGCTGGACCTGGCCCTGCGACCCCGGCCATGGGCCAGACCTCGGTCTCCACGCTGTCCCCGCAGCCCGGCAGCGGTGAGTCCGGGGCGCGCGCGATGCGCTCCCGCTGCGCGGGCGCGGGGCTTGCTGCGGGCCCCTGGGACAGGCCAGGGCTCGTCGACTCGTCGGGTTCCGCTCGGACCCGCCAAGTCCCTCGGAGAAAGCCCAGAGGTAGCGCTCGCCAAACTCTTTGTCGTGAAAGTGGAATGCCTTTTGGGATCGAGCCGATTTTACCTTAAAGGCACAGGCTCCATTTTCTGTGCGCGATGCCTCACTGTGGTTTTTCTCCAAATTACTTCGGAGCCAGAAACTTACGGGAAACGCCATTTGCGTGTTACTCTGTTTTTAAAAACGCGAAACTTAGAGAGCAAGAGAAACATGCCAACAGGTTTTTCTGTATTTACGCTTGGCTTCCGAACAGACTAGCACTGAAATTCTTTCAAGCTTGTCAACTGATTTATGGTTTGTTATTCGGAGTAGAAGTGCTGATTGCCTTCTCTTATCCTGGCAGAACGCTGAATACTTAATAACTCCCCAAAATGCGTAATTGTTTCAGATGATACTTGCTTTGTTTATGTTAGACACAGAAGCTGTAAAATGTAGGGAAACATATCCCATGAACTTACTTGTCGAGGGCTAAAGTTCGTTTGATGGAAACGTGTGTAACGTTTCCTAGTTATGATGCAGTTTTTAAAGTTTCTTCTTTGCATTTTCTTAAACAATAAAAGGGAAGGAAGGTACATCTGGCATTTCCCCAACAGTGCAGGGATAAACAACTGTTTGGTGGCGTTATTTGTGATTGGATAATGAAATAAATTTAAAAGGTACTGTTTTGATGTTTTCCCATCAACAATTTAAAAAAAAAAACTTCAAAGGAATCATTTACGTTGTTCATTGAGATATTTGATACACTTTTCGAATTGTGCAAACATCAACAGGATCTTGCTGAAAGGAAATGACAAGGCACTGAGGAAGGCTTTTTAATCTGCCCCACAATGTCTGTCTGGGTAGTATTCTATCATCCCACCGCCCCCCATACACTGCCCCCTCCACCTTGCCCCCAGTGGGTTGGTTTATGTTGCACAGATTCACTCTCTGAAATATCGCAAGCTTTGCTGAGGCTTAGGTTAATGCCAGAGGAGAATGATCCCTCTGCAAAGGAGAGAAATCAGAATCCCTAAGAGATTACAGTATAACTTCCCTTACTGTTAATGACATGGTTACAGTGCTCTGAACATCAAAAAGACTTCATATTGATGGCTTTTGAAAAAACTTTTTGGGCTGTTGACTCAGATTTTAAACTTAGTGTTTTGTGCAAATAAGACTTGGTTTCCTTTGTCTGAACCTAAAGCAGTGTGACTTTTTTCCTTTTCCTTTCAAGGAAGAGTTATATTTTTAAATTTCTCCGCTGACAAAGATAGAATTAAATCAGGACTCCAACACAACAGGTATACAGAAAGTATGCTCCTGAATTTAGTTCTTTTATCACAAAATATTGTTTGAGTGAATATTAGAAAAGCAAATTTTGCCTCTACAAAAATCAAGGAATATTACATAAATGTCTAAAAAGCAAGTAGAATCCTAAAATGTGACGCCCTACCTCTTACCCAATACAGCAAAAACTACACAGATTGCTATAATTCCTAATAAAATGACTAGTTGTATGAGGAGATTGTGCACTCTATTTAAATAAAAAGTGATTTAAATGAAAAGTTATGCTTGAAATACCGCACAGAATGGTGTTAAACTAAATTGCAGGTCCTCAGTTTTGTGGATTAAAAGTTTGTATAAACTGTAATGACCAATCCATACATAGAGGGTTTTTTGTTTTGTCAGTTAAGCTTAAGTTGTGATGTTTGTGAGAAAGTGCAGCAGTTTTCTCATGGTATCCACTTAGGATCTTTTAAGTCTATTAGCATTATTCCATTCCCTGAAGGTTTGCCATCAGATTCTAAACAAAAACAAAAAAAAAATAACATTTGGTGAGTTTTATATGCATGCTTGTATTCTTCTCTGAGTCTGAGAATGTCAGACCCTCTACTATTCCAAGTATTTTGTTCACTCCTTGTTAGCTGTTTATCTCTGGCTTTGCAGATGGTGTGAAGATCCTTGTTCTGTTTGATCTTAGCCATCAACTAGTTGTTTAAGTCTGGAGCAGCTGCTAGGAATTACAGTATAAAAGATGATTCTCCTCTTAAATGCTTAGTGAGGGTAAATCTGTTTGAGTTGAAGGAATCAATAGCACAGAGTTTAATAATTCATACTTATTGCTCAATTTGGGCTTTTGTAAAAATCTTCTGTATAGGTGGGCTGCACCTATTTCTCTGGGTTCAAGGAGGACCATTAATAATTATTTCTGCAAATATGCAGCTAATCCATTATTTCTATTTTTAAAAACAGTTTGATTGACATAAAATTCATATACTATAACATTCACTCATTGAAAATGTACAATTCGTTGTTCTTTAGGATATTCACAGTGTTGTGCAACCATCCATCCCTGTTCCCACCCTTTTCACCCAGCCCCCTCCACCCTAATTAAACACTAATCTATTTTTCTGTCTCCATAGATTTGCATATTCAGAACATTTCATGTCAATGGCATCATATAATGTGTCATTTTGTGACTGGCTTCTTCCACTTAGTATAACGTTTTCAAGAATCATCCATGTGTAGCATTTACCAGTACTTCGTTTCTTTTTATTGCCAAATAATATTCCACTGTATGAATATACCACATTTTATTTATCCATTTATCAGTTGATGGATATTTGGCCCATTTCTACTTTTTTGGCTATTATGAACTTTATGTACAAGTTGTTGGCAAAGATATGTTTTCATTTCTCTTGGGTATATATCTAGGAGTGGAATAGCTAGGTGTTATGGTAGGTAATTCTGTGTTTCATCTTTTAAGGAATTGCCACAGAGTTTTCTAGAGAAGCTGCACAATTTTATTATACATTCCCTCCAGCAGTGTATGAGAGTTCTAATTTCTCCATATCCTTACCAACACTTAAGTTATCCTAGTAGGTGTGAGGTCTGATTGTGGTTTTGATTTTGCATTAGTAGCTCTTAATTACTAATAACATTGAGCATCTTTTCATGTGCTTATTGGCCATTTGTATTTTCCATCTTCTTTGGAAAGATGTCTATTCAGATTCTTTGCGTAGTTTTAATTGGATAATTTGACTTATGGGGTTTTAAGAGTTCTTTATATACTAATGCAGATTCCTTGTCAGATATATGATTTGCAAATATTAATATTTTCTACCTTTCTCTGGGTTGTCTTTTCATCTTATAGTGTGATTTGCAGCTCAGAGTGTTTAAGTTTTGATGATGTCCCATTTATTTTTTCTTTTGTTGTTTGTGTTTTTGGTGTCATACCTAAGAAACCATCGCCTAGCCAAGGCCAAAAAGATTTACATCCGTTTTCTTCCAAGAGTTTTATAGTTTTAGCTCTTACATTTAGGTCAATGATACATTTTGAGTTAATTGTTATGTAGGGTGTGATGTATGGTGTGATGTAGGTAGTCCTAGCACCATTTGTTGAAAAGATGATTCTTTCCCCATTGAATTGTGTTGCCACCATTCTCAAAAATTGATTTTGTCTGTAAGGGTTTATTTCTGGACTCTCAATTCTATCCCATTGTCTGTTCTTATGCCAGTATCACTGTTGAGATTAATGTAGATTTGTAATAAGTTTTGAAACTTGGAAGTGTATGTCTTCCAATTTTCTTCTTTTTAAAGATTCTTTTGGCTATTCTGGTTCCCTTGCATTTCCATGAATTTTGTAATCAACTTACCAATTTCTGCACAAAAGCCAGTTGGGATTTTAATAGGAATTGTGTTGAACCTGTAGATCAATTTGGGTAATATTGCCATCTTAACAATATGAAATCTTCCAATCCATGAACATGGATATCTTTACACTGTTTTAGATCTTCTTTTCCACAATGTTTTGTAGTTTTCAGTATATGTCTTATCTTCCTTTGTTAAATTTATTCTTAAGTATTTTATTATTTTTAGTGCTATTATAAATAAAATTGTGTTCTTATTTTACTTTTGGAATGTCCAGTGGTAGTGTATAGAAATACAAAAATTGATTTTTATATATTAACCTTGTACCTTGCTATCTTTCTGAACCCATTTTTTAGCCCTAATAGTTTTTCAGTGAATTCCTTGGGATTTTCTATATATAAGATTATACGTAAGATCTGTATGCAATGTCATATGCAGAGAGAGAAAATTTTATTTCTTTCTTTTCAATATGAATGCCTTTTATTTTTTTCCTTATCTAATAACTTTGGCTTGAAACTTTAGTCCAATGTTAAACAGAAGTGGCATGAGTGAACATTTTTTTCTTATTCCTGATCTATGGAAAGAAGCAGTCAATCTTTTGCCATTAAATGAAATATTAGCTATGGGTTTTTTTGTCATTGCCTTGTCAAAATTCTCTATTCTTAGTTTGTGAGTATCATATCATTAAAGAGTGTTGGATTTTGTCAAAGGCTTTTTCTGCCTCTATTGAGATAATCATATGTTTTTTGTCCTTCATTCTATTAATTTGGCATGTTATATTAATTGATTTTCAGATGTTAAACCAACTTTGCATTCCTGGAATAAATCCCACTTGGGTAAGGTGTATAATCCTTTCTATATGTTGCCAGATTAGGTTTGCTAGTATTTTATTGAGGATTGGATCCATTATTTCTAAGCACAGGCTAAAAATACATGCCCCCAAATAGGGAGGTTCCAGTACCCACTGGCCACATACCCTGGGAGGACTGAGACTTCTAGTATTCCCATTGTCAAGTATAGAGATTGGACACAATAAATTTTTGTTGAATATATGAATGAGTTGACAAATAATCTCAATGAACAGACTGACTAATGGTTATGTGAATGACAGTATGTATTCTTTTTATTCTTTTTTTACTTCATGAAAATCTGGCTCTATTATCTGAAGGGTGGTGTCTGAATCTAGTAACTATTTTTTCTCATCTTTTTCAGCCCCACCCCATTCCCACTGTGCCACAGACCAGCTCTTGGCTGCTTTACCTCAGCCCTTGGTTTGAAAAAGTATACAATGCCACTGTCCCCATTTGTAGTAGACAAGGGAACAAGTGAATAATTATGCAGGACCACACCTAGGTTGTGAAAGAATCTATATCTATCGGTGTTTCTGGGTTTCCAGGTTTTGTTCAGGACCCTGTATTTTGTCTTGCCCCAAATATTTATCCGTTTCCTTATAAACCATTCATAGGAAGCAATCATAAAGGCAAAAGTGGATAGAGTTTTGTTTTGTTTTGTTTTGACACAGAGTCTCACTCTGTTGCCCACGCTAGAGCGCGGTAGCATCATGATAGCTCACTGTAACCTCAGACTCCTGGGCTCACACGATCCTCCTGCCTCAGCCTCCTGGGTAGCTGGGACTGCAGGTGTGTGCCACCCTGCCCAGCTAACTTTTAAATTTTTTTGTAGAGACAGGGGCTAGATCTGTTGCCCAGGCTGGTCTCCAACTTCTGACCTCAAGCGATCCTCCTGCCTCAGCCTCCCAAAGTTCTGGGATTACAGGCATGAGCCAGCATGCCCAGCAGAGTTACTCTTTTTAATGAAAATAATATGTATGTGATCAAAAGTCAAACATTACAAGATAGTTTGAGACCAAAGTGAGTTAACTCCCTCCCAGATTCCCCAGTTCCACTTTCCAATTATAACCAAGCATAAAATATTTTTTTCTTTCTGCACAGTTTTTATTCATATATCTCTTTATCAAAACACAAACAAGCCATACTATGCTAACTGCTCTATACTTTGAGTTTTTCTTGTAGCATAACTTGAAAAATATTTCCATATTGATTTCTTTAATCCTATAAATATAGTATGTGGATATATCAAAATTTCTTCTAAAAGAATCCTGTTCCTATTGCATTTTTCTGTTATTTCTGGGTTCTTTGTGTATGTGTGTGTGTGTTATTCTGCAGAGTGCTGTAATAAGCATTGCTATATAAACATCTTGAACTACATGTACTAGTAAAATCTTAGCTGTGGAGTTGCTGGGTCAAAAGATTTGAGTGTTTTATTTTGGTAGACTTTGCCAAATTGCTCTCAAAGAGGCTATCTCAGTGTATCTGCTCACTATCTGAGAATTGCTGTTTCTGCAGTCTCTCGCCAACATTGCAAATCAGGGCCACTCCTAGTCCATATGATGCTTTGTGAGATACAGAAGTCACTCCTGGGTGAGGCAGCCCCGCCATGCCTTAACAAGTGGAACATGAGCAGCAATTTAGTTCCCACTCCAGCAGTCCATATGATGCTTTGTGAGATACAGAAGTCACTCCTGGGTGAGGCAGCCCCGCCATGCCTTAACAAGTGGAACATGAGCAGCAATTTAGTTCCCACTCCAGCAGTCCATATGATGCTTTGTGAGATACAGAAGTCACTCCTGGGTGAGGCAGCCCCGCCATGCCTTAACAAGTGGAACATGAGCAGCAATTTAGCTCCCACTCCAGCCCTTGCTTAGCAGTGTCCTTCTGCAGTGAGCACTCAATCTATGTGACCACACTGCTGTGCAGAAGTAGTTTTGTAGAAATTTTGTAAATCTGTACGTAAAAAATGGCATCTCATTTTGATTATGAGTGAAAGAGGGCATTTATAATTCTTTTTCTCTGAGTTTTGCTTATCTATAGCTTTTCCTTATTTTTATGGTTTCTTACAGATTTGTGTATTAAGGAGATTAGCCTTATGTCTGTCATATATTGTAAATACTTTTCTATGTTTTTCTTGTACCTTAAGTTTGTTTAAAGTATTTTTTATAGAAAAACTTTAAATTTTTATGAAGTCAAATTGATTAATTCTTTTCTATCCTACAAACTAGAGTTATTAAAAAACATGCTTTCCTTTGCTATTTTTTTCATATTTGAATGTTTTTTCTCTGTAATTTATTCTGGCTTAAGATGAATAGATTTGATAATATAAAAATGTCAAACATGGCAAACAAAAAGCAAACATCATCAGCAAATTGAAAAAGGAAATTGCAAAGTTGAAAGAAATATTTTTATTATATATAGAAAAAATGATTAATGTCCTTAATGTAGTAAGACCTCTTAAAAATCAGTAAGAAAAACGTTAACACCCAAATAGAAAAACAAGTAAAGAACACGAGCAGGCATTTTTCAAAATACCTAATGGCTACACTTGTGAGCTCACTGTGGGCTAGGAACTATTCCCAGGGTTTTACTTGAATTAACTTTTTAATCCTCACAACATCCACGTGGAGTAACTTGTATCAATATCCTTGTTTTATAAATAAAGAAAACTAAAGCATAAGAGTTAAGTAACTTGTCCACATTACTTGACCAAAGAAGAAATATAAGAGACCAAATGGTGTATGAAATGAAGTTTAAGCAATGAAATGAAAAAAAAAAAAAAGATTATCCATGAATTCAGCAAAGATTAAAATGAATGAATCCCAGGAGATGATTGACTTACTGTAATTTAAATTGGGTACAACCTATCAGGAAAGCAGTTCAGCTGTATATATTAAAAAGCCTTCTGATGTGCATACACTCAAACCCAGCAGTTTCACTTCTGGAAGTATGTTGTAAAGGAAATGATTAGTTGCTCACCATAGCAATGTTTAGCAAAGCCCAAAATTGGCAATAATGTAATAATCAAACAGATTTGTTGAGATTTAGTCATGTGATAGAATAAGCCATTTAAAAATGATGTAAAAATATTTTTAAAAGGTGATTTTCATGATAAATAACATCAACATGTGAGAAGGCAGGTTATAAAGTAATACGATCCAATTTTAAAAGTATGTACGAAGAGAAAAGTCTGTATGGAAAGGTGGGGGATAGGAAATTAGGAAATTCATTCATGAGGAGGTAGTGTGACAGTCATGACTCTCCCTTGCTTTGGACGTGATAAATCCATGGTGTCCATATCTGGTGTTCACCTGGACCTCAACGAGAGTTAATATACTAGCTTTCATCCAGCTGAGTGGATTCCGAGCTTTAAATTCACTGGCTATTTTTCAATCACTGTTTTTTTTCACATGAACTCAATGATGAAAACAAAAACAAAGGTCTTAGTATAGCCATCGTATCTTCTCTTTAGGTTTAATTTTCCTTTTAGTCTGTTTGATAATAATGCAGGTGTCACTCACTTTGAGAGGAAAAAAAAATGAGCAAAAATTTGAACTTCTCTTCTTTGGTCCATAGCTTATCAGGTCTGGTCAATGAGTGAGATCCCAAATATTTTGAGCTTAAATTTATTTTATCTTCAGCAATATGAAAACAATAACCAAAGAACAAGTCAGTTCACCTTTTGCCGACTTAATGCAGTAGGGAAGGAGATGAGAAAACTGGATTGTTGGTCCTATAATTAAGCCTCTTTAATTTGAATAGAGCAAAAATTCCAACATGTTTTCTTTTCTTGGCGGACTTTAGTGTAGCAGACTAACTGTTAGTCTCTATTCTTGGGAGAAAAGATTAATATTTAATGAAGACTCAACTGATGCAAAAGTGTGAGGTAGAAATAGTCTTAAGAAAATAAATACTTCTTTTCTGCCCACCCCCCTACTCCCTGCCCCAATTTGCAGTAGGGGAACAAAACCAAAAACTACAGTGATCCGGAAGGGAATGGGCAAATAACATCACTTACCAAAAGCTTGGTCTAACCATTATCATTTATATTTATAAACTACCCCTCCATTTATTTTCATTTAAAGGAGATGGATGTTTTTATTCATATCAAATTTCTGGCAAGTATAACACTGCAGCCCTTAACACTGAGGAAATTTTGGTTGCCAAGGAAGGACTGAAGTGCTATTTTGCTGAAGAATATCCTGGAAAGCTGTGCTGGTATGTGCTTGGCAGGTATATTCCTGCAAATCAGCTTGTTTTATGAGGGGATATTAAGAAGGAGAAAAGAGTGGCACCTTCATCCAACAAAAAGTTCCTAAATTTAAGTTATTATGAATAAGGTGTTAGGCTAAGCTGTGGGGGAAGGGTCACAAATAGATCATACGCAGACCCTACCTGCAGGGTCCCAGCCTGGGAACACCACCAGTGGAGAGGCACAGAAATCAGGGTGGAAGAGAAGGGACACCTTAGAGAACTGCAGGGACGAAATCAGAGAGGCAGAAAGCACGGAATAGGGGCAAGAATTCAGGCTCTCGGAGCAGAGGAGTGAAAGGCAGGACTGAAAGCCACAGGCAGTGGGAAGCCCTAAAGATTTTTTTGTAATCAAATGAGAGAGATGATGATGATTTCATTGCTTCAAGGCGATGAATGTGCCTGTTGCATGCAGTGTAGATTTCAGGGGGAGAGACGGCAGGCAGGACCAAGAGGTGGGCTGCGATAATCCAACAAGGTGAAGAGGATGCCTGATTTTGGGGGGTGCGGGGCTGGGTGGAGAAATGAGAATGGGGTGTCACCGCAAATTTGTATGTGCAACTCTCACCTCTCTCTGCCCACAGGCTCAAATATGCAACTGTGTGATTGGCAAGTTTGCGCGAATACTTCCTGGACATCTCAGGGCTGACACATCTAAATAGGAGGCATGGCTTTGTCCTCCAGATCAGTTCTTCCCTTGACTTTGTACATTTCCCCGAGTGATACCAGCCACTCACTTATTCTAGCCCACAATCTAGAAGTCATCCCTAGGTTCTTCTTTTCTTCCCCATACTGATCCATCGGCATGTCCTGTCCTTTTTTTCTTCCAAAATATTAATATATCTCAAGTCCACGCTCTTCTGTCTGTCTCTACCGCCACCTTCTAAGCCCTGGCCACCCTTTGCGTGGACAACTGCGGTAGATTCCAGCCGATCTCTTGCTTCTGCTCTCACCCTGCTGCAATTCATTTTCCACACGCCTAATGTAATTTTTTAAAGCAGAAATCATGTCACTGTCATACTCAAAACCGTCCTGTCTTCCCATTGCACTTGGAATGAAATCCAGACTTCACAGTCTGGGCCTCAAGGTTCTCCATGTGCCCACGGGATCCCTGCTGGTCTCTCTGACCCCCTCTCCCACCGCTTTGCTCCTGGTCCCCTCTCAGGTGCTATAGTCCTCAGACAAGCCTGGCTCATTCCGAGCTGTGGACCTTTGCAGTTGCTGCTCCCTGTTTGAGAAACTCTTCCCCTGGCTTTTTATAAAGCGAGCCCTCTTTTCAGCTCCAGCTAACCCCTTCATAGAGGCCTTCCCTGCCCAACCGTCTCTAGAATAGTCTCCCCGGACCCCCAGCTATCTGTTCCTGCATAGCACTCAGCACTCACACTGTCTTGTTTGTTCATTGTCTCCCTTCACTAGAACATAAGCTCCACGAGCTAAAACACATTTTTTGTCTTGTTCACCAGTGTCTCTTCTTATTCATAGTTATATGCCTGACACCAAAACTATCTGTCAGATAAATGAATAGCTTTGTTTGGCCAGGACATATATTAGCAGCGTACAGGTACTGAGTAGAAAGTTAAGTAGCATCCAAGAAATGTAGGGTTGTTTATACTGATTCTTTAATCTTTCCTCCAGTCCCTAAATACGATGCCTACATTGCTACTTATTGATCGTTCAACTCGACATATTATCTCCTGACCTCACGATGTGGAAACAGAAGACACAGAAGACATAGCTCTTTTTTTCACCCCGTCCCATCCCTGCTCCCACCCCAATCACACATTTCCCACTCTCCCAGTTTTTCATCTTCCCAACAGTCTTACATCGTACTTTTGATGACGTCGGTAGTCCATGTAAACTGCATGAAAGCTCATGACAGCTGAGCCTTGTGGTAAACCGTGATTATATTTTCTTTCCTGCAGAGCCTTTGCTCTCCCTACTGGTGTTTTTGTTGGCTTGCTAAAAGTGTCCTGTCTACTCATCCCTGCACCTTTCTCCAGTTATGTAAATCTCTTCTCGATATTTTCAGGCACTTGAGTTACTCTTTCAAGTGCACCTTTAAGAACTTCGCCCACAGTCTTTGCCCTCTTCCCGAGCAGACTGGCCTCTCTCCACCTGCTGCCCAGCTCTTGCCCTGGGATCTCTCTCTCTTCACCGCGCCCTGGGGATTCTTTCCCCTTTCCTCGTGTGTTGAATCTCCAGATTGCTGAATCCCATGTCCTTTTTTTTTCCCCTTCTTTTTCTGGGTCTATTTCCTTATTTTGGCAGAACACACAAGGAGCTTCTTGAGAAAAGCTCATGGGGCATATATTTTTTGGGTCCCTGTATTAGAAAGTGACTGTATTCTGGCTTCATGCTTGGTTGATAGCTTGGCGGGGTCATAACGTAGCAAAGCAAACTTGCTGTAATATGCAGCCACCCACCCTCACTAACAATTAATCGCCATTAACATTTTCTCTTTATGGAGGAGACTTATTTTTTCTCTTTAGCAAATAGCTTTTAGCTAATTTCAAAAGACTTTCTTGGATGATTGTTACACAGGATCTCAACTTTGACCTGGCTTGTTGAGGTGGTCTAAAAAACATTATATGAAAGTTTAAGTTTTATGGGCAATTAGACTAATTTCAATATATGTTTACTGTGATAATAATAATCTCACTTTTTAAAAAAAAATCTACATGTAAGATCTACATAGAATAACTGTAATTTTCCTATATTTTTGTGCTTTTGTAATTTTAAGGGTCCATCGTCTTTGTGGGATGCTGATTCTGACAGGATCCTGGGATATTATAAGATGATATTTCACAAACTTGCCCAATTGTGAGACTCACCTAGTGTCTTGGCACAAGTATAGACTGCTGGGTTCCATGTTCTAGATCAGCAAAATTGGAATCTTCTGGAGAAGAGTCTCAGAATCTGTGTTTTCAATAAGCATTCCAGAAGATTCTTAAAATGAGAAACATCCTCTGGAAAATAAATTATAGGTTGGCAGTACTGTACAGATGCTACTCGACTTACCATGAATGAGGTTACATCCCAGTAAACCTAATGTAAAGTCAAACAGTTTTAAGATGAACCATCATAAATGGAGGACCGTCTGTGTGTATTTGAAAGGTGGCTTCAAAAGAAAATTTCTCTTCCTTTGACTCTTCCCCTATATCTTTCTCTTTACTTGAGGTAAAAGTCACAAAGTGTCCAGTACAGAGACTCTGATGTTCTGTACCCAAATGCCTTGATAATTGTGATCATTAATATTTAGTGTTCACAAGCAAATATTCCTGTTGTCAAGTAGAATTTTATAATATTAACAAAATGTACATCAAAGCAAAAGGTTTTCAGGCAGAAAGTCATTGCCTGGAAACTTTTTGCATTTATGTGTATTTTGTTAATATTATGAGCAGCAAAATAATGCATTTCCCACAATAACCGGTTTTGAACTAAATGCATAGTTACATCGGAAGGCAAAGAAGTTACCAACAGAATGGCAATTACTGGGTAAGGAAAGGCAACAGAATTTCAGCTAGTTGCCTTTTTAAAAAGACCCCTGTGAACTTCATCTGACTGTTGCTGCATGCTAATTACTTCACCCAGGAACCAAAGTCTAAGAACGGGGCACTAGATGAAAACAGGTGTTTCATAATGAATGGGAGGAACTGTGAGCAAGATTTTAGTAAAATACATTTGTAAAGAGGAGGCTGAACCTTTTTCCCTTTTAGAAATGTGGGCGGCCAATTCTGAAAACTCAGGAAGGAAGCAGTCATTTATTTAAAAATTCTTTTCATATGTTCCTTTTCAAATAATGTTTGGCTTTTTATTTTCACGTCTGTTTGTACTTCAGGGGTCTGTCCTTTCAATTTGGTGTCTATTTGCAGTACCTTGCCCAGGGAGAAGTAAATTCCATTCAGTCTTAATTGCGGTCTCTTAAATGGTTTTTCTAAAGAGTTTTTAGCCTCTCTGTGGAAGGCCACTTTGTTGTCCAAGGTGTTCTAAGGGTGTGCTAACCATTGCCTTAGACCTCCCTGCTAGCATAAAAATGTTTCTGACAACAGCTGGGTAGCTAACAAGACAGTTCAGGATTGCTGTCACCAGTTTCATCTATTAAAGGGATTTTGTGTTTTTCAAAATTTCTTCTGCATCTGTAAACTTAACTTGTGCTGACCTGCCAACCTGTTTATGGAAGAGCCGGGTGAGGATGGAAACTTGGAATAAGCCAGAACAAGTGAACTGAGCTCATGCCATGTGTTCCTGTTGGCCTCACTGCCCTGTGTTTCATTTTCCTAAAGGTTTCTAAGGTGGAATTGTAGACATATGTGCACAACTAGTGTTCTGTCGCTTGGAAAGTACTTGCCTGCCAATTTTTTAAAGAAAACATGAAAAGAATAAAATCAAACGTGAGATTTTAAAAAGAATTTAGAACTGCACACTTTTTCAAAACTCAATCCCCTTCAGTCATCCGACCACAGAATGTCAGAACACACGTATGCCTCATTTTGCAAACAAGAATGTTTTAATTTAGAAAGCCATTATAAAGTAATCACAGCAGAAGCTTTTAAAGAACCTTTCTTTTTCCCTCTTTTAAGTGGGTTGAGGTAGAGGTGAGGTTGAAAGCTGTGTGACATTTTCACTCTGTCTTCAACATACTAATACGTAACTTTACAGACAGTAGGAAATGTCTGTACAGTATTAGTCTGCGAGGGCTGCCATAACAAAGTGCCACTGACTGGGTGGCTTCAGGAACAGAAATTTATTTTCTCACAGTTCTGGACGCTAGAAGTCCAAGATCAAGGTGCTGACAGGGTTGGTTTCTGCTAAGAGCCTCTTTCTTTGGCTTCCAGATGGCCACCTTCTCTCTGTGCCCTCACATGGTCTTTCCTCTGTGCGCATACATGTCTGTGTTCAAATTTTCTCTTCTTGTAAGGACACCCATCACACTGGATTAGGGCCCACCTACATGATCTCATTTTACCTCATTACATTTTTTAAAAAATTAAAAAAAAATTTTTTTAATAGATGGCATCTTGCTACGTTGCCCAGGCTGGTCTTGAACTCCTGGACTCAAACGATCCTTCTGCCTCGGCCTCCAGAGTAACTGGGATTACAGACATGAGCCACTGTACCTGGCTTCTTAATCACTTTTTTAAAGGACCTATATCCAAATATGCTCACATTCTGAGGGACTTATATCCAAATATGCTCACATTCAAACTTTAACATATGCATTTGGTGGGGACACAATTCAGCCCATAGCCATGTCCTCAGAAGGTGTGTATAAACCAGGATTCATTAGCAGTGGCACATAAGCACATTGTGTCCATTGTCTTTTTTCTGGTTTCCTCAATTTCACCCCTTACCAGATTATGGCCTATTCCCTGCTCACCCCAACAATGTCATGTATTCATTGAATATGAATTGATTAAGAGGATGCACTGAAGGTGATTTTCAGCAATGGGAATTAGCCAGTGTCGCTGGGCAGCACCACTTAGAAAGTCAAGCATGAAACATAAAGAGTATATGGGATAAAATTAGAAAATAGAGTATGCGAACATTGTATTTCTGCCATAACTATGTAAGAAATAATGCCCAGTATCTTGTAATGGGAGCATCAAATTGATTGGGTAATGCTGAGGAAAAAAACCAAAACTGCTTATCAAGATTCTAATCCCAATGTGGTCAGTAACTATATATGTGCCACCCGATGGGTTTTACAATCTTCTTTGGGATCTCTGAATGTGACACACTCTATTTGGAGAACTGTTTTGTTCCCAAATGTCACTACATATATATTACTCCTTTTCTCTGTTTGGTTTTTCTGACTCTGTGTGCTTTCATTGTCTTCTGTGTGTTTGAAATCCAGCAGAGTGACATGTCTCCTCACAAAGACCTGCTAAAATAAGAAAGAAAATGAATAGGGATGCTAAAGAAAGACAGTGTTTAAACACCTGTCAAAGTAAAGCCGGAACAAGAATGTTCTTGCCAGAAAATGTAGCAGCCCCGTTTGAGACTGGTTGGTAATTTGAAGATGATTCATGTACGACTAACCGCACTTGTGTTCTGGCCCATACACATTGTCAGCCACCTCGTAGGCTTCCAGCGATGGCTTCTCGTCTCTTCTTAAGTGTCACAGGAAACTCTTAAATCAGGTGGTCACTTTGGGTGGACTGCTCATCTGGTCACAAGATACGAAGATAGTGCTTCAAAAGCCTACCCTCCTTCCTTTTAGGTTCAAAATTCCTTGTTTTAAGTGGAACAGATCCCTCGAGACCTTTAAGCACACAAGATTTGGATGAATCGGCATCTAGCGATCCTAAACCCTTTGGTAAAAAGACTAAAAATTCTCTAGTAACCTCAGAAATTATTGAATTTTATAGGCATCTCTTGGACCAGGAGTTTCCTAGAAGTAAGTTAGAGCTTGACATGGCTGGATACAAAGCACTTCTAAATCGCTGCAAGACCCAATCCTTTTAGGACTTAATCTGAATCCACATAATCAGGGGCTGGGTGTGAGGGTCAGGACGTGCAGAAACTATTAGTCAAACCTCCACACCCATTACTTGTGACTTTCTTGTTAGACTTTTGAGGAATCTTGCAGATTAGAATATGCTGAGCACTCAAGCTAAGGAAGGTTAAAAGTCATAGAACATTGGCCTTCATCCAAGCGAGAATACTTCACTTGGATCCAAGACCCTATGTTAGAGTCAAAATTCTATATCCCAAGGCCCTAAAACTGAAGTCTTACTATATTCAGTGGACATAACTGATGAGGATTTAATTCATAATTACTTGTGGTTTTCCAGTGCCAGTTCCAACCTTATTTTTCTTGCTGGGTACTCCGGTGCTAGAGGCAAAGAGAAAGAAGAGTATAAGGTTCCTGCTAGATCTTGAAAAGGGAAGGGCAGAATAAACAGGCCCCTTTGATAATGATTCTTAGCCAGTCCAGTGGATAACAGTTTTCATAATCAAGAGTCCTCCAGGACATAGTCATCTACGTTGAATTTAAAGGTGGTCTTAACGTAAAGTGTCTGCAGTTAATAGAATCATAAAATGAACCTTTTTTTTTTTTTGCTTTAGATTTTGACATTAGGCATATTTGGAAACAAGAGTAAAATGTAACTTCCTGTGTTTGGCAGCCATGGCAACACATCTTATATAGTGCAGGCTTTTCCACAACCAAAAGGAACAACTTGTATCTGCGTAGATGTCCTGTAGACAGTGTCTAATCAGATTTCAACATGATTCACTGAGTGTTGTATTAATCAAGTAGGCAATCAGTCTTTTGAATGGTTTTTGTTTGTTTTGGTTTTTTAATTTTTTTATTTTTTGCAGGTGCAAGCATAAAAATAAATTCAGCAACATCCCAGCTGGTGGGAAAGAGCCGAGTCCAACTCGTCGCTGCTCTCTCTCATTCTTATATGATGTCACCCTTGTTGCCTTGTTCCCTTCCTTAGTCCCGGCCATTTCTGCTATAGAATAATGATGATTTCCCTTGTGTGTCTGTTGGTTTCAGCAGCTCCCAGCAATTGTCTTGAGACCAATGGAGAATGCAGGTTATCTATTTTGGGTGGGTATACAGGATCTATTTTAGGGGATGTGTTTGTTTTCCTGGAGACCTCTAGAAGACCAGGAAAATATTTTTCAAAGAAATTTTGCTGCCCCATTTGGTCTGGATTATAAATAATCCACTCTCTGTTTTTATTCCCCTCAAAATCTTTTATCAGCCTCTGTTCCATTTGCTTACATACAGTGTCTCTATTAACCGCAGCCACAACCCAAATGGTGAGCTGTCCTACCCCATCCTATGGCTGAGGAGGAGACTCTGAAAGGTTGAATTACCTTCTTTGCCTAAGGTTACCAGCTAGGAAGTGGTGGGACAGATTATTAAATTCAAATCTTTCTGACCCTGGAAGCCCGTGTTTTTCCTCTGCAGTACTTACAGGTCTGTGTTTATATTAAAAATGGCTAATTCCTTTTTTTTAAGCAGAGCCATACTGGGGTGCCAAATAGCTAAAGAATTAAACCAAACAAACCCTTTTCTTCTTTGTAAACTTTGGTGCAGAGATACATAAGTGCTCGCTCTCTCTTCATTTATTCCCCTAATGATACTGGTCTAACAGGAGATACTCGATTCTAAGTTGAAAGGTGAGATAGGAGAAGTGGTGTGTTCTGTTTAAATTGGAATAAAAACTTGTTACTGGTTGCCAGTTTTAAAGGATGACTCCTAGTAATTGAACGGGTTACATTGTAACGTCAGCTACGTGCCCCCACAACACTGGGCCACTGCCCAATGTAGTTCTACCTTATAGTTCTGCCAGTTTCTAATGTCTTTAAGTGAATTGAAAGTCTAAAGTATTGGTACATAACTAAACATCTGTATTAATGTTATAATATCAAAGAATTTAATTTTAGGTTAAAAAATAGTTTTATAGTTTTCTATATGATTTCATAGTTTTCTAAAGAGATTCAAATTCTCAAGTGTGATGCCTAAAAAGAATGGAAAAAACAAAAGCAATTTGGGTTTAGTTCCAGTTCAGTTAGATAATTTGCCTTTTCTTGTTTCTTTGCCATGGAATGAAATTGCCTTTCTAACTTCCTGAGTTGGGAGAAAGAAGGTGGAAGCCGAAGAAAAATCTGAGATGCTTCATTGGAGTGTTTAGAGAAAGAAGGAGGAAATGTTAATTGGAGTAGATGTGGAGTAGCTGTTGGAGAAATTAATTTTCACCACTCATCACTGTGTGGAAATAGTAACCCCTGAAAAGATTATTTTACATATAAATTATTCCAGCTGTTTTTCAATTATTTGTATTTGATGAATTGTCTTTAAGTTACATTGTAAGGAGCAATGAAGTGTTTGGTGTTTGCCTACCTGAAAAATGTGTCAGCAATGTCTGTACCATTCCTCTGAGTGTTAATCATCCTTCCTGCTGGCTTTGATATTTTCCCAATTTCAAACGTTAGTGTTTATTATGTTATTATTCAAAATATTTGGAATTCTACAGGAAGGCACTGTTGGAAACAATTTCCTCTGTGCAAAAACTCTGAAGACCTGTTAAAATAAACCATAGCCTAGTTAGGCCAGGCCTTTTGAATTATTGCCACGCATTTATCCATGACTTAGTTATTCATTTTATAAATATTTATGAAGGGCCTTCTGTGATCTAGGGACAGTATGGGGGCAACACCAGGAATAAAGCCAATTTGGTCCCTGTCCTCAGGGGACTCCTAATCTAGTGATGAGGATTATTTTTTCTTCACATATTTGCTCCTCAAAGAGGCATTCTTTTTTTCCCTACTCACTTGATAAGAACAATTGAAAATTATCTTTATGGCTTCTGAAAAATCAGTGAATTGCAACCAGCTACTTTTGAAGTTCAGTTACGGGCTTTTTCCCAGCACTCTAGAACCCAGTCAACGTTAGGTCCGAAAAGAATTTTGGAATAAGCTGGTTGGCTTGATGGCGCCCTAATTGTATTGGGAGGCTCAAATCCTGCTGGTACAACTTATTTTCTGGAATGCCAGCTTAACATACATGCCCTTTTCAGGAAAGAAAACAAAATAAACATCTTGCAAGTGGGACATCCTCGATGACTATGTTGGAGAGAAAAATATATAAAATGAACACTAAAGGAATCATTATTATAAAAATTATTTTTTAAATAAACAATTAGTGGGATTGTTTCTCTCTCAAGAGAATTAGGTGTACAAACTGAGGAATGTTAATCCTTTGCTTTTCAGTGGCTTTTAAATGGTTTCTTAGTTAACGTGAACAGGATATTTCCACCTTTTAGGCAATGTTACGAAACTAGACTGAACCTCTGTCACCCTCCAACAATTTTACGCTGAATTGTAACTCATAATTTGGAGATCATTTTGTGCCACGCCTGTAATGAGAACTAATGCTGCAGTGTCACGGCCTGAGCCCCCGAGGTCCCCCGCAGCCCCTGCTCCCATGCGTCTGTCTCTGGATTGTGGTTGCTTGACTGACATCAGCCTCCCTCATAGACCGTCAGCCTCCTCAGGGCGGAGATCTGGTCCATTTTTGCTCACCATTGTAGTCCCTTTTCCATAATAGCTGCTCAGTAAATTGTCAGTGAGTGCTTCCATCCCACAGTAAGCACATTTTTCTACATCCTTATCTTTTTGTGGACTTCTCCTTCCTCCTCTTCCTTGGATTGTCTTCCCTGGTGACTCTCTTTAATGCAGGTCCTGTTGTCCTTTAGCTCTTGCACCACAGGTGGCATTGACATTCTGTGGGCTCCACCGTGCTATTTCCTACCCATTTTGCTTTCCATATTGTGCATGTTCTTATTTGAGGTGCTTGCCATCCTGCTGAGTTCTCCTTCACATTTCTTTGGTGCTGCCATCTCCTGACTTCCTGGTCATCCTCATATTCACCGGATGAGGCTCAGACTCTCCCCAAGTCTTGCCATCACCCAGGGGAATTCAGTCCCCATGCAGGCTCCCTGCGGCTGGTCTGACATCCTGGCTGGCACAGTTCTGCAGCCCTTCCCTCCTGCATCTTCAAACTTCCTGGCACCTTGACCCCCAGGCACCTTCTCCTCAGCCCATAAACATGTTTGAGTGTCTTTCACACTTTGTGAATTTGAAACAAACACAGCAAACAAAAGCTTTTCCTCTGCTTGATCATTCTCAAAGCCAAAAAAGTTCAAGGTTCTTTATTGTGCAAAGCCCACTTGCTCCTAAGTGTAATCATTCTCTGAGAGTTTACCCCCAGTCCTCAAAGCTGCTTTTGTTTGGAAGACTGCATCAAGTAACTTCAACTCCAACTTCTTGCTAGTGTGCCAGTAATGCATTTCTGACTGTCTGTGGGACGTCTTTCCCTGAATGTCCTGCCAACACCTAAAGTTCATGGTGTCTGAACACAAGCTAACAGTCTTTCCTCCAAGTCTCCTCTCCTCTTGACATCCTGCCACTCCCTTGTAGAGGTGTGGGCCACAGAGTTCTCTGTGACTTCTCCAGGCAGTTCCTCAGACTCTTCTTCCCCTTGGGGACACGTTTATCATTTTCAACCCCTTTTCACTGCTCCTATCCAAGTTCAGATGCCTGGGTTGTTGCAGTCATCTCTTAACTGAACTGTAAGGATATAAATCTGGGTGCCTTGGGGACTCTGTATGACTAGTTGATATAAATAAATTCTCCTCTGTGGGATATATCTCCCAGCATCCTGTTTTCCATTGTATACACCTGCAGGTTTCATTTCTGCCTTGGGAAGATAGTCCAGAATGCTCCATGTGGCCACAGTCTGTCCATAGATACCAGCCTTGGGGACTTGGTGTGACTGCCAGGGGACTGTTGGATGTACATAGACAGTTTAGACAGTTTTAGTCACATTATATGTAGATTCTCAGGGCTCTTATTTATCCACTAGGCTTTTGACTTAAAGGTATTGGTCCAGAGTTAATGTGCTATTTTAATAATGTTTCTGGCACATTCATCCTCTATGGGAAATTTTTCATAATTTTGTATGAAGCAAAATGTTGCCACTTACTTAAAAATCATGATGTTTCATTGGATTTTATTTTACAATTTATATAGATGGCCTGCCAGCTTCTCCCCTAAATTTGCAACCCCAAGCACATTCCCAGCATAAATGGGGTGATCATTATCCTAACATGGGTGAGGTGAAGTTCTCTCTCACTTGGCAGATTGTCCATCAGGGGTATATTGACTTTTTCTTCTTTTGCACAAACACAGCACACACAGCACACACCCTACACACCACGACCTGCTCCCACTCCACACGCTGAGAGCTGTAGGCGATGACTTGCCTCTAAGGGGAATAAAGGAGGAGGTTGGTTGACTCCTGCCTTGTTTTTCATCTCTGTAGGAAACTTCTTGCTATTCCCAAGCAGAGCCATCCTATCTATTCATAGAGAGAACCCTTTGCTTATCCAGGAGAGCAGTGGTATTCCAAACGTAAAATGCTTTTGTTTACATTAAAATTGATTTTCTATTTGCATAGTGACCGTTTTCCTACTCAGTCAGAATTTCTTTAAACCCCAAATATGAACGACTTTAATCTGTTAAATATCCTGTAGCAAGGCTAGGGGATGTTGTTCATGTCTGTGAATCAGAATGTCATACAGCTGCACAAACATACTCATGCTGCAGTCCCGTTGGCCACAGGTTTAAACTCTGGAATTCTCTGTCAGTGTTTGCAGGCAGATGGAAGTCTTTAGTAGCTTTCCCCTTCGGGAATTTTAAAAATAAGGGCTGCCTCTGTTAGAAAAACAAGCTTAAAAATCAATAATATCAAATTTCTAAAATTAATATTATGGTAAATAAGGATTCTGTACAATCGAATGTTTATCGTCAATATAAAAAGAGTACATTCTGCCTACAACTGTCATGAAATTAACTGCAGTGACATTGGATATTGTTTTAGAGAGCAAAACAATACCTGCCCTAACTCTTTGGATTAGTCCAAGCTGGTGATTGGGGTAGAATTGAGTTATTATTCATTAGGGTTTATGTCTTGCCTTCTCTTAAAATAGAGATCTACTCCCACCCACTATCCTCACTTTGTACAAAGGACACTGGAGGAAAACTACCTGAGTTTAAATCCTGCTCCTCAGCTGTGTGACATTGGGGAAGTTGCTTGATCTCTCTGGGCTTCAACTGCCTCATCTATAAAACGGGAATAGTAATAGAATCTACTTCACAGGGTTGTGGTGATGATTAACAAAGCAATATTCATGAAGCACTTAGAACAGGTCTTAATGTGCCCTATAAGATTGATATACTCAGCAGAAAGCCATAGGAAGAATCATAGAATTTTTAAAGTTGAAAGGAGCCTAGTGATCATTTAACCTACTTCCCTAATTTTAGCAATGAAAAAGTGGGGTCCTTGCTCAAGGTCACAGGGCTGGTTAAGCAGAGTTGGATCTAGGAGCTGGCTCTCTTCTTGGCTTACAGTTCACCATCCCTGTTGGGTGGTCAAAACCCAGAACAATAACTTAGATTTATTGCCTGTCCTAATTGTGCGATGTACTCTTTGCTTTTTGTTTTACAGAGTCTAACTGCTATTTTAGAGCTACTAGGAGGTATTGCTGGTTCAGTATGAGTTTAGCTATCATGTTCTGATGAAGACAGGGGGTAGAGTGGGAAATAAGCCCTGATCAGGAATCAGATGACTGACCTAGACTCCTGTCTTTGCCACTAGGTAACAATTTGGGAAAACATTGCCTTCTTGGAGCTCAGTTTCCTCCAACGTAGGGATTTAATATATATATAGGATAATATGGAAGTATTAAACATGATTGTTGTCCCATTGTAGATAAAACACTGTAACCCAGTGCTTTTGTAAATTACATTGCTCAGAACTGCTAAGTGCTCTAATATGCAGAGTAGGAATATATATTAAATTGTCCTTTTTTTTTTTTTTTTTTTTTTTACAGAAGATAAACTGCTTCGAACACCTTCAATCTTGCTTAGGTGAACTTCTATTTTAGCAAGGTTTTAGGGCGACCTCAAAAGATGGTAGAAAGGTAGATTAGCTTTCCCAGAACCCTAGTAAAGGAAAGGAGATATTATTTACATTTTCCAGATAAAGGAAGTGGTAATGATATCCTTTCTCAAAAGAAGAAGTGTGCATAAAGCTCACCATTTTCAAGCACTCTGTTGTCTTGCTAAGATGGCATGTTTTGATTTTGTAACTAAGGTAGGTTTGCTTTGAAATGCTCACGTACTCAAAATAAGCTCCATAGATGAAGCTCGCAGATGTTCAGTGAAAAGAAAGATGCAAAGGAGTATGTTGTCTGAGTTCACCGAGTTAAAGTTCAAGAACAGGTGAAAGAAATCAGTGGTGATGGACATTGAAAGAGCAGTGATCTGGGGGAAGGGAGGGAGAGGGTGGGTATTGACTGGGAAGAAGCACGTGGAAGCTTTCTGGGGCCTGGAAGTGACCTCTGCCTTGGTCTAATTGGTGGTTGCCTGTATAAAATCATTTACTTTCTATATGTGTATCTTGAAAATCTTTTCGGAAAATGCTCCATAGCATTAATTTTAATGACAGTAGGAAGTATTGATCTTAATCCCAAGTCCCTTTAAGTAACTTTATAGTTTCTTTCAAGTGACAGAGGAATGGAAATTGGCAAATCAGGAGGCAAGTATGAATAGAACCAAAATAAAAGCGATCTTCTTCCAGAGGGACTAAAATTCCTTTATTATGTATACTCTATTGTAGTAATGTTTTCACATTCTATTCTTTTTCTTTAAATTTAATTTAATGTCTTGTTTATGTTCTCTTACTCTTGGGGAACTAAAAAGATAATGGCTAAATAATTTTCAAAATATTTTAGTTATGATTATTACCTTAAGGCTGATTATTTGTTTTAAGGAAATATCAACTGACGAAAAGCAATCTTCTTCTGAACTAAGATCTTTTTTAACTCTAAAATTCTATTATTCTCAGATTTGTAAATGGTAGAATACATTTATCTATAGAAAGTTCAAAAATATTCTCATTCCTTTTTTTAAAAAATTCACATTTAACCATTTCATATGCTCCAGGATATGACTTTATAAATTTGTTTTAGTTTTTTGCCATAAATATATATCACAGGTCTATGATGAGCACAACACTGGCAATGGGGAAATTTTTCTTGGCATAACTTTAAAAGGTCAGCCATCCTTGATTTTTTTCTCTACTAAGCCCAGCATGGGGGTGTGTGTATGTGCATGTGTGTGTGTGCATGTGTGTGTGTGTACATTTGGAATCCCTTTTCTCTGTACGGTCTCACAATAACTGTGGCTGAATACCTCCTGATGCCATGCTGCAACTGAGCCCATTGCCTAGCGTTTTGCAAGATGTTTAATACTACTTATCTTACTTGGGTCCATCATGTGCTAAAAAGTGTTGAAATAGCAATTTGATGACCCATAAGTATTCTCTTAATGATAAAATACTGGGAATGGAAAGTATTAATAAAGGGAGATTTTAGAAGCAAATGGCAACTCTGAGGCATATTACTTTTCAAAACTCCTTCAATTAGAAATCTTTACAGTTGGTAAAAGACAGTGCCCAGTAAGATCTCTTAGGCCAGATAATCCCTGGCCCCAAGAATCAATTAAATCTTAATCCTGATTTACCTCCATGCTAGCTAATGCCAGCTAAAAGATAAATTTTACTTTAGAATAGCTTTAGCTTTACAGAAAAATTGAAAAAAATAGTACAAAGAGTTCACATATACTCCCAACCTCCTTTTTCCTATTGTTAATATCTCATATCGGTATGATACGTTTGTTACAACCAAGGAACCAGCACTGGTGTGTTACTGTTAACTAAACTGCACAATGTATTAGGATTTCACTAGTTTTCCCTAAAGTCTTTTTTGTTGTTGTTTCAGGGTTCCATCAAGATGCCACATTACATTTAGTCGTCATTGTCTCCGTAGCCTCCTCTGGTGTGACAGTTTCTCAGACTTTTTTTGTTTTTAAATGTCCTTGACAGTTTTGAGATGTACTGGCCAGGCATTTTGGAAATGTCGCTCAATTTGGTTTTGTCTGATGTCTCTCTCGGGGTGACAATGGGGTTCTGGGGTTTGAAGTACCATTCTTGTTACATCATATCATGTCAAGGGTACATATTGTCAGTACAACTTATCTCTGATTATGTCAACCGTGACCACCTGGCTGAGGTTGTATTTGTTAGCATTCTCCACCGTAAAGTCACTCCTTCCCTCCCTCTCTCCACACTGCAATCTTGGGAACAAAGTCACTATGTGTAGCCCACGTGGAAGCAGTGGGGAGTTATGCTCCGTCTCCTTGAGAGGGGAGTATTTATATAAATTATTTGGTGTTCTGTGCAGATTTGTCTCTTCTCTCACATTTATTTATTTGTTCAATATTTAGCGGTTTGGATTCATGGATGTTTATTTTATACTTTGGCTTACAATCTAATACTATATCATTTATTGTGTTGCTCAGATTGTTCCAGCTTTGGCTTTTGCAAACTCTTTGAGTGGGCTCCTGTGTCCCTTTTAACCCATGCCCATCGGTTTGTTTTCTGAGCACTTTCTCACTTGCAGACACTAGACGATGCTGCAAGGCTCATCTCCTGTTTTCCCTGCCCCAGCCCTGGAAGCAGCCATTTCTCTAAGGAGATCTGGTTCCTTTGATTGGAGAGTGCTATTAGAAACCAAGATCTGAGCTCTGGGTGTGCATGTTGCTATTGGGGTATATCATTGCTTCTAGGCCTCTGAGAGGACAGAGCTAGGAAATACATGTGTGTATACTAAGCCATGTATATACCCATGTCTGTAATTTATCTGTTGACCTATTTACCTGGCCAAACATGGGTCCATACAGATGTCTCCAACTCGGATTGGCGCCACATAAATCCTTTAGCTTTACCTCCTTGTTTATTTATTCGTAGAACCTCTCTCCAACAACAAGAAAACTTGGCTCTCACCATCCGCTATCCATTCACATACTTGTTTGATCCCAGCATGCATGTATAGTAGTTTCAGAATTTTTAACCTATACCCCATGCAGTACCACACATTTTGATTCTTCTGTTCTTCTTCTCTTCCTCTCCACTGGCCATTCATCTTACCTCTTTACGGGAAGAGATTTGACCCAACCTAATGTAAATTCTGATTAGCAAGAGAGTAAGGAGCTCCTGTAGACTACTCAAGACAAGGATAGCCACTTGGCTGCCTTAGAAACCATGATCCAGTCTCATCTGCGATGGATCATGCCGTCAATGCACTCTAACCCTATTGTTTACTTGCTTCTCTGCCCAGAAATGATACATATGCCCTTTTGTATGATAGCAAGTATCTTAAGCTATTGTTTAAGTTGAGAGAGAGAACTTACGCTGTAAATGTAGGGAATAAAGTTAAATCTACCCTAAGCACTGTTCCAATATTTCCTTGCCATAGTTCTGGGGCCATTATAAAGGCAGAATAATAATGCAAATAGAAAAACTGTAATAGAAATAAAAATATATAATGATAATCCTAATATTGTCTAAGCATAATAAATTTTAAAGGCACAAAGAAAACAGCCTGAGGCTGGGCACGGTGGCTCATGCCTATAATCCTAGCACTCTGGGAGGCAAAGGAGGGAGGATCACTTGAGGTTGGGAGTTTGAGACCAGCCAGAGCAAGAGTGAGACCCCCGTCTCTACTAAAAATAGAAAAAAATTATCCAGGCAACTAAAAATAGAAAAAATTAGCCAAATGTGGTGGCATGTGCCTGTAGTCCCAGCTACTTGGGAGGCTGAAGCAGGAAGATTGCTTGAGCCCAGGAGTTTGAGGTTGCTGTGAGCTAGGCTGATGCCACAGCACTGTAGCCTGGGCCACAGAGCAAGACTCTGTCTCCACAAAAACAAAAAACACCAGCCCAGAAAACAAAATGTAAGGAAATAAAGGTTGGTAAGCTTGTTTTTTTCACTTCCTTAAAGCATACACAGCAGAGTGTTATCAAAGAATTATTTATCACACATGATTTCTCTTTAATTGTTTTTGTTATGACTTGGCTTCAAAAATGTATTCTCATTGACCTTCAGATATTTAAGGGCATTTGCAGGAAAGCTGAGACTATCTCTGCCACTGCCTTGTTTTCACATGGCAGCTGTCAATTTGTGTGGAATCAAACCCAGGAATTCTTTCACTATGATGCTTTTCTAAATGGGCTTTCTGTTACAAAATTTGTGAAGTGGAATACTATGCCACATTTGTCTTACTTTCTCAGTGACTGAAATGATTATGTGTGGAGAAAAGTGGATGTCTAAAATGTCATGTAACTATTAAATATTATAAAAATATTACAGACTCTCATATTAAGTAGGTTGAAATTTACTAAGAATGCCTGTCATTCAGTTCTCAGATCCCAAAAGGGAAGACTGTTCAAACCTATAATTATTTTATATGATAACTATCTAGTCACATTTATTTTTGGTGTATATGGTCACATTTTCACAGATATTGCCTAACTGATAAATTTCTGTTTAAACTGAAAAAATAAAACTTTCATGTATTCTCTGAATTTTTACCAGATGGTGGCATGGGGAAGTCCTGTTAGGTGTGGGCAGTGGCACGATTATAGCTCACTGTAATCTCAAACTACTGGAGTGCCACTGCACTCCAGCCTGTGTAAGAGAGTGAGACCCTGTCTAAAATAAAATAAAGCATATTTTGAAAAACAGTCATTAACTATTTGAATATAAACATTTTTAATAACACAGCTAAGTCTATCTTCTCAAAACAAACCCACACCTAACAGGACTTCCCCATGCCACCATCTGGTAAAAATTCAGAGAATACATGAAAGTTGAAATTTCCTGATTGTTTTCAATGTTCATTTTTACCTACTGTCATGTTATCAAGAGTAACCTGTCATTCATCAGAACTTTCCTTTTCACACTTGAGATCTACATTTTAATATATAGCATATATTCAGGAGTTTGAGACCAGCCTGGGCAACATAGTGAGATT
>CM052441.1:17238812-17265418 GCA_028533085.1 Varecia variegata | reverse complement strand
TATGATTTCTTTCTATTTTTAGTAGAGACGGGGTCTCGCTCTTGCTCAGGCTGGTCTCGAACTCCTGAGCTCAAACAATCCGCCCGCCTCGGCCTCCCAAAGAGCTAGGATTACAGGCGTGAGCCACCGCGCCCGGCCCATAGTGAGATTCTATCTCTTAAAAAGCAACATTAGCCACCACGCCAGGCTGGTCTCAAACTCCTGAATATATGCTATATTTTAAAATGTAGATCTCAAGTGTGAAAAGGTAAGTTCTGATGAATGACAGGTTACTCTTGATAACATGACAGTAGGTAAAAATGAACACTGAAAACAATCAGGAAATTTCAACTTTCATCTGGAATTTACTTATCAATTTGTTCTTATCTGCATGTAAATGCAAAATTCACTAGACTTATCGTGAAAGAAAGTTTTAAGTGGATTTTAACGGCAAATTGGTCCCAAAGAAAAATTATAGAAATATCAATGGCACTGCTGGTATCTTGGTTGTCTGGAGGAAAGAAGAGAGTATTCTGCTCATACTACTCCAAAGCGGGTGACAAGTCTCTTCACATTCATGATTTAAAAGAAGTACAATGGCAGTTTGGCCAACTGTGCCAACATATGGTTTCTAATTGCAAGTGTGGTTTCTGACAGGAGAAAAATAGACTGTGCTTCATTGGTTCAATGGAAAGCAGGATTTTTTATGGAGTGTCAGGGAACCAGATATGTGGGTTGGGAGATAAAGATCCCACTCCATTGTAAGAAAATGAGAACTAGTTGTGTGTCTGTAGCCAGAGAGATGAATTGAGATGGAAACTTTAGTTCCTATATTTGTAATAGTCAGCCTTTTATATTTTGCAACATTTAAATTGTTCAAAAGTAAGCCCTTCCTTGAGAGTTCAGCATAAAGTCTCCGTGAAGAAGAAAAACCATACACGCAGTTCCTCTCTGGGTTTGACCCCTAGTTCAGGGAAGGCTGTTGGACAGCAAGAGAAGTGAAGTAATGATTTTACTTCTTTACTCTGGCTTAGTTTCAAAATCAGCCTATCCCCCATACTTCTAAATGTGCTATGGCTAAAACTAGGGTTAGAAACCACTTAGAGAAGTATCAGTCAGTGTAGGACTTGCATCTCCAGTTTACCCTAGCAGTGCACAGCCTTTGTATGTCTCTGTTCAGATAGCCCCTGGAATTAAAGTAGACCTCACTAGTGGGAAGAATGGGTTTCAACCATACTTGTTTGGAAGGAGAACTCATAAAGATTTAGGAGTTGGCATCTGTTGGTTATCTTTTTTTTAAAATTCAGTTTGAGATTTTCCTTGTTCTTGGTGTGTCAAGTGATTTTTGATTGAAACTTAGACATTTTTCTATTATTTTATGTGACTCTAGATCTTTCTGAAACGTTTTGTTTTACTTGACTTTGACACCTCTCTAGCAAGGGAAACAGTGGGTGCCACCCTGTCACTCCCACATGGAGGTAGGAATCCTGGTTCTTCACTTGTCCTCTGTTAACACACTGTGTGTATGTCTGGGTGTCCTTGTCACTGCTGAGTATGGGTGAAATTTCCAGCTCCCTACATGGTTTCCCTGACATCACAGTGGGAGTGGCCTTGTTCTGGTGGGAAATGACTTGACACCCTCTCTGTATTGGGGGGAGAGGGAGACACCTGGTTATTGCTGAGTAGGGGTGGATGCCCAGAGTTCTACATGGTCTCCCTGATACTGTGGAAGATGCTTCATTGTCAGCTGCCAGGCATAAAGGTCCTGGCTCTCTACTTAGTCTTCTCTGACACCAATCTAGCAGGGGTGTTAGGGTACTTGTTCAAGCCTCATGAGGGTGGAAGTCTAGTATCTCCACTCAGCCTTTGCTGGTGTAGGTGGTCACAGTTTCTTCTGTGGTGTTTGGCTGGAGTAGAGCAGTTACTGTCTAAAAGTTTTCTGTCTTGCTGATCTGCCCCTTTCCTGGTCCTGTGGCTAGAGAGAGCAGCCTTTTGTTGAGGCTTTTTTGCTCTATGCCTATGGGCGTTTCTTGATTGCTGACTTCATGCTTGTTGGTGTTTTCAGGTTTCTGACTTCTTTTGCTGCAAGACTGGAATATTGGAGGCAAAAAGAAAAACCAAAGATCTCACCACCATGTTGTTTCTTAGGTTCTGAAGTCCCAGGCTGGTCTTACCTTCCCTCAACTTACAGAGTCTTCTTACATTTATTTTATATATAACGTCCAGGGTCTGTTTTTTTTTTGTTTTTTTTTTTAAGTTGAATTTAGCAAGAGGAATAGGAAAAAGTAAGTCTCTGCCATCTTCCCAGAAGCAGAAGTCTTTGCTGTTCAAGTTTTGGTTTTATTTGTTCTTTTTTCTCCCAATATTATATGATGAAAGTTTAAAAAATACAAAGAAGATAAAATAATTGTACTCCCTGCCCCATATCCACCACTTGGATTCAACACTTACCATTTGGTATATTTTACTTTATTGCATATTTATCATCTGGCCAGTCCATCTATCTGTCCATTTGTTATTTTTAATGGACATCAGGACACTTCACCCCTAAACACTTCAGCATACCTATCATTAATTAGACTTCACTATTTGTCTATTTTATATAAACAATGCACAAAATCACAACTAACATTTGATGAGTTTTGTATAATCCCACCATTATTGAGATAATTTTCATCACCCCCAAAAGTTCCCTCAAGCCTCTTCTCATTTAATTCCTACCCTTCTCTCACTCCAAGGAGAAACTACTGTTTTGATTTTTTTCTTCCTCCTCTTCCTCCTCTTCTTCCTCCCCTTCCCCCTCTTTCTCCTTCTCCTCCTCTTCTTCTTCTTGCCATAAATTCATTTTGCCTATTTTAGAACTTCCTATAAATAGAACCACACAGTATGTAATCTTTTCTGTATGACTTTTTCAGCACAATATTTTCGAGCTGCATCATGCTGTTGTATGTATCAATGCTTTTTTTTTTATTATTATTTCTACGAGCTGTTTCATTGAGTGAATAATATCATACTTTATTCATTCCGGCCTGCTTCCAGTTCTTTGCCATTCAAAAGTTGAGGTAATATAAGTCATTGCTGTCTCCCCTTTGCTTAGAACATAGTGCAAAACAACTTAAGATTTTGTGACTTTCTTCTGATTAATAAAATGGTAAAGGTGTACAAAGCTATGTTTTCAACACACAGAACACTCAACATTTTCCACATATTTCTTGTTGTTAGTGATAGCTACCTGTTTATTTGAAGCTGAAAACTTTGTAATAGAATCAAAAGATAGCTTTAGCATTATAAAAATAGAATTTAGCTTCTTGGCACCAAATTGTATTTTGCGAAGGAGAAACCATGGTTTTAACTACACCATAACTGTAATATGCATTACTGAGAATGCCAAACTAGCCTCTGGAGGAACATCCTATTTTAGGAATACTTGGAATACTCAATTTCTGCACAAAATATTGATGTGCTTGTTACAGATGGATTCAGCTGTGTTTCACAGACCCTTATGTGTCTGGCCCCACCTATTATGTAAGTGTTTTGCTTCTTTTCTCTTTCCTCAAAATGATTTCCTAAGGGAACTATAATGTCTGATTGATGGATTGATTTACTGATGGATATCAGGGGAGTCCTACCAGCTGCAAAATGGGACAAAATAAACTTTATATGTGATTCATTGAGTGGGCATGCTTACTGTTAACAGTCCAGGAAGAAATAGATGATGTCGTTTCCAAATTTTATTACAACCTTTCTCTGACTTTATTTTTCTTTATACAGTTGACGGACTGGACAAAGCTTCTATAGCAAACTCAGATGGCCCCACAGCAGGTTCCCAAACACCTCCCTTCAAGAGAAAGGGGAAACTGTCCACCATCGGTAAAATCTTTAAACCTTGGAAATGGAGGAAAAAGAAGACAAGTGACAAATTTAGAGAAACCTCAGCAGGTATGAGTATCTTTGTTAGGAGATATCCTAAGGTAGAAAATTATGTTTTGCGGGGTTTCTTTTTTTATTTTCTTTTTCAGACAAAAGTTAATGTATATTTGAAATGAAATTATTTCACTTAAGGATGAAACAACTCAAGAGTTCTGATTTGCCCTTTTTTTGTACTGATTTCGGCTTTCTTAATATATTCTTATTTTTATATTTATATAAAAAACTGATGTATGGGGAAGGGCAGGTGAAATAGTGAAAAATTAGAAGAGGAAACGTTATCCATCAACACTGTGGCGGCAAGCATCCACTTTTCCATGCGCACACCGTCATGTGTATATCTAGCTAGCTCTAGTAGCACAGTCTTACTTGTTCATTAAAACTTTAAAAAAATGTCTTCTTTGATGTATTTGTTCTATGAATAAGATTTAAATGGCTATATGAAAGAAAAGTGTTGCTGTGTTTGTTTAATTTTAAATTTTCATCATATGATTTAGACAAATAAATGATCTGTGTCTTAGGAGATCCATAACCCTATTGGTGTGAAAATTTTTATTGTTAATTTAATTTGTGGATTTGTTAAACCTTAAGAATTACATGGTGGAGTGCCTTTCACGTGGACTCACGGAGAAAGTTGGCTTTAAATCTCAGGCTAGAATTAAGCCCAATTTAAACGGGTGCCAGTGTCAGTGGTGTTTTGTTTACGATAGAAAAGCATTTCTCTCTTTAATAAGTTCGACATTCTCCATGATTACTGGTCAAAACAATCCGTTCATCAAAATCCGTCATTGTACCAGTCTATATTGTCAGTGTGTATACAGGGTCGCCGAGCATATCGTATTGGTCTGTGCTAAGAGAGAGCGGACCTTTCTTTCTAGAGCTGTGAAGTGAAATAGAAAATACTGTCTACAACATAAGGGCGTGGAATAGGGAAAATCGTCTCGGATGCATTTGCAGCTATATTATTTGTTCGAGCATTTCATATTTAACAAGAAACCATGATAAGCTATCTAGGATTTACTTCAAAACAATCATGGAGGAGGGGTGAGGTAGGTAAGAGTGTAGATGAAGGAAGACTGGCAGTGAGATGATAATTGTTTAAGCTGGGCAGTGGGTACATGAGGTGTATTATTCTCATCTCTCTACCTGTAGATATTGGGAATTTTCCAAAATAAAAACATAGGAAAAGAAGAGAGACTTGGCTTACAGGATGGATGCTCTTCATTGCCTAAGTGGCTCCCTGGGTTAGGAGGCAATGGGTAGTGGGGGACAGAGTGTTGAGTGTTGTGCTAAGTGAGGACACCTGGGTCGTGTTCTTGCCACCAAGGTGCTGAGTGACCTTGCACAAGTCAGATCAGCCTCTGAGCTTTGATTTCCTTGTCTACAAAATCAGGGGGTTGAATGAGCTGAATTTTAAGGTGCTTCAGTTCCAGATTTTGTCATTGGTCTTCAGGGAGACCCTTGATCCTTCCGGTCCTTGGCTGGGCATCTTGTTCTCCTTTGTTCTTTGGCTGTGTTTAATAAAACCACACTGGCCTTTTTTTTTTTTTTTTATTATAGCTTATTATGGGGGTACAACCGTTCTGGTTAAGTATATTGCCCATGCCCCTCCCAACCCCCCGAGACTGAGCCTCAAGGGTGTCCATTCCCCCAACAGTGCACATCGCACTCATCATGTAGGTAAACACCCGTCCCCTCCCCCACCGCCAACACCCCGAGTCAGATCTTCAAGTATGTCCATTCCACTGACAGTTCGCTTCGCTCTCATCATGTAGATATACACCCATCCCCTCCCCCCACCTCTGTCCGACACTGGCCTTTTTAAGTGCCTCCGTCTCATGTTTCCCTAAGCATTGGGAGAATCTGGTTCCTCAAGTTACCATGACTACCCGAGCTGGGAGTAGGGCTCCGGACAGTAGCATTAAGAAGATAATGAGAAGAGAGAATGGAAAGTCTCCTCACTTGTCTTTCTTGTCCTTTACCTAAATCTGAGCTACTAACTTTTCTCTCCTTAAAGTAGAGAAGACATCTACAAAGAACTTCCCCATTCTCTTTCCTTGTCACCTTATGTTAATTATTTTAACAGTAGGGAGGCTGTAACACATTTCCACCATCTCTGAATAGTTAAGAATAGTCCTTTTAAACAGCATGTAAGTGTTATTTTATGTTATCCTGTGTTTATTCAGATCAAGGCTAGCCTATCCTTCTTTGTTTTCTGTTTCCTTTTCTAATTTTCTAATTCACACACGATTTTATGTAAGTTTAGCTCTAAGAAGTTATTTGTGGATACTTACATCCCTGGTTCCTAAGGAATACCACACTACACTAAAAACCTGAAAAAGTTATTAAATAGCTCCTTGGCCTATTTTTTCCATCAAAATTGCTACATAGTAGAATAAAACAAGCCAAGTACATTTATTAACAATCTTTTTTGAATTTCTGTGCTACATTTAACATGTAATCATTTGTTTTAAACACATATGCCTAATGTTTTATTTGAACTTTGTAAGATATCTTGCAATGTCCTGTTATAAAGTATTTCACTGTCACCTTATTTGTATATTTATTTAAAGACATAATTTTTTGCCAAGATATGTGGAATATATAAGTAAAACTTAAAACAAAGGCATAAAATGGTGTATTCCATGTTAGTTTTCTTCGCACTGAAGAAAGATGTTACGTCTAGAGGAAAACTGATGGATTTGGAAATAACCAAGAGAAAGGTATTTTCTTCTTTAAAAAATATCTCAAACTGAAATGAAGCTATTTGGATATAATCAAGGCCATATGCAGTCTGGCAATTAATGAAGGACACCTTAGGCTAGACCCACAATATCTTGGGGTTGGAAAGAAGGTGCATTTCTTCTGAGAAAGTGACTCTTCCATGTTTGCCCTTCTCTTAAACTCCTGTCTTGATGCGCACGTGGACACGAATCTTACTGTGTTCCACTACGCAGTGAGTAATACCACTTTTCCTGGTGTGGAATTTTGTTGTAGGAATTTTTAATTGGTAGTAGATAGGATACAACACTAATTTATTAATGCCATTGCAATAATATGTTTCCTATTGGGGCAGGAGGTAAGAAGGGTCCCAACCTTGGCCTGTTTGGGTGGTCCTTGAGTCAACTATATTTTGAATGTTCCACATCAGCCTGTAGGGCATCTTGTCCTGTAAGACAGAGTGGCTTGTGCCCCGACTTCTAGTTCTCTGGCCTTGTTTTAAAGCAGAAAATTACCGGTATCTTCGACTCCGGTTTAGGCCGTTCAGTGTCTGGCAGTTAGGTTCTAGGGCAGGAGGATATCCCTCATTGCCATCTACCTTCCCCAGGTACCCCTCTTCATTGCTTTGCCTCTCCTGAGTGAGAGCGCACTTCTACAGTCCGTCTAAGCTCTAGTTCTATGCCTGCCTTATCTCTGGAACTCAAAATGTCCCTTAACAACCTTCTCCCCCGACATAATCACTTCTTCCTGTTTTGCTTTGTTTTGATTTGATTTGTGTTTTGGGGGGCGAGGTTCCTTCCTCTGGATCTTTATATATGCTTGCATCTCCCCAAAGCTAGGAGTATAAACAAACACCCCATCTAAACACAGTTATGCCTCTCACTTCTGCATAGTCTGTTACCACCAAGACCAAACTTACTGAAAATCCAACCTGTGTCTGCTGCTTCCACGTTCTCCCCACGCTCTCGTTCCTTTCCCCGCTTCAGTCTGTCCCTGCATCCCACACTCTCCGAGGGGCTGCTCCAGGCAGCCTTATCATTAAATTTAGTGTCCTTCTCTCATTTTCATCCATTCCAGTCTCTACTGATCATTCTTTCTTGATTTATAAAATACCTCGTTCTTGGTTTACAAAAGCTGTTATTATCTTGGTTGTCTTTGCCTTTTCTTTCTCTCTCTTGCCCCCTCTCCTCTTCTCATCACCGCTGACTCCCCAAGGGAAGTTTGCTACATGCCTCAGCGCTTCTCTCTCTTTGAATGTGCCCTTCCTCTCAATCCCCACGCCCCTCAGACTGGCCCATGCTCCAGCAGATGCCCTGGCACATCTACCCAAGCACCTGATGGGCAGCACCACCTAACAATGTGTTATCTCAA
The DNA here is from genome assembly GCA_028533085.1 of Varecia variegata. Lineage (NCBI taxonomy): Eukaryota > Metazoa > Chordata > Mammalia > Primates > Lemuridae > Varecia > Varecia variegata. The sequence goes on along the minus strand of CM052441.1, from coordinate 17,257,420 downwards.
AATCCGTTCATACAGTCTACGTATATCCACACTGAAAATGTGCTACATGCCAGGCACTGTTCTGGAAGCCCAGTGTTCTGCAGCAGATACGTAAGCGAGGTTCCTGCCCTCATGGGGTTTTCATCCTAGCCAGGCGAGGTACTGAGAAACGCCATGAATGGATATGAGGAGTGAAGGAGGAGGGAGTGGAAAAGCACTATGTAGAAATGCTTCCAACCAAAACAGATCCCCTGCCAACCCCAGCTATCCTTGCTAGCGTAGACATGGCTTTCTTTGGCATCCAGACTTTGACTCATGGAGTTCATTGACTCTTGTCTCTCACCATCTACGTTCTAACAGTTCTTAAAACCTTTGATTTATTCTCTCCTTGTGCAGAGTCTTTAACGTTAGCCTGTGTTCTTAATCCCTTTTGTCCAGTCCTTATCGCCATGTCTCAGCTACTGCATTGTAGCCTTTTTGCCATTCTTAGGTATTTGCAGCTGGCTGTAGAAAGCTACAGAGTGCTAGAGAAGGCTGGGTTCTGGCATGAAACCTACCTGTGAGGGGAACTTGACCTAGCTGGTGAAGCTGACAGAGGAGGTTCAGGATGGCACAGGCTGTCACGAACCCCACGGTAACCACGATAACATCTTCACAAATCTCAAGCCAGGCAAATAGAGTGATGGGTACTTCACAACAAAATGACACATGTTCCAACAGGTAGGGTAGAATCACGGGGCATCCAGGTGAGCGATACTGGGAAATTCAGGCAGGCCTCAGTAACTGGGGTGTTCTTTACTCAGGTGGGAGTATTTGGGTAGGGCAGATAGTGCCTCATGTTGGGGAACAGAAACACTCAAACAGAACCCCATCCTTTTTTAAGGAACAAGAGAATAGAGCTGGTAACTAGGACTGGAACTTACCAAAAGTCTCAGGACAGAAACTCACTATACTAACGTGGAACCGAGTGGGGGTGGGTCTGGGGAAGGGGTCCCCTAGGACCCCAAACCTCTGGTGCTAGAGCTACTGTTGCCAGAATGGCACAGCCCCAGAGCTGGGTGGGCAGAGAGAGGAGGGCTGGCTCTGGTTGGCAGCTGCGGCCCCAGATGTGTGGATCTAAGGACATAAGTGGGCAGAGGACCCATCTCTCCCTTCACCCCTCCAGATCCTCCTGGACACTACCGTGAGGGAACATTCCTCGAGTGGAACTTTGGTCCTGTCACTTCTTGCCTCAAAAGTGTGACTGACCCATATTGTTTCCTGATGAATTCCAGACTCCTCAGCTCTCTGTGACTTAACCAAACTGACCTCGCCTTCCTTGTCTTTTGCTCTTAGTCCACATCCCTTGGACTTCAGTCATGCTGGGTCCCCCACTGAGCATTCCCCCAGCCTTCTTCGTCCCCTGGCTTTTCTGCCTGCCTTTCCCTTTGCCTCCGAGCACTTCCTTCCCATGGCTACACCTGTTGAAATACTAGCAACCATTCAAGAGTCAGTGACCTGTCTCTTCCTCCTGAAGATAGTCTTGACTTTGACTCTGTAGCATCTAGTAGGAGCCTCCCTGCTTTGCTTGTACTCCTGTTAGGATGTGTATATTTTGACTTTTTTTCTAGTTTAAGTGTCTTATGCTGCTAATTGATTATGTGAATTACTTAAGGGCAGAGACTATCTCACTCACCTTTGCTCCACTCCATATAAGAACTTGTACCTGAGATGTGTTCAAAAAATGTGCCTTGAATGGCTTATTTATTGAATATCCACTATAACAAAAAATGCAGTACTGGGTGCTTTAGTACTTTATGAAAGAAACTGAAGATTAAAAAATCATAATGGGAAAGAAAAAGACATCAAATTAAAATACTACCCAAAACCATATACTTCTCAATTACAACTATGTACCCCTATTAAGAAGCTAATAAAATAATTAGAGAAAATTTCTCTTTCCTGTATTTTGCCCTTATTTAAGAGTAAGTTATACTCCTAAATAAAGAAAATCCAGGAAACTTATCTTCATTCAAATTGTGGTTTTTTTCACGTTGTTAGTAATGGGAAAGGAATGCCTGTCTCTAGATATTTAAGTAACGTTGTTACTTAAAGTGTCAGCATTCTAGGAATCAAACTAACTTATAGAGAGGCATCTGGGGAAAACCTTAATTTTCTGAAGGGACTCTGCATTCCTTAATAGTAATAATAGCTAATTTTTATTGAATGCTATTATGTACCAGTTTCTACTCCAAGAACTTTTTTCATATTAACTCATTGAATCATTGAAACAACCTTATGAAGTGCTCCTCTTATCCCAGCTCTTGAGATTGGGGCCAGGAAATTCAGGTGATTTCCCAAGAAGACACACCTGGGAGGAGGCGAAGGCAGTATTTGAATAGGTGCCTTAGTCAGTACTTCTGACCATTATACTATATTGCATCTCTAAAAGATAATTTCCTACCCAGATCAGTAAGGATCAATCATTAAAAGGTGACTCTAATGCATGGATTTGCTTCATACACTAGTTTTCGCTGTAAGAAGGATTTGGTCTGAAGAATTATTTTGGCTCTACTTGATTGGCCTGATTTCAGTAGTGTACATGTAGAAAAATGTTTGGCAGGGATCAAAGCTATGTTTGGTCTTAGTAAAGGATAATATTCTCTGTAACCATAGAGACATAATGTTGCTACTTGGGATTATTTTTCATATCTAGAAAGTAGGGCAAAATTAAAGGATTTGCCCAAGGTGATGTTTGTTAAGGACTGCTCTGATGGCCTTTATAAATGACAGCATTTGGATTTTACCTATCTCGTTCCACTAAGAAGTTGGAAATGCTTTTATGTATCATTCACCCTCACATCTTATTGGGGAAGGGGAGGGAATCTCTTCCTTTTACCAATTTACTATAGCAGAGAAAAGTTGCATAACCAGCCAAAGGCCACACAGCACATCCAGGTCTGTGGATCCAATTCCAAGCAAGGAATTAGAATAGCGAATGGGGGGAGGTTCCAGTTTAAAATAGGGTGGTCAGGGAAAGTTTCCTGGGAAGGCAACATTTGAGCAAAGGCAGGAAGGCGCTGAGAGAAATCCTGTTGAGTAATCACATGAGTTAGACCTAGCATGCATTTCCTTCTATCAACAATGGCATGAATACATGTGATTCTCCTCCTTTGCAAACTTTACGCTGTCCGACAATTTAACAATTAAAATGCCTCACGTTCATGCACCTCATGGTTGTTAATCTTGATATCTGTGGCCAGCACCGTGGCTCCTAACAAATCATGTAATTTCACTCTACACAATTCTACCAGAACAGGAGCAAGAAATCTAGAAAGGGCTTTAACTCTGTAATATGAACATTTTGTTATGGCTTCCTTTCTTCAAATCAAACCTAATGGAGTTCAAGTTTAGAATCCCTCATTATGTTGGTGTTTTTTGGTGGATCAAGTCCTACTGACACTGCCTATGTAAGTTGAAATAAGAATGCATTATTGCCTCTGTACTAACTGGACATACTGGTGCTGTCTCAATACTGCATTTTTAGATTACTTGGAATTATGAGTATCTTCCCAAACCAATTTGCAAAATTCCGATTAACCCACAATATACCTGAAGCCTAGTAACTATTAATGCTTGTTCAAACACAGCCAAACACTATTTATCATTACTATAGTAAACTGCTTTTTGAATTTTCAATTGAAACTGAGAATTTTAGGGTTGCACAGGACCTTACTAGCCATCTCGTTCTGTCTCTAAGACAGGAATCACCCCTTTCTGCAGCAACCCTGATAACATATAGTCATTGAGCTTCTTCCTGAACTCCTAATTCTAAGGTCTAACTGTTGGGGAAGTTTTCTTTTGTACAGGCCTGAAACAAGTTATCTCCAATCTTTCTAAGTATCCTGGGGGGTCGGGTCTCCTAATCACATCGATACATGGTCATCCTTCCATCTTTTCTTAAAGTTCTTTCATTCTCTTTATCTGTTTTCAATTTTGGAGTTTCTCAGTGTAGCAGCATATTAAATTGTCTTGTTTTGAGTTTTTATTGAGTTCCAGGCTCAATGCGGTGCGTGCTGGGGACACAGTGATAAACAAGCCTGACAGGCTCCCGGCTCTCCGGGAGTCCACAGGGTGACCCATGTGTCTGGCCATACTTCATGCCCTCCCCACCTTTTAAACTATTTTAAATGCTAAGCTAACGTGGTGACTTTATCCCAAATTCTTATTACTTGTATTTCACCAACCACATTTTCACTGTTTACAATCAAGTCCAAAATAAGAGTTTTCCTGCGAGTACACACGCCTTCCTCATAGAGTCCTGACCGGCGTGCTTCCTCCTGACAGTAGACCCCCTTTGTGTCAGATCTGTCTCTTTCGAGTTGTCAGGACTCCTGTCCCTCTGTCTCAACGAGTTACTTCTTTGTATTAACATCTCATGTCTCCTTTGTTTATTACTCCTGCCATTAAAGAGCTCTGAGCCCATACACATCATACCCAGACTTCTTGGATGCTCGTCTCTGCAAGTACCCTAAGTCTCTAGCCTTGTTTTTTTTTTCTGTTCTAGCTGCTATCCTCCATGATATCTGTTCTGATATGATTATCTGAGTCTTTTTTCTTCCTCTCTAATTCAGTTTAAGGTCATCTTCAATAGGCCAGTTCAGTGAGCGTCTTCCCAAATGTCATTTCTGTTTTCACGGAATGGGCCCCATCTCTTGTCAGGCTAGTGCTGCTGTACTAATGTTAGGGTCCAGAATTCAGACCTTGTCTTTGACGCCATCAATGCAGACAGCTTCTCACTGTCTTTCCCTGCTCTTTTGTATATAGTAATCTGTGGCCGGAAGGGGAAAAACCACACCCCACCTTCCATGCCTTCCTGTTTTCCGCTCAGGACTTCTGACTAACTGGACCATCCAGATTGCTTCTGGGGAAGAGTTATTCCTATTTTTAAAAGTCAGGAAAGGAGGGATTGAGGAGTCTTGGCATGCCCTCCTTCATGTCCTGAGAAGCACACTGCGAGACGACAGCACTCCTGCCTCAGCCACACAGGGCTGTGTGGGGCTGACATCTCACACACCTCAATGAGTGCTCCATGGTGACCACTTCTTGACACTCCCTGCTGGCTCTGGTGCATCCTCCTTGTCAGCCATTCATACAGCACATATTCACTGAGCTTCTACCATGTCCCAGAGGCTGTCCTAGGCACGAGGGATACGATAGTTAGCAAAAGGGGGAAAGTCCCCAAGCTCATGAAGCCTGGTATTCCAGGGAGGAGGATTGTAGGGAGAAATCAGAGCATATATGGAGATTGAGAACAGTGGGCTATGAGAGAAGGGGCCTTTTCCTTTGCCCTAGGCTTGGTGTCTCTGGTACCACTCTTCTCCTGTCCTTCTTACCTGCTGTCCAATGCCAGATCTACACAGTGCCTCAATTTTTCCTCAACTTTGTATTACCTTTTTTTCACCTGTCAACCTCTTTTAACAGTAGTTTTTGTTCCTCTTTTCTTCTTGAAAACATTTCTTTTTGTGACTCCCTTAACTGTATTATTTTTTCTATTCCTTCTAGATATCTTTCACCTTTTCCAGACTGGAGAAAAGGGAGATGTTCCCCAACTGCTTTCACCTTCTCTTTTAGTGGGAAAACTGGTTTATATTTATAGCTCACCTGTTGGTGGCTCCTCTTTAAGGGAGAAAAATAGAGGTGACAGCCAAGAGATCGTTACACAGTCCGGACTTCGGGGTCTCAAGATTACCTTTGGTCATTTTTGGCAGCCTCTCTTGGAAACATTCTCTGTAAACTGCCCCAAGCAAACTGGTCCCCTAAAAATGGGCTTTTTTGCTGAGCACTAGTTTGTGCCAGCCATGTCAAACCCTTGCCCTTTCAAAAAACACAAATAGCTTTTTGACTTTTGTGAAACCTTTTCCTGTGTTGCCTCTCTCTCTGGCTGTGACCGTGGGTCAGTGAGCCTGTAGTCCAGAGGAAGATAGATTTATTCTTTTTGACAACTCCAGTGTAGACTCCTGAGATTTCCTTAGAAGTAGCTGTGGTGTGGCTTGCATGGGAGGCAGACAAGCAAAGGCACCATGAACGAGTTCATTCTCTGTTGCTGCGTATGTGATCATGACCTTCTCAAAAGAGGTCATTCTCTTGGTCTTTCATCATTTGGGTGTTTTTCCTTTGTTTTTTATATACATGTATGTGTATGAATGTACAGGTCTAAGGATTTTAATATATGTATATTTTTGTCTAGCTACTAGTACTGTCAGGGTAGATCAGAGTTCTATCACTCAATAAATCTCCTTCATGCTGTTTTTTTATAGTCATACCCTACTCCACATCCCTCCTCCCACCTCCGAACCTCTGGCAACTACCGGTCTGTTCTTCACTATAGTTTTGTTGTATCAAGAATGTCGTATAAATGGGGTCATTCAGTATGAAATCTTTTGAGATTGCCTTCTTTCCCTCAGCATAGCAGAGTGATTCATAAGAGATTCATCCAGCTTGTTGAGAAATACATCAGGTTGTTGCATGTATCCATCATTCCTTTTTATTATTGAATAGTACTCCATGGTATAGATGTACCATAGTTTGTTTATCCGTTCACCTGTTGAAAGACATATGGGTTGTTTTTAGTTTGGGGTAATTATGAATAAAGCTGCTATAAACATTCTTGTATAGGTTTTTGTGTGAGTGAAGGTTTTAGTTTCTCTAGGGAAAATACGTAGGAATGGGATTGTTGAGTCTTATGTTAAATGTGTATTTAACTTTATATGCAACTACAAAATTGTTTTTCAGAGTTTTGTATTCCTGCCAGCAATGTAGGAAAGTTCCAGTTGCTCCTCATCCTTGTCAACACTTGTGTTGTCACTATTATTTTTTTATTATGGTAAACAACATATTATAAAATTTATCATCTCAACCATTTTCAAATGTACAGTTCAGTAGTGTTAAGTATATTCACATTATTGTGTAAACAGATTTCTAGAACTTTTTCATCTTGCAGAACTGAAACTTCATGCCTATTAAACAACTTCCTTTTTGCCTCCTGGCAGCCACCATTCTACTTTCTATATCTATGAATTTGACTACTTTAGATGCCACATATAAATTACCCAGTATTTGTCTTTTTGTGACTAGTTTATTTCATTTAGTGTAATGTCCTCGAGGTTCATCCACGCTGTGGCATGTGACTGGGTTTTTTTCCTTTTTAAGGCTGCAGAATATAGCATGTTTTGTTTATCCATGCACTTGTCAGTGGACATTTGGGCTGCATCCACCTCTTAGCTATTGTGAATAGTGCTGCTAAGAACACGGATGTGCTGTCATTAGTTTTATGTTAGCCATTTTGGTAGGTATATAGTGATATTTTGTCATGGTTTTAATTTGTATTTCCCTAATGGCCAATGCTGTTGAATGTCTTTTTTCTTAATTCATGCGTAATACTTGTACATATTTATGGGGTACAAGTGATATTTCATACATGCATATAATGATTAAGTCAGGGTGTTTAGGATATTCATCACCTCGAACATTTATCATTCTATTGTTGGGAACATTTCAAATTCTCTCTTCTAGATGTTTTGAAATATATAATACATATGTTGTTAGCCACTGTGCTATAGGACATTGGAACTTATTCCTTCCATCTCACTGTATGTTTACGCCATTCACACACACACACACACACCCTTCCCAGCCTCTGATAACTATCATTTTCCTCTCTACCTCAATGAGATCAACTTTTTCAGCTCCCAAATATGAGCGAGGACATGTGATATTTGTCTTTCTGTGCCTGGCTTTTTTCACTTAATATAATGTCCTCCAGTTCCATCCATGTTGCTGCAATTGACAGGATTTCATTCTTTTTTTATGGCCAAATAACATTTCATTGTTTATGTTCCTTTTTCTTTATCCATTCATCTGTTGATGGACACTTAGGTTGATTCCATATCTTGGCTATTGTGAACAGTGCTGCAGTAAACATGGGGGTGCAGGTATCCCTTTGATATACTGATTTTCGTTCCTTTGGATAAATACCCAGCAGTGGGATTGCTGGATAATATGGTAGCTCTATTTTTAATTTTTTGAGAAACCTCCATAATATTTTCCATAATGGCTGTACTAATTTACATTCCCATCAACAGTCCATAAGAGTCCCTTTTCTCTGCATCCTCACCAGCATTTGTCATTTTTAGTTTTTTTGATAATAGCCATTCTAACTAAGGTAAGATAATATCTCATGTGGTTTTTATATGCATTTCCCAAACGATTAGTGATATTGAGCATTTTTTCATATATCTGTTAGCCATTTGTATATTTGAGAAATGCTTATTCGGATCATTTGCCCACTTTTTAATGGGACTAATTATTTTGTGCTCTTGAGTTGTCTGAGTTTCTTATACATACCTCAACATAATAAAGGCCATATATGACAGACCCACAGCTAACTCATATGGAATGGGGAAAATTAAGTCTTTCCTCTGAGAACTGGGACAAGACAAGGATGCCCACTTTACCACCCCTATTCAACTGGAAGTCCTAGCCAGAGCAATCAGGCAAGAGAAAGAAATAAAAGGCATCCAGATTGGAAAAGAGAAAGTTAAATTGTTCCTCATTGCAGATGATATGATCTTATATCTAGAAAACCTAAAACTCTTAGATCTGAGAAACAGAGTTGCAGGATACAAAATCAACGTACAAAAATCAGTAGCGTTTCTATATACCAATATTGAACTAGCTGGAAAAGAAATCAAAAAAGCAATCACATTTACAATAGCTACAATAAAAATATCATGGAATAAATTTAACCAAGGAGATAAAAGATTACAAAACACTAGTGAAAAAAATTCGAGAGGACCACAAATGGAAAGACATCCCATGCTCATGGATTGGAAGAATTAATATTATTAAAATGAACACACTACCCAAAGCAATCTACAGATCCAATGCAATCCTATCAAAATACCAATGAGATTCTTCACAGAAATAGAAAAAACAATCCTAAAATTTGTATGGAACCAAAAAAGAGCCTGTGGCTCACGCCTGTGATCCTAGCACTTTGGGAGGCCAAGGCAGGACGATTGCTTGAGGCCAGGAGTTTGAGACCAGCCTAAGCAACACAGTGAGACCCTGTCTCCAAAAAATTTTTTAAAAATTAGCCAAGTGTGGTGGTATGCACTTATAGTCCCAGCTACTCAGGAGGCTGAGCCTAGAGGATTGCTTAAGTCCAGGAGTTCAAAGCTTCAGTGAGCTATGATCATGCCACTACACTCCAGCCTGGGCAACAGAGCAAAACCCTGTCTCTTAAAAAAAAAAAAAAAAAGAACCCAATATCCAAAGTCCAAAGCAATTCCTGAGCAAAATGGACAAAGCTGGAGGCATCATTCTACCTGACTTCAAAGTTTATTACAAGGCAATAGTGACCAAAACAGCATGGTATTGATATAACAGGATTTCATTCTTATTTTTATGGCCAAATAGCATTTCATTATTTATGTTTCATTTTCTTTATTCATTCATCTTTTGATGAACCGGTGGAACAGAATAGAGATCTCAGAAATAAATCCGTATATTTACAGCCAACTGATTTTCAACAAAGTCACCAGGAACATACACTGGGGAAAGGACAGTCTCTTCAATAAATGATTCTTGGAAAACTAGATATTCATATGAAGAAGAATGAAATTAGACCCCTATCTCTCACTATCTATAAATATAAGCTCAAAATGGATTAAAGACTTAAATATAAGACCCCAAAACTATAAGACTACTGGAAGAAAACATAGGAGAAACACTCCAGAACATTGGTTTAGACAAAGAATTTGTGGCTAAGACCTCAAGTGCAAAGGCAACAAATACAAAAATAGACAAATGGGACTATATTAAACTACAAAGCTTCTGCATAGCAAAGGAAACTATCAACAGAGTAAAGAAACAGCATATTGAGTGGGAGAAAATAATTGTAAAATATTCATCCGACAAATGAACTTTTTTTCATGTACTTATCTGCCATCTATACATCTTCTTTGGTAAAGTTTCTATTTAGGTCTTTTGTATATTTTTTATTGGGTTATTTCTTTTCTTACTATTGAATTTTGAGAGTTCTTTATATAGAAGTTCTTTGTTGGATATGTGATTTGCAAATATTTTCTCCCACTCTGTAGCTTATCTTTTCATTCTCTTAACAATGTCTTTTGCAGAGGAAAAATTTTTAATTTTGTTGATTTCCAATTTATAAATTTTTTCTTTATAGATCATGCTTTTGGTGTCATGTCATGCCTAACTCCAAGTCACAAAGATTTTCATCCTATTTTTTCTAAATGTTTTATAATTTTATGCTTTATATTTAGATCTATGATCAATTTTAAGATAGTTTTTATATAAGGTGTGAGGTTTAGGTCAAGGTTCATTTTTGCTTATAAATGTCCAGTTATTTCAATATCATTTGTTGAAAAGACCATCTTTTTGTTATTAAATTGTCTTTGTACCATATTAAAAATCAATAAGGATATATTTTTCATCCATATATCCTCTTTGGAAATGGTCTTTTCAAGCCTTCAGACTAATTTTTATTGGGCAGTTTGTTTTCTTCATGTTGAGTTTTGATACTGCTTTATATTAATATCTTCTAGATACAATGCTTTTGTCAGATATGTTATTTGGGGATATTTTTTGTCAGACTGTAGCTTGTTTTTGTATTCTTTAACAGGGCCTTTTAAGAGTAAACATTCTTAATTTTGATGAAGTACAATTTATCTTTTTTTCTTTCAGATCATGTTTTTGATGTCATGTGTAAGAAACTTCAATAGTATTTTTTGAAAAGACTACCTTTCCCCTGTTGAATTGCCTTTGCACCTTTGTCAAAAATTAATTGGCAACATGTGTGTGGTCTATGTCTGGACTCTCTATCCTGTTCTCTTAATCTATGTGTGTCCGTTCCTTCACCAATATCACACTCTCTTGATTATGGTAGCTTTATAAGTCTGAAAATTACGTACTGTGTTTTTTCCAACCTTATTCTTCATTTTAAAATTGTTTTAACGAATCTAGTTTGTTCACCTTTTCATATAAATTTTAGAATCAGCTTATTTATATTCTTGAAAACTTCCTGCTAGGATTTTTATTAGAATTGCATTAAATCTATACCGCAATTTGGGTAGAATTTGCCGTCTTTACTACTGTTGAACCTTCTAATCTATGACTTGGTATGCTTCTCTATTTAATTAGCACTTCTATTTGTTTCATCAGCATTTCGAAGTTTTTAGAAAACAGTATTAGGCTGGACATGGTGGCTCACATCTGTAGTCCCATCTACTTGGGAGGCTGAGGCAGGAGGATCACTTGAGCCCAGGAGTTCAAGACCAGCCTGGGCAATATAGGAAAACACCATCTCAAATTACCAAAAAAAAAAAAAAAAAGAGAGATACAGAGAAAGAAAAAAGAAAAGAAAGCAAAGAGAACAAAAGAGAACACTGTTAGGTTTACAACTAAGTATTTGTTTTCTTTATCTTTTTTAGCTATTATAAATGATATATATATATTTAATTTCAATTTCCAATTATTCATTGCTAGTTTATAGAAATACAGTTGTATCACGCTACCTTGCTAAACTCACTTACTAGTTCTAGTAGTTCTAGTGAAGATTCCTGAGGATTTTCTACATAGATAATTATAACACCTGTGAATAAGAATAGTTTTATTTCTTCCTTTCTAATCTGTGTGCTTTGTATTTCTTTTCCTTTTTGCACTAGCTAGGACTTCTGCAATAGTAAATAGGAGTGATGAAAGGGGACATATTTGCCATGTTCCCATTCTTAGAGGGAAAGCATTCATTAAGTTGGTAGCTGAAGGGTTTTTGTAGATGCACTTTATTAGGCTGAGGAAGTTCCTTTTTATTCTTGGTTTTCTGAGAGTATTTATTACAAATAGATGTTGAATTTCTCAAATGCTTTTTCTGAATGACTTGATACGGTCATGTGGGTTTTCTTCTTTAGACTATTATTATGGTTGATTAAATTGATTGATTTTTGAATATTGAGCCAGTTTTGCATTCTTGGGATAAACCCCACTAGGTTGTGATATATTATTCATTTTATACATTGCTAGATTTGATTGGATAATATTTTGTTGAGAATTGACGATATTGGCCTGTAGTGTTCTTATACTATTGTTTTCTGGTTTTGGTATCAGGGTGACACTAGCCTTATAAAATGAGTTGAGAACATAGTTTCCAGTTCTATTCCTGGAAAAGATTGAGTACAGCTGATGTTATTTCTTCTTTAGAGATGTTAAGTAGAATTCACCAGTGAAATATTCTGGGCTTGACAATGTCTCTTTCAAAAGGATTTTAAGCTGCAAATTCAACTTCTTTAATAGTTATAGTACCATTCAGGTTATTTCTTTATCTGGGCTGAGTTTTGGTAGAGCTCTTCCTCTAGATTTCTTCCTGTTTCACCAACTACTTCATCTCCTTCAGTTAAGTCCATGTTCAAATGCTGCCTTCTCAATGAGGTCTACCTGTATCATCCTATTTTGAATCTCTTTTTTACCCTAACAAAATTCTTTTTTTTTTTTTTTTTTTTTTTGAGACAGTGTCTCTCCCTTTATCACCCAAGTTGGAGTACAGTGGCCTCATCATAGGTCACTGTAACCTTGAACTCCTGGGTTCAGGTGATCCTCCTGCCCCAGCCTCCTGAGTAGCTGGGACTCCAGGCATGAGCCACCACACCCAACTAATTTTTCTATTTTTTTGCAGATAAGGGGTCTCACTATGTCACTCAAACTCTTGGCCTCAAACAATCCTTCTGCCTTAGCATCCCAAAATGGTAGGATTACAGTCGTGAGCCACCATGCCCAGCCCCAATACTTTTTTCTAAATAGCTTTGTTGAAATATAATTCATATACCATTTAACATGTGCAATTCAATGGGTTTTAGTAAGATTCACAAGCCATGCAGCCATCACCACAATCAATTTTAAATATTTCCATCACCCTAAAAAGAAATTCCATACCCATTAGCAGTCACTGCCCATTTCCCCCAGTCTCCTAGCTCTACTTTCTCTTCATATAGCTTTGCCTATTCTCGACAGTTCTTATCAATGGAATCGTACAATAAATATGTGTCTTTTGTGACTGTCTTCTTTCACTCAGCATGTTTTCATGATTCATCTGTGTTGTAGCATGTATCAGTACTTCATTTCTTTTTTACTGATTGCTGAATAATATTCCATTGTATGAATATAGCACATTTTATTTATCTATATATCAGTTTTGGACATTTGGTTTGTTTCTACTTTTGTCTATTATGAAATATGTTAATATGAGAATTTGTGTAGAAGTTTCTGTGTGGACATATGTTTTCACTTCTGTTATTTCTATACCTAGAAATGGAATTGCTGAGTCATAGGGTAATTCAATGTTTAACATTTTGAGGAACTGCCAGACTGTTTTTCAAAGTGGCTGCACCATTTGACATTCCCACCAGCAGTGTGTGAACATTCTGGTTTCTTCATACTCTGGCCAACATTTGTTGTTATGTATCTTTTTTATTCTTGCCATCCTGGTGGGTGTGAAGCAGTTCCCTCAGCGCTGTGGATTCTTCTTGTGCTACCTTACTGTTTTCATTTTCCATAGCACATTTTTCCTTCTAACATTTATAAATAATTTCTATTGTTTAGTATCTGGCCCCACTTCCTAATAGATTATAAATTCTTTTGTTTTCTTCTTTGATAAAATCTCAAGCAACTTGTATAGTTCCTGAGGTACGTTGTGCCTTCAGTAAATGTTTGTTGACTGAATCACTGAAAGGCTCTTGGCCTTTTTTCATCGCACATAATGGAGCATTTGCAAGTGAATCTTTGTGACCCTGGAAAGTGCTAGAATTTTGGGGGGCGATGACTGTTTTCAATGATTCTTTGGTCTTCCTGTCACAGAGAGAGTTGTTTAAAAGAGCCTAAGGAATCTTGAAAAGCTACAATAGACAAAATGAATATTTCACTGATACAGTGGATAGGGTGGGGAGCTAGTCTCCCATGAATGGATAATGAACTTAAGTAGCTGTGACTAGTCTGTGTGGCAGCATTTTAAAGGTCGGTGTGGGGACTTCATTGACAAAAAAGGAGGTGGGGCGGGGGTTGTGTTTTACTTCAACCACTTGTGTACCCGTGTGTTTTATAACGGAACCTAATCAGACTAAATGAGTGTTAGAAGTTCTGTGGGCAAGAGACATAATGTATAATTATTTTACCATACATATATTTTTGAAATTCTATTGTTTTCCTAAAGGTATGTGATGGTGTTAAAATAGATTTCTGCTATATGCATTAAATATAAAGGAGACTGAATATTCCTTTTCATTTTTTTTCCTCACTGGAATGAATTTTTTCTTGGTTCAATCTTTCTGTACATAGGTGGATGAAATGAATCATTATGGCCCCATCTTTTTATTTATGGAGCATTTATTATTCATTATAGGTCTATTCTAGGGGTAAAACTCATTTATGGGAAAGAGTGGTATAATCTGAATGCTTACTTTTTTATGCATTTGTCATAATTGAAATTAGTGGTTTCATAAATATGATATCCTGCCATCATGGGTTTAAAATAGCCAGCTGCACGATAAATGGCCAAACCATCAGGGCTCACCTTTTGCAGATAAATATAAACCATAAGATCTTGTTTCTAAATGCAGTTGAGGAGACCCCCTTGCTTCCTGTGCATTTTGCAAAATAGATGTTTTGTTTAATCCAAGCTGAGTTTTGGATTTAAATTTGTTGCACTGTACGGCTGACTAGTATCTTAAGCCTCAGTCTTTTCCAAGAAGAGTCAGGGTTTTCTAGGGCAGGTGGACTCAGATAACCAAGGCATTTTCACTGACCATTCTATGAAAACATTCTCAAATGAGCTATGGATGCTATTGATTTTGCTGATTTCTGACTATAAATGATATTTTTAAAAAATCACATCCACTAGAATGAAATGTAGAATTGTTAACTTGTTTTCCTTCCCCGCCCCCCCCCCCATCGCATTTGATTCCTAAGAGGGATGTGGAAGAAAGGAGCAATGTTCCCATAGATCTCTTAATAAAATAAGGGTCCTATTGGGTTGAGACAAAGTGAGTTTGTATTGCTTTAAGAGAGGATCTGATTGTTTATATCCCTTACTTGGGTGGATAATTTCCTAATTTCATTTTCATTTGGAGTGGTGCCACTTTAAACACTTTTAAAGGTACTACAGAACCCCTTCTGCCCTGGGTCAGAGAATTCATGTCAGGAAAGTCCATTATTTTATTTCCTTTGCTTATTATTTCCCTTTCTGGTTTTGTTTTGTTTTTTTCATCCCGTGATACGAAATCTGGTCCTTATCACGGAGGGCTAACTCCTGGAAAGTGACTGTTTTTTGGCTTACATATTTTCCTGATTTGTTTCCCACTTGGAATATAAATTGCAACCTTAATTCTTGTTTCTTTTGTGTTAGATGAAAGGAATTTGCTCCCCTAGGCTTATAACACTTTTTGTCCCAAGTGTTCTTCAACTGCTTCCCAAACCTAGACTCTCTAAGTTTTGAAACTGGTACTCATGAAGTTTTCTTTATTCCAAAGTGTAAGTGTTTATGTAGTACCTATTAGATGACAGGGCATAAGAGGGTATATGGGAAACATAAGAGAATTAAAAAACATTGTTGGGAAGAAAACTGGATACTGGAAAATAGTTAGAAAACTCATTATGCATCATTGTAGTCAAAATTCCTTCTCATTTATTTTTCATTTCAACATGTATGTAGAAATGTATAGTCCAAAATATTTTATGGTTTAATTTGATTTTTTTTAAGTTGTGGTATAAAAATCCGTAACAAAATTTACCATCTTACCTTTTTTTTTTTTTTTTTAAGAGGCAGGGTCTCATTTTGTCACCCAGGTAGGAGTGTCATACACGATCATAGCTCACTGTTAACCTCAAACTCCAGGGCGCAAATGATCCTCCTGCCTCAGCCTCGCAAGTAGCGAGGACTACGAGTGTGCACCACCATGCCCGGCTAATTTTTCTTTTAAGAGATGGGGTCTCACTATGTTGCCCAGGGTGGTCTTGAATTCCTGGCCTCAAGCAGTCCTCCTGCCTTGGCCTCCCAAAGCACTGGGATTGCAGGTGTAAACCACTGCACCTAGCCTGCTGTCTTAACTGTTTTAAGTGTACAGTTCAGTAGTGTTAACTATATTCACATTGTTGTGCAACACATCTCCAGAACTTTTTTGTCTTGCAAAACTGAAAGTCTATACCCATTAAACCGCTCCTCTTTTCCCCTCCCTCCAGCCCTTGTAATTTCTTTTTAAAGAAAAACTTGGATGAACCAAGTGCAAGACATTAGGGATACCAACTAAAGTTTAATAACCTATTTTAAATCAGATGTTGACATATTGCTAGCATTATGTAGTTCTTTCTTTTTGCTGAGTTTTTCCATTCAATTCGATGCTAAAAAGTTCAAATTAGTTACCACCCCATGAGGTTTCAGAAATGCTCCCTTTGTTTAATTTGGGTAATTTCTACATGTGCAGCATTATGAAATAAAGTGTTTTTTACTTTAATAAAGGTTTAAAGGTTTAAAAAACTTTTATTTCTGTTACACATTTGAAGTTTTATTTAGGATTAAATTTAATGTAGGAAGAAGCTATGTGGATATTAATAATAATAATGATAATTAAACCTCTTTGAGTTTTTACTATGTGTCAGACACTGTTTTAAATGCTTGTGATCTTCCCAATTACTCTGTGAGGTACATTACCATTAGATTATATGGTAGGCATATTCCATATATAATCCCAATTTATAATCCCAATTTTACTGTGCCTTTTCTGAGGCACAGAAAAGTTAAATAACTTGCCCTAAGTTCTTGGGCTTTTGTAGAACATAGCCAGTGTTTGAAACTCAGAAGCCTGGCTTCAGTTTTTGTTCTTAACCCTTGTACTACACTGCCTTCTAGGTCAGTAAGCATATCAAAGTAAAATTATCAGTGGAATATTATCAAAGGAATATACAAAGGTATACTTTTGGAGAAAATGTATACACAGGAGAAAATAGAAAGGAGGATAGAAAAACTAATATTTAATTGATCTATACTTTATGCCAAATGCTTTATAAGATATTTCAATCATCCTAATACCTATTCAATTTAGGTTTTAATACCTCTGTTTTCATATGTGGAAACAAAGGCTCAGAGAAGTTCAGGAGCTTGCCATTGATCACCTGCTAATCAGTTACAGGGTCTGGATTTGAACACAAAGGTATACTTTTGAGAGAGCCAGAGTATATATTCTGCATAAAAGTATTCTACTAGATAGAATTATATCATATATAATATGTAATAAATTTGCATATAAATATTATATAGAAATATTTCTTCTACGTATCTATATAAATATGATACAGAATATAATATAGAATATAGAATTCTATATTTTGAAAGCTTTTATACAGGATGTATTCTAGCTCTCTTAAGAATTATTTATGTATGTCTATATATTACATAGCATCTATTCTATTCTAATTGTGTAAAATATACTATTATATATATATATCATATACATTAAGAGGAATATGTACTTCTTTATCCATTTTCTATTTTCTAGCCTGTTTATCTTCAAGAAGAATTATGAGACCTAATAATCACCCTAATAATCAGAAAACCTAAAAACTAGAGTAGAAGGGGGGGAGCTATTAAAAGAGAAGCCTTATGTCAAGTAGAAACTTAGCTTTGCTATCAAACTTTAAATGTTACAGTTTCAACTACAGTCAAAAGGTACATTTCCCCAAACCTTATTTTTTGTGTTTATCTTGGAAACTAAAAACTTCAGTTGAAATTACCTTTTGTCCTATCAAGGCAGCGTCAAGCAGGAATCAGGAGCAGTTTTTCTCTCCAGGTTTAGTTTTGGCCTGGTCTAGTTTTGCCAAAGGAATCCTGTTCTTTACAAAGTCTGTGCATTCTGTTGTATATGCAAGATGGTAGGTAGAGGAGGGGAATGTGTAAAATGCTCAAGAAAAATAAATTTTTTAATCATCTTAAGAAATGTAGTCTGATTAGATACGTACAAGAAAGTAATAAACATAGATCTTGGAAAATTGCTACTCAAATCTTTTTACTTACCTAGACTGGTTACTCCCACCTATTAGTTTGAGTTGGTGATGTTTTAATATGTATTGTTTATAGGATAACTAAATAAAACAGGTTTTTAAGGATATGTTACCTCCCCACCTCCCCACATTGCCCTAAGTTATAAAGAATTTCAACCACCTTTAATCCAGGGCAATAGAATTAGATATTTAAATGAATGGGAATGTCTTAATTTAGGATAGTTTACTATCACCAAGATCTCTTTTGTATCTAATCTTGCTTGCCATTGACTGCCTAATCCGTGGTGAAATGAGATACTATCCCATCTCAATCAGAGTTACTGAGTCTCCGAAATGTATAAGACTATCCAAGAGCAGATCACAGGGAAGGGCATCAGTTAGAAATTCAGGCCTTCTGGAGCTTCTCCTCTGAGGCTGTTGCTTATGATGTTCTAGTTTAAAAAACCTCTCACCATTTGGAACTTGAGATTTCTTTTAAAATCTGTTCTCTAGCCTGTTCTTCTTCCTGGTATGATGTTAGAATGTAA